>OZ020622.1:18176937-18776937 GCA_963971575.1 Liopterus haemorrhoidalis | reverse complement strand
CCAGCACGATAAATTACGGTCTTTGCACGACAAAAGATGACATTTGAACTACAAATATTGTACTCGTTAGTGCGTACTCCGAGGGTACTTGCAGTTTTTATTTTATTTATAAATTATTTTTTATTTATTTATTGTTTTATTTCATTTATTTTTTTCCAATTTTTTGGGGAGTATTTATTTTTGTGTCATCTATTTAATTGTGGGAGGGGGCGAAAAAAAAGTCTAAACTCAAAATAGGTTAACTCTGCCCTGATTTTATTTTATAATTTCTTTAAATGCTTTGTCGGTAGTTGTAATACGTAGTAATAATTAAAATAATGGCTGGAGTGAAAAATAGTTGACTACACAACTGCGCGTGCGTCATACACACGTGAATTATTCAATGTACAGTGATTTTAAACAGGTGACATTATTAGTCTGGGTGTCATCAAACTAGGTTTTATCATTAAACTAAAAGATAGGTAGCTCGCTTCGCTCGGCTTCTTCTAACCAAATTCTTACCAACCCAATCTAACCTAAGATAGTGTTTTGTCATCAAACTAGAAGATAGGTTAGTTCTCTCCGCTCGGTTCTAGAGTTTTAATAACTAAACCTAACCTAATTACCTTGTTTTTAGGTGCACAGTACTTTATTTTCCCACATATTAGCCCAATTAAAAATGTATATCATTGTGCATGCGTTTCTAGACCAGAAGCCATTGTGGTAAAGCCACTGATAATGCTTGAATTATTTAGTGAAGTTGTTATGTGCTGCCCTCTGTAAAGAAATTTGTAACTTTGTAGTCATCTATTCTTTACTCCAGCCAAAATAATAATGTTGATTGGTCCGTGTCTCAGACCCGATTTGAGTGTACACTTTGTTTATGTATTTATTTGTCATCATTTATCAGTATTTTGGGTCCCTTTGTGGCGTTTCTGCCGGTAGCTTCCGCGCGAACAATGGGCTCGTCACGAAAACATAATACTATATTACAGAAAAAATAAAGGACAATTTCTGACTCTTAGTTTTTTATATCATCGTGCACGTAATTATCGTTTGCCTAAGTTGGACGGAATTATTCTTTTCACGGAGCCCGGGCCTGCTCTCGACACCCCAGGACGGAAGAAAACATATACTTATTTAATAAAAATTAAATAATTAAGCAATTGAAAATGAAAATCACTTCATTTTACTATCGTCAAAATCAAATTATGATCAAAATTACGTTAATATATTATCGCCCCAGGGCCAGATTTACATAACGCGAGGCCCTAGGCTACTCAAATTTTTAGGCACCTTGAATAAACCACCTATTTTTTTTTTAATATTTCTAAATTTATCACTTTCAATGCTCAAAATGCTCAGTGCGGATAATCTTCAGACATTGTGCTCCTGAATTTATTTTTAATTCTTTTAAGTTTTAAAAAGAGCTCTCTTCAAATCAGTTAGTGACCATTAAACAAAGAAGTAGTCGTAGGATTGCTTCTATGTTAGGTAAAGCCATCTGTATTTTTTCTTTATGCATTACTAGCAGTATACCCGCTGCTTCGCTACCGAAAAAATAGTCGTAGACGGCTTAGACCGGACCCATGACAGAATCGGTTTAAGGCTGGCTTGGTGCGAGATGTTTTTGGAAGATTCAAATATATATTTATTTGTTTTAATCTACTATTGTATTGATATGTGCTTCTTACACAAATAATGTAAGTAAGGGCTTCTTTGTAAACATTGATAGTACAGTCACTTGGTAACAACCCGTATAAGTGTCCCGTTGTGCTAACCTAGGAAAATGCCACAAACAGTTGCCCATGTGAGAATCACTCATCACCCAAGGCCGTGCTGGTCACGTGAAGCATTTTATCTTGTACCTTATGAAGTTATTTGTTATGATATTTATTAGAATTATTCCGTGATTACTTCTGATCTATAAATCGTACCTATAATAGGTCCGAGCACTTTTTTACCGTTAATAAATGTTCTTGCCACCGAAGAAAGTATTATTCGTATAGTTTTAGGGGCTATGAAAATGTTCAACAGCAAATTTAATGTTACAATTGTTGTCGAAAAATGAAAATAAAAAATCTGGGATATATATCCTCGGGAACATTTTTGAATATGTATATCTTTTATAGTTTCGCCGCCATAGCATTTTAATGTGATTAATGTAAAATTCTAAATTACATTTTTGTGCATGTGTATGGGTAACCTCTATGAGCAAAAACCAAGTCTATATCTCTCATTGGGCTTAAGAGATATTGAGCAATCAGTGAAAAAGCATTTAAAGCATAAAAGTCGATATCTTATTGGTTCCAAGATATATTGAGGAATCCTTGAAATCATATTTCACCCCTTTTCACCCCCTTAGGGATCGAATTTCAAAAAAGCTCTTGTTTGGGTGCTTATATCATGGAGAGAATAGGATTTCCGAATTTCATGACTATGTCCAACGGACGTTTTATAGAATAAAAAATAGCCATTTACTCCTTTCGGGATGCAATTAAAAAAATATGTTAAAAAGATATTTTAAGTTTTTAAGTTAACAGTTTTAATCCCGAAACACTCCCTTAGAATGAGAATTTTGAGATGCTAAATGGCCTCTGTTCGAATCCTGGTTTTACACCATTATCATACTAAATTTGGTTAAAATACTGTTTTTAAAAGATTCGTCAAAAGCAAAAATAAATAAACTAAAATAATAAAGTTCATAAATATCGGCAAAAATAAAAAAAATATAATATAGATGTTTTCTCGTTCTACATAGACTAATCATAGTTTTGCTAAATAACTTTGCTATAATAATAAAGATCAGTGTTGTTTACCGCCAATATTTAAGCCGAACATTTCGGATGCCACCCGAAGAGTCACTATCTGAATATAGTCATCCAATCAACTATTGAATGAAAATTCATATCCTCTCACTGCATATTTAATATATATTCAAATGGTCCAATATAATTAAAAACAAAATTATTAATTACTCGTTTCTGGTGGGACTTTTTTGAGATTTTCGATTTTTCTAGTTATGGTGAAGACATTTTCTACCTGTATGCATAGTTTCAACTAGGTAGCATATCTGGAAGTGGGTTAGAATTTCCGGACATAGCCACAAATATTCATTTTTATACATATAGATTTGGTAGAGGTCTGCATAAGACTGTGGGAGTTCTTCTAAAGGGATGAAATGCTTTTTTTACGGATTCCTCAATATCTATTAGGCCCAATGAGATATCGACTTTTTGCTACCCATAAACATGTTCAAAAACGTATTTGCCCTAGTTAAAGGGAAAAACTAGATTCAGGGTGAATTATATAACCCCTCGTATGGTCTATGTTTCTTGAGTTATAGCATATATACATATATATTTTTTTAGTACATATACATCTTTTTGAATATTGAGGCCCTCTAGACTTAAAAGGCCGAAGTGAAAGCTTAAGCCTACTTAGCCTATAGGGAAATCCGGCCCTGTATCGCCCCCTCCAGTATTTTAGTTATATACTGTATAAACCCAATACAGGGATAAGTGTCAGAACATTTAAAAGTTCTTTAGCAATGCATTAAAATTTAGGAAACATTTTCTTTAAGCGGAATCTCTTTTAGATGGAATCCTGCAGATCATAATTATAAATTGAAAACATAACAATATGTCAGTAATCGTAATGTTGGAAACATGGTAACAAACAAAACCAAACGGACTGCCTCTCGCTACTGTTAAAACTAAACTAAATGTCAGAACGGAGTAAAATATTACTGACAATATACTGACATGTGACAGAACGTAACCACATACATGCACAGTAGCGGACTGGCAAAATTGTCCGGCCCTGGAAAATTGAAATAAATCTGTCCCATAGGGTCAAGATCCGGTTTAATTAAGGTAGCTATACACGTACAGGAAATCCTCAAGGAAAAAGCTTCCGGGATTTCCTCTACTGAACCCTCGCCCACACACGGAGAGGATTTTTCTCAAGGAAATGCTCAAAGCCGACTGTCAACACATGCACGCAGCAGAGACTGGAAAAATCCGGCCTCAAGGCGGCAAAAGAATTGATTTTTGTTCGGGATTTTTGGGTCTCTCCCACCCACCGCGACCTCAAGGACGCCGGCACACACGTTGGGGAATTCCTCAAGGCTTGGACTGTTCAGGCTGAACCTTGAGGAAATCCCGCTCGTGTATGACTACCTTAAGATCAAGGACCGGCCCCAAAGGCCCGACAAGACTGGGGGGGGGGGGGCAGCCGGGGAAAACTCCCGGGGTTCAGGGGTTTTTGGGGCTGCAGGGTCCTGGGCAGAGCCGTAGGAACGGCCTGGCATCGATGCAAGTGCCAGGGGTGTGTGACCGTCACTCACTTGTATTTTGAAAGTGAGGACCTTTTTTTTAGGCCATCAGTTGTATTGTCACCTGTATTATAATAAAAATTCCCGCTTTATTTGTATATGGTCTTGAGTTCGAGCTGAAAGAATTAGTTTTCACCCTCTTAATAGCCCCGGGTATCAGTTGTATACCCGGGGCCCACAAAGAAAGTTTCTCCACGGGGGCCAAGTTCTCTCGGCGGCCCTGCCAGCCCCATTGATTCAAGAATCGGTTCAATTGGGACCTGCCTGGCCAGTCCGCCAGTGCACATGGACACCTGGAGAAAGGGGCAAAGAAGGGCATTCCCCCCCTGGAATTTCCACTTTTAAGTGTTTTATTCCAAAATCTTATGCTTTTTTGTTTTCAGATTCATTTATTTTTATATTTGCTTATTTTATATTATTATTTTATTATGACTTTTTATTTTATTTCTGTTTAACATTTGCTCTCAAATGTTAAACAAATCTTAGTTCATATGCATTTACTCGTTTCAGGTTTGCATTAAGGGGCCTTGAAACAATGAAGCACCTCGGGCCTCGGAAAGGGTGAGTTGGGGCGTCGAGAAAGTGGCCGAGTCCCGGTTATATATTAATTACGCCCCCTCCCTCCCAACGAACTTTACGAACCCGATGACGTTAAATAAAACTGCGCGTGGACATAAATTGAACTTTTTTTTTTTCTGCAATATATTATAATTGATTTGTTTAAGTGACGTGCTCCTTTTCCATGCGGAAGCTATCGATGACAGCTAACTACATAAAAAAAGTGTGCAGTCAAATCAGACCTGGCCCGGACTTATAATAGTTATTTGTGTACCAAGGCAGTGAAGTCGAGTTTTTTTTTATCACGAATTGTGGATATTATTTTCCGAGGCGTTATCCGGGTATATAACCAAGTGAGTGATAAAAAAGAACTTCAGTTTTCAAATTCAAGTCGTTAAACTTTCAAATTTTTTTCTGAAATCCTGAAATTGTATAAAATGTAATATTTAATTTTTAGGTTAGATGTACTTTACAGATATTATTGATGACTATTTATGCAAAAGTGTATTTTAACAACAATTATTTAGCAAAAATCATATTATTTTTTTCAACGAATGACTGTTTTAGTTTGGTGAAACATGTTTTCCTTTTTATTCACTGAATAACTTTTACTAAGCGATGGTGAAATCGGGTATTACTCTGGTTTGGTTTGGAAACAGGAAATTTGATTCCAGTTTACGTTGTTTCATTTTAAATCCTGAGTTTTAACATAACTGCAACACATATCGAGGACCTCTTGCATAAATATATATTCCACGCAAAATAAATTTAAAAAATTCTTTTTGGCACATTATTTAAATATCTTTTAGATGCTTTTATAATTTTAATTTTTGTTTTTATTAATTAAAATTATAGGTTCCTAAATTAGGTTCCATTGGGTTCCAAAGCACCTTACATATATAAAAAAATGACATTACATACAAAAGCGTCAAGCATACTATGGTGCAGTAAAATATCCAATTTTTGAAAAACAATTTTAATTTTGACATGGCATTATGGCGGAATACATTGAAATTTTACATTGAAAATGGATTTTTTTTTAGATTTTCTTTAAGTTATACTACAGCTTGCACATCGTTTCTTATTTCCCTTATTCATTTCTTCACATTCTTGTTCCATTTTCTTACGGAGAGCATCTGAAAAATAATTTATTGATGGATTTTGTTGAATCATTTTTAGAGATTTAAGAAAATCTTAGGTTATAAAAATGCAAGAAAATAAAGATTTACATTCAAAATATATGAAAAAAAATTTAGGTGAGTTGTGAATTTTCACACATTTCAGAGTTTCGTAGCTAGTGATAACGTAATAATTACTTAATAATTGCCCTGTAGCCACTGCTCACACACAAGGCTCGAAATGGAAAAGTTCAGGAACCGGAACACTACTTGTGCGATAAAAAAAATAGAACCAACCGTCACATCAAAGTACTTAAATAAAATAGTTTCTAACAGTGAAATTATTATTGAAAATGATAATAACGCATTCTATTACGTTGACAATTTCATAATGTGTATTCTGTGGGATACCGAAAGATGGCGTTAAACCACGATAAGGGTTAACGCTAAGTTAGGAACTGCTGCACTCCGTTAGAGTGATTTTGAATGACAGGAAAAATACTGAGAATTAAAAAAAAATCACGAGATAAATATAAACAACTAAAGTATGTTTCTTTGGTTTAGGCGGAACTAGATTTTCAATTCTAGTTACTTTTACAGATTAAGTGAGGCTTTTGATAATTTTGTTTAGTAAAAGCCTACTTCAAACCATAAAAGAAGAGCTCCTGACAACTTGCAAAAATGAAAATTCCAGTTAGTTGCGCGTAAATGTTTGGAATAGCCTATATTTATTTAATGAAATAATACTTATTTATTTTTAAATTTTGAATGGGGTGTAAAATGAAATCTCTTAGTTAGTAAAGAAATGAGCAAATTTTTAATTTTGAAAAATATTATTTCCCAGAGGAGTTGATCTAAATCTGAAAAAAGTCTCATTAATGTACATTGATGTGAATCTAAATAGTTCAACGGGAATTTTTGATCAGGTTAGTTTTTAAAAAAATTTACAATTTTTTGTGTCGTTGAAAAAACTTTATTTTTTAAAATTATTGTGTGGTGTCTAAAGATATTTTTTAAGACGTAGATTAAGTAACAGAAAGTATTTTTTTGAAACAAATTCTAAGTAATGTTCATTGATCTAAACCGGAAATGAAACAGATATCGTTTTTGGAAAATAATGCCGTTTTTCTGTTTTTGAAAAAATTAATTACTTCCTCCGTCCTAAAATATGGTATTCATTTTGATTTTTTCATGTCAGGAAATATAAAATACATTTCTCCACGACCACTATAGAATTTACCAATTCTAAAACCGATTTTGACTACAGAAAGTTAATATTCTAACACAAGAGTTGGAATGTTATTCTAAAGCACTTATCTTCTTATGCATTTTGCGTGTATTTCATTCCATCACTTATTACGGAATAACTATTCCATACTTGTTGTCTGTTGTTTTTGTAGGGTTACATTAAGATATATGCAACGTTTACATTAAATAAATGCAACATAACTTCCTAACCTAAAATAGTGGCCGATGTGCGGCAAATTAAATTAAAATTAAACAAATAATGAATAAAAAAAATAGTTTAATTAATTGATTAATTTGTTATGTATATAAATTATGTGTTAAGATAAAATGTTTGTTAAAATAATTATTTGTTAATTTTTTTTTCTTTCTGGTGGTCGTGGAGAAAGTAGGGTCTGTGACTCGGTTGGAAGAGAAAATTCGATGCTCGTGGTTCTTCACGCTCGCCTGCGGCTCGCGCTCGGAATTTTCCACTCGCATCGAATTTTCTCATTCCAACCTTGTTACAGAATATACTATTACAATTTTAATTAATTAGAATGATTTTATTTATGAAATAGTTAGAAAGATCTAGTAAAACAAAGAATAATACAAAAAGTTTTAATTTAACAAGGACACGTGACTGGCTCCACAGCTTGTATGGAACATGATAATATTGTTTGTAATCGTCCCGCACGATGAAGTTTTGCCTTATTAATGTATAGAATCTAATAGGAATTCCCACTTTTTGCAAACATGGTTGCTTATAAACAATGTTAGAAAAACATTATCAAGGGTTTGTAGGTTTAATGCATTAAATGCATTTTGTACGCGTTCAATCAGTTCGTCGATTGTATTCGGTGAAGCTGTATGTTATAAGTATTCTATAGAACTGAAAAAGCCAAGATCCAATACATTAAAATCTGTCAATTGGAACTTCCTTGCAATTCAACACAATTTTGATCAAAATTCGCCATTTTGCAAGAACAGCGGGTGTCACTTTAATTTTTCTAAAATACGCGTTTTTTTTTCGTGAATTACTTTTGACATATGCAAAACATTTACGCGCCATTTGTTTATTAATTGCCTAACAACCACTTATTTAGAAATAAAAACAAAAAAGGATCAAGATAATATTACTTTCGCTAATCCCACATTTTTGTAAGTAATGTATAGTCGGATTGCTGATAGGTGACTGTTACATGTATGTATCAAGAATTGCAATCATATAATAATCTAGTTACCATTTTCAGCGATTTTAAAAATGTTTTTTGTTATTTGTCTTAGCTGTCAGTGTCAGTTAATAATATTAATTAATAGATCTTGCGGCGGGTAGTCCGATGCTTCTCGGGACATGGTGTGGCAGAACCATAACTCAGCCAAAACTATAATTTGAGCTAATTTAGATCTTGCGGCCAATTATTAAATTCACAAACTTTAATTTTAAATCTGGTGGTATATTTTAATTCCGAAAAAGAGAACAATGGGCCACTTATTTCTCTATCTTGTGTCCGTCAATGAGTAGCAGCTGCCTTAAAGATTTCGGAATCAACAATTCGTAGAATTATAAAATGTAATAAATCTGAACTTCTCACTAACAAAATCACGAGAATACGAAGGAAATTAAAATCTGAACCAGTTTATTTTATTGATACATTGGCACAAACGTATGGTCATGAAGTACTAAGATTACCTCCTTATCACTGCCAGTTTAACCCCATTGAACTAATTTGGGGTATAACAAAAAATTATTATGATAGACATATTGGTTAAAACGGATATAGTGATAACGAAGTTTTGAAAATGTAGTAGTGTAGTAGCCTGTGATCAAATTAGTTGTGAAACTTGGGCAAAATCTGTTAAATAAATCGAAAATTTAATAAACGAATTGTGGGAAAGGGAAAGGATTGTTGATGATATTAATTCAATAATAATAATAAATACAAGACATGACAGCGATAGTTCAGATGACGACGATATCATGCATTACAGTGACTAATTGTTTTAAAATTAAATACAACTTGTAGCAATATATCATATGAATAAATATATTTTTACTTAATATTTTATTACTTTGTACTTAGGGGAAACATAAAAATTTAATTTAAATAAACAACATATTATAATCCAAAATTTACGTATAAGTTTTTCCTTATTTATAATTATTACCTTAAAATTAATAATTTTGTTTGTTTGAGTACTGCTATGAATTTATTTTCGTGCTCCAATTAGCAAAGATATCTACGAATAATTCTGTTTCTTTCTAATGCTTTGTTTTTTATTAAAATAATTTGGAAGGTTGGTTGTCAACTTGCGTCACTGTACGTTACTATGGGTATGCAAATAATTATAATGATATAGAGAGAGAAAGCATATAGTATTGTATATCGATACTTGTAGCAACGAACAGTCACCTATCAGCAATCCGACTATATATCATATTTTCGGACGGAGGGAGTACTTGTTTTTAATTCATGACTAAATTATAACTAATAATGCTATGGTTTTTTTTTTTTTTAATTTATGGCTGAAGTAGTGTGTGTTTTTTTTTAGTTAAAAATATATTTAAAAAAAAAAAATAACAACTGAGTAAAATACTTATAAAACAAATAACGCATTTTAATAGTAAGAAATACGTTTCTGAAATTGAAAAAAAATGAAGCCATTTATATTTAAGGCGGCGCACAACCCTATAGTCCTCAATAGTTTCTTATACAAAACTAATAATCGGAAATAAAATTAATAACAATCTATATATCAAAATTTGCAGCGAATTTTTATCTATCTAATAGGATATTTTTAATTGTAGAAAAAACTGTTAGGTAGTTGTAAATAAGCAAATTGTATTATAGACGCCATCTTGTAAACCAATCGACGCATATTTGCGTACGATGCGGCAAATTGTACCTAAAGCTTCATTCTACAAATATGATTCTAGCTATTTTGTTGTATTGTGAAAATTACTTATAGTTATTGTACTTGGGAATCTATTTTTGCCGCTCTCTTGAATCTGCCGCGGTTTTCAAAATTGGTGTTACGGGTAAAAATGATTTATTTTTCGTGAAGAATACGTGTACCAAGTGGCATTTTATTATCTTTAAGTATAATATTTTTCGACGAAGGCTCTAAACTATAAGTAATCAAAGCGAAAAAAAAATGACGTATTATTTGAACATTTCTACACAAAACTATATAAATATAAAAGTTATTCGAAACCCGCAAATAGATTTAAAAATTACAGAACAATATCGCTGATGTCTATTTTTAAGTTATTGAGCGATAATATTTTTACTATAAATGTTTCTACAATTAAAACTATCATATTAGATAGGTACAAATTCGGTGCAAAATTTGATGTATAGGTTGATACTAATTTTATTTCCGATTGTTAGTTTTGTATAAGAAACTAGTAACCTCCGGGGGTTATACGCAGCCTTAATGAAGACTTGAATATGTAGCAAATGCAGAAAAAAATCGCTGGAATTTTTTAATTAAAATTTTGTGACGAAATTTTCGCAAAACACTTGATTTTGATGTTATTATAGTAAAAATATTCTTCGAATAAAAGCACTTTCCTTTTAATTTTAATTTTATTTTATATTAAAGGGTGTAATTGCTTATTGCCATTTTGAAATCGTTTGTTCTCAATTTGAAATTGTTTATTCCTAATTTAAAATTGTTTATTCTCATTTTGAAATTGTTTATTGCCAATTTGAAACTGTTTGTTCCCAATTTGTAGTTGATTAGTCTCAAATTGAAGTTGAAAAGGTATAGAAGCTCCTTCTGCTGGCTGTTATACTTATTAAATATCTACAAAACCCTGAAATGTGTGTAGATTCACAGTTCACATATATTATTATTTATTTACTGAGTGACAGTGATATGAAGTTAGATAAAGTTTAGGTTATTGTAAAACTAAAAATTAAAAATCAAACAAAATTTCAACACACGGACACACCAGGGTCAATCTTTATCTTCAAATTAAAAAAAAAAAAAGAAAAATCAAATTAATCCGACTATATTTGGTCTAAATTATATGGCTGTAACATATGCATGTATATGTTGCGTGAAACTGAACTACATTACCATCTAAAGCCTGTAGTACACGATGCAATTTCTCGATTTGAATCTCGTACGATTTGTCGTACGATAATTATTACATTGAGAATATTGTTCAGAATTATCCGATGTAAAATTATTGTAGTATACCATCCAATATTTATTGCTTTGAATCTGTACCAATTGATGCGCACTACGTCTATTTTTGTAAGTTGACAGAATTCAAATAATTGTACTTAACCTAGAATGGACAGATAGTTTACCAATTTTTGAAGTCTGATAATATTAATCTTTGTCCAAAATCAGTAAATCTCCTGGATTCGCAAAGCCGTACTGTTTTCTGTTCTAATTTATTACATTTGAAATTGAAGGGAATTATTATTTTATTTATTTTTTGTTATTATTATTTTTGTTTATATAACTATGATTTTTCTTTATCAAAAAATATTATTGTTGTCATTATTATTGTTATAAAATAGTTTAAAGAAAATAAAAACATATTATATTAATAATGATTTCGTTGAATTTGTTTTATGCATAACACCCAACTTGAATAAATAAATGAAAAGTGTAGAAATTGTAATCAAAAGTAGTTTGTTGACAAGAAATTTAAAAAAAAATCTACAAACATAATCAAAAAAAAAAAAATATATAATAATAATAAATAATTCCCCCGGTACTTTTTTCCCGGAATGGAATGTTTAATGGTCACCTTAGATAGGTCACTAGTTAAGTATGTTGGATAAATCCAAAAGTATATATAAATATCCTAAGAATGTGAACAGCAAAATCCAATTTATTTTAAGCAAAATAAGAAAAAATATTGTTAAAGTTGATCAGTGCCGCAACAAGGGTGGTGCGAGCGGTGCCGCCGCACCAGGCGCCGGATTAATAGGGGCGCCAAATGGCCATATTTCTTTTTTTATTATTATTATTTATTACGCAGTTTTAGTAAATTAAAGTTAATAAAACATTATTTGCGTTCTACAATAGGCCAAAATAGATTATCAAATTTAGATTTAATATCAACAGAAAATACTATAGCGCAGTCATTAAATTATGAAAACTTAATTAACGAAATCTCACAGTTAAAAGCCAGAAAAGTTCAATTTATTTAATTTTCTATTCCGTTTAAGTCGTAATATATTATTAAAATACCAAAATATTTATTATTTGTTGTTCAAATATCCCATTTTTTTTGTCATTAAATATATATTTCTTTATTTATTCTGTTATTTAATTATGTAATATAATATTTCTTTAGCCCTTTTATGTTTCCTTTTAGGTTTTTTTCATTTTGTGTTTCATTGACCTAGAGTTTATATTTTGTCCCTTTTTATATTAGTTGATTATCATGATTTTTGAGTTTATCAAAAGATTTGTAATATAATTTGTAATATAATCGTTAATATTGCAATTTAAACCAAACCAAAGAAAAAGGTCAAAACTAAACCAAAAAATAATACCAACGAATGTTTTTTAATTTTTTTTTTTATAAATTTATTTAAAAAAAAAATGACTATAATATATATTTTTGCTTGTTTTTTTTCTTTACTGGTAATAAGATAGTTCCTTTATTAGGAATAAGTGTTACTTTACTGGTGATTTTTATGAATAAAGTTAAGTTTGTAATTTTGTTTCCACTTGAATCAAAATAAAACAATAAGATTTTAAGGATTCTTGATAAAATATGGTAAGTAAATATCTTAAATAACATTTTGCTGAAGAAAACAACGTAAGTAAATGTCTTAAACGTTCCCTTACTGATGCAGTCATCCTAACATAAAATTTTTAAAATTGCGTATGTAATTAGTGATGGTGGGGGGGGGGGGGGCGCCAAATAATTTTACGCACCAGGCGCCATTTTAAGTTGATACTAAATAACCTCGAAATATGTTTGATAGATGAACAGTTGTTGGTCACATGAATATGTGCATCTTATACTGCTCATTATTGGTTCATTCTGTCCAATATTTTAGGTCGAGACAATAAATATTGGTTGGTTTTCAATATCATACAAGATCTCGTACGAAAATCCTGTACTACACGATACAATAATTTTTGTACTGTAAATCGTACGTGATTCAAAACGAGAAATCGCATCGTGTACTACAGGTGCATGGTGTTATAATATTGTTCGAAAATCTTGCTTCCCTGAATTTGTTACACTTTTGGTCCGTATCTAATCTAAACATTTGCCCCGTATTATGGTTCTTTTAATATAATCTGTAAAGTTACGTTGTGCGATATATTTTGTGTGAAATCGATAAAGACTTACCGGCCAAGGATTTCTTATCTATGGCTGACAGACTCTCGCACAATTCTTTAATAGGGTTGACATCCGTAGGTAAGCCGTGAATCCAGATTAACATCATGCGATAGCCGTGTTCCTTGTAACTTGCTGGACCTGACAACATATTACAAACTATATAACAGATTTTGTTAAATCGAAACCATAACATACAAAAAATAGACCTGAAAAAAATGGGATAGGTAGGGGAAGATAGGCAAATGTCGGTCAGTGGGTAATGACAAGAGCCCGGGTAAAAAAGTTTTTTAAGGAAATTAGTTCCTTTTTAATTTTTCATTTTTAAGAGGCTGCAAAAATATTTGTATTTTTTATTGATTTTTCTAGTGTTAGATTTAATTATCCGCAATTCAAATGAATGGAACTGATACTCCTTATAGTTGTTCATTAAAATATGAACTATCAAGTGTTATACGTATCAATCAGATAACATAATTGGATGACTGTAGTTCATTCTTAGTTGACGTGTAAATTAACGATGGAGCAACCTGTAGAAGATAAGAAAAATTTTATCCGTTAAATTAATAAAAAATTTAATATGTTTCAAATTTTATTATAATAATTTTAATTCTGAACTTTTATAAATGTTTTTTGCAAGTAAGTGTAATGATGTTTAATTTTATATTTATATTTATTATTAATTTTATATTTATTTTATGCAATTCATTATTTCAAACGGTTCTAGGACACTAAACCCCGTCAATAACCCCCGGGACATTAACCCCCGTACGAATAACCCCCGGGCCATTAACCCCCAGGCAATTGATTAATATTTAAAATGTTTATTTGTATTTAAAATTTGAACATTTGAAATTAGAACAAAATTGAACAAATGTAATTTTTATTTATAAAATGTAAAATTTTGTGAGAAAAACACATTTTAGAAAACTGGACAATTGAATCGTAGTTAGTTCATTTTCAATGTCTGAAAGTAATATGCATAAAGTAATATGCACTGTGGTCACGGGTGTTTTCTATTTTTTCAAGTTTTTCTTTTTAGTTGTGAAAATATTAACAAAAATCGGATTTTAATCGGTTAACTAAAGTAATAATAAAACCTTATCAATATTTTCAAAAACCCACAAGGGCCCAGTGTAGAATTTTTTAATTGAAAATTGTACCATTTTTAAGCCTAAAATGCTATTTAAATAATTTGTTTGGTTTAAAATTTCGAGTTAATGGCATTTTTTCAATATTTTTAGATTTATAAAAATTCAAGGTCGAAGACCTTTTTTTAAGGTTAACTTACAAAAATCAATTTTTCTTAAAAATGGCTCTAACGATTTTGATTAATTTTTTTTGTGTGAATGTGAGTTAAGGAATGTAATAATACGCCCTTATCAATATTTTCAAAAATTCTTAGGGGCCCAGTGGAGAATTTTTTATTGAAAATTGTATTCTTTCTGAGCCTTAAATGAAATTTAAATATTTTTAATAATGTTTTGGTTTACAATTTCGAGTGGATGGCTTTTTTTTCGATATTATTTGAGTTTTAAAAATTCAAGGTTGAAGACATTTTTTCAGATTAATGTAAAAAATCGAATTTTCTTTTCTCAACTATCAAGTTACGTAAGTATAAAACAAATTAATTTAAGATATAAATAAAATAATATTAAAATAAATACTAACAAATTTATTTATAAGGGACCTATTTACTTCATATATTCGATACGAAGAAGTCTGTCAACTTTTGTTGACCACAGGTTATTCTTAACTTTTAATTACACTAATTCGTACCAAATATTAGTTTTCGTGATTACTAATATGATATTTCTCTAACTTAACTATCTTACTAAATGTTGTACCATTGCATTATTATTTACACTGTTGCATAAACTCTCAATAATAACACTCTTTATTGAATAGTTTACATCATTAGAAATCCGGGGGTAATGGCCCGGGGGTTATTGGTACGGGGGGTTAATGGCATGGGGGTTAGTGTCTTGGGGGTTAGTGTTCTGATACCATATCAAACATGTACTTATTTCTAGGCTTAGAGAATGGTTCAGATAGAACCGAAACTGGTTAGCAAATAATAAAATCTTTTTAAATATTTGACTAAATTTGCTTTTGCTTATCGACCGAAACCCAAGAAAATACCTATATATTTATCTATAAAATACGATCAAGAATTCTTTTTATTAAATTTTTTAATATTATTTGGACGATTTTTTTTTTTTGTAATGAAATTTGCTTTCAGATTTCTCCATTGCCAGCTACGATTATTTAGATATATATATATATATTTTAACCTAATCTATAATAATAGAGTTTGTATGTTATTTAATGAATATGATTTCCTAGTTCGACATTTTTTAATTTAGCTAATTTAACAAATTTATATAATAATCAAATATGGTTTATTAATAATAGTCCTTCATAGATTAATATTTGTAGACTCTAAATATGTCACTACAGCTTCATAATTTTTTTATAAATACTCATTATATTTTTTTTATTTTATGTTGTTAGGTAGAGGAATTTATTTATTTATTTAAATTTACATCTGTCCTACGGAAAGAATCCAAATACGGACAGGTACATGGTAATAACATATTTAAAGTTACAGTGTAATATATAAGTTTAAGTAGTTCCCTAAGTCTAATACATATAATACAAAAAAGTTCATACAAATTGTAGCGCCCGCCTACGTTGGGTGGTGACCGTAGGACAAGACAGCGCTACACACAGTGGTCGACAATCTAAAACTCGAAGGACCGATATGTATGGAAGCGCAGCGCGCCGGTAAATTGAGTGGTCTATTGTGTCGCGGACGAACGCGCAGTGAGTTGAGTAACCGCCGGTTTAACCTTAAGGAAAGAAGGGGGATTTTAACTCTTCTGCTCCTAGGGGCAAATCTAGGAGACTGCACAAAGGAGTGGAAGCCCTCGCTGGGGAGAGAAGGGTTAAAGTCCAGGCCCACAAATAAGGTGAAAGGAGGAGCCAATCCTGGTTGTTTCCCTCGATGACTCCTACCGACGATGTACCTAACACGAAAATATCGTAGACTCAACTCACTGGATACAAAGGACACCTGGCAAGATACGGTGCAATGTAAGCTGGCCAGTGTACTTTGTCGGACACAATACAATAAACTGTACAAACTTATAATTTACACTCTATATCTAGACGTGTTTTGGTGAAAGCCAAGCCTTAGTTCAGTAATAGAACTAGAAATAAATATGCAACAAACAGATGGTTAAATTGCATTAATACATAAATAAATATCAGCTGAAGGCACGTGAAAATAAACTACAATTAATTAATGTTAATACTAGAACATTAATATCTGCAAATTAACAATAATATGCAGTATTATTGTTACTAAAATATATTAGCTGAAGGCTATACTAAGAATTAACAACAATAATAAATCTTAAACTGAAAATGAGTAAGTTCGGAATGAACTTACTCCAAAGTAAACAATATTTTAATACAAACAAAATTCTATATAGAATATTTTTAAGTACAAATAAACAGAATAAAACTACAGTGTACGACACTTAGCTGGATTCTGGATCTGGATTCTTCCTGGTAGCCGGATAGCTCGTCTGGATGAATCAGCTGATCTGGTTTTCACTCTAAATTATAAGATGCACTGATATGATTTGTCAGGTTGTAAATCTGACAAAGAGCGGTTTAAATCACTGATATTTCGGGTTGTAAATCCGAAATATACAGCATAAAAAATAGCCGGGAAGCAAAACACTAATTTTTAGGTTAAAAAACCATGCGGTCTCGAAAAAACGTTATATTAACGAACAGGTTAATTTGTAATGAACGGTCAGCGACCTGTTAATCGCGGTTAACTAATGAATTAAATTTTCATAAAAGTGCAAAGAAAAATTGGCAGATGGCCCTAGTTGGCCTAAAACATAGAAAAATATATAGGAATTATGTTTGAACATTTAAATTAATTAAAATTACAAAATAAGGAACTTGGGGCGCCTAGCGGGCCCAACATTCCGCCGGCCAAAACGAATGTTTTAGAACCGGGAACAACAAATTATGATTGTCAAATGGAGTGGCAATCAACATACTGGAGGACAATAATCGATTGGAAGGGGAGCCAGTTTCACTAATGGCCTTACCAGGGTACCCTTGGCGGTCTTGACGGTGGCGACTCTCACCACGTCGTCTCCTCCCGGGGAGACCTTAATCACTCGCCCCAACTTCCATTGCAAGGGGGGCAAGCAGTTGTCCTGGACCAAAACCAACTGTCCTACCTGCAGCGATAACACAGGTTTGTCCCACTTCTGGCGTTGTTGAAGCGTGTTCAGATACTCATTGTTCCAACGCCTCCAAAAATCTTGAACAATTTTTTGCGTGAGTTTCCATCTCTTTAGTATCGCAATGGGTTCACCTTCAAGGTTGGGTTCTGGGACAGATACGGCAGGTTCCATTGTAAGGAAATGGCTGGGCGTGAGTGCCTCACAGTCCTCTGGGTCCGTGGACAATTGGGTGAGCGGCCTCGAATTAAGGACAGCTTCTATTCTGGCCAATACAGTTGTCATCTCCTCATACGTGAGCACTTGTTCGCCAATAACACGAGACAAGTGGAACTTCACGGATTTAATAGCAGCCTCCCACAATCCTCCAAAGTGTGGGGCTGACGCAGGGTTAATGTGCCACTCGACACCATCCACTGCCAATTTATTGGCCAAACAATCGTTGTAATTGGAGGAAGTTACAAATTTCTGGAGCTCCGAAAAGTGAGCTTTAGCTCCAATGTAATTTGTTCCTCCATCGCTGTAGATTTTGGAACATCTTCCTCGCCGGGAGATGAACCTATGGAAGGCGTTCAAGAATGTTTCAGTGGTCAAATCAGATGCAAGTTCAAGGTGTACTGCTTTAGTGGCAAAGCAGATAAACAGGCAGAGATATGCCTTATGACACTTATAGCCTCTACCTTTATATGGCGTGACCATGTAGGATCCTCCGTAATCAGTTCCTATAATAGCGAACGGTTTCTCTGGTCTGACTCGGGGTTGAGGCAGGTCTCCCATCATGGGGTGCAAAAAGGTCGGCTTATTTCTGAAACATCTAACACACTTACGACAAACTCTTCTAATTAGGTTCCGCGCACCTACTATCCAGAATGCGCGTTCAACGATAGCTTGGATGGTTCTCGGCGATGCATGTAAGTGTTTGTCGTGATAATACTTCACTAACATGTCGGTAAGGATGTGTTTTGAGGACAACAGTATGGGGTGCCTATGATCGTAGGTTCTCTCGGTAAATCTTAGTCTCCCACCTACTCTCATCAGGCCGTGTCGATCGAGGAAAGGGTCCAGCTTCCTTAGCGGTTTGGAAACCGGTTTACGTTCAGCAAGACATTTCAACTGCGGTCCGAATGCATCGACTTGAGCCATTCGTGCCAGCCGCATCTGGGCTCGACTTAGTTCGGCAGTTGAAATGAATCCATAACACTTGTTTCCTCGGGGTCGCGAATTATTGATAAAACGCAGGCATAAGGCAGTAATTCTCATCAGTCGGGAATATGATGAGTACAAAAGAAACATGTCATTTACTTGCTCGTTCTGCTGAACGAGGCATATAGCTGGTTTAGTCTCAGCTAGTACTTCTTCCTCAGACGTTGGGGAAATGGTACTGGTATTTATTGGCCATTCTTCAATGGGTCGGTTCAGCCAAATGGGTCCAGACCACCAGAGCGGGTGCTCTGGCAGTTCGGACGCGCAATCTGCGGGGTTGTCCGTTGTAATAGGAGCAGGAGCGGTAGCGTCCTCACCAGGTGCAGGAGCGGAAGTGTCCTCGCTAAGTGCAGGAGCGGTAGTGTCCTCACTAAGTGCAATAGCGGTAGTGTCCTCATTAGGTGCAGGAGCGGTAGTGTCCTCACTAAGTGCAGGAGCGGTAGTGCCCTCACCAGGTGCAGGAGCGGTAGTGTCCTCACTAAGTGCAGGAGCGGTAGTGTCCTCACTAAGTGCAGGAGCGGTAGTGTCCTCACTAAGTGCAGGAGCGGTAATGTGCCCACTAGGTGCAGGAGCGGTAGTGTCCTCACTAAGTGCAGGAGCGGTAGTGCCCTCACCAAGTGCAGGAGCGGTAGTGTCCTCACTAAGTGCAGGAGCGGTAGTGCCCTCACTAAGTGCAGGAGCGGAAATGTCCCCACTAGGTGCAGGAGCGGTATCGTTCAGCTCCTGAACCACCGATACGTGGAAGGACTTAACTTTGTTGGTTGGTCCGGGAAATGGACCGGTAATTACTACGCCCAAAGCGGTTTCTATCGCGTATGGGCCTTCAGGTAATTTCATTGGTTTTCCTTTAACCAAAGAAAAATAGACATCAGCTCCCAGTAGCATGTCTACTGGAGCGGTTTGGTTGTAACTTGGATCTGCCAGTTGCACTCCTCTCAACATGGGTGATGTGAATGGACGGAAAGTCTGGGCTGGCAAGCAGGCAGCAATGTTCTTAACTACCAGGGCATTGGTAGAAAAGTTGTTCCAGTTGTGACGCGGGCGGAAGTGACATTTAACAACTCCTGAGACCGCGTCTACCTCCACATTGGAAACTCCAGATATAGAGGTCTTGGTAGGCTTCAAATCTAAGCCTAGTTTGAGACAGCAGCTATCCGACATCAAGCTGGTCTCACTCCCGCTGTCAAGGAGTACTCTAACTTCCTTCCAGCGTTGTTGGGAGTCTCTCACTTGAATGCGTGCGGTACTCAACAAAACACGCGATAACCTCGGTTGAGGTGTGGTCCTCGTATTGTGTACTACTACGAGAGTTGAGGTTGAAGGCTTTTCCTTGCTAACTTCACTGTCAGGTTGGCTCTTTGGACGGAATGGTTTAGCTTGGGAGACATCATGTGCTCTTCCTGTTGGGAGGTGCTCCCCAATATGAAGCAGTGTATGATGTCGCTGGTCACAATATCTACAATTGTACTTGGAGTTACAAGTCGGAGCTTGGTGGTTTGGCGAGAAACAATTGTAGCAGTGATTGTGTTTCCTTAGGAGAGAACGTCTCTCATACGGCGTGAGACTTCTAAACTTCGTGCAAGAGTGCATAGGATGTGACGTTTTGCACTCTAAACATGTTAAAGTTTGGTAGGAAGTGGTTACAAAAGCCTTTTTCTGCCTTTGTGACCTCGGGCTTGCGCTAGCTCTCGGGTTTGAACTAGCCTTTGCTGAGGGTTCTATTATCGGATCTTCTTGATCCACAGTCTGCCACTGTTGGGAGGTAACGTATGTGCTCAGAAAATCTAACAATTCGGACAGCGTTGGTAAGGACTTCGGATTCAGATGGCGCTCAAATCTGTTCCTGGTCTGAGTGTTCAGTTTCCTGACTAGGATGCAGGCGAATATTTGAGACCAGTTGTCCACAGGCTCTCCCTGAGCCCGTAGAGCTTCTACATGGCTGGTGATCGATGACACAAACCTTGAGACGTTGTGGAAAGACATGTTGGTTAGAGAATCCAAGTCCAATAGTCCGTCCACATGATGTCCAGAAATCAGGCGAGTGTGCTGATATCGCTTTTTCAGGACGGCTAAAGCTGGTTCGTAGTTAGCATCAGTGAGCTTGAGATTTCTTACAAGTTCTAGTGGTTCTCCAGCCAGACTGGCTTTCAGGTGCTGAAATTTCTGTACTGGAGCGAACGATTCGTTGTTATGTACTGTGCTCATAAACATGTCGCAGTATGAACTCCATTCGGAAATCTTTCCTGTAAATGTAGGCAGATCCAACTTCGACAATCGTGTATGGGTTGAAGTAGACTGGATGCTGCTTTGGAAGGCAGTGTTAGGCAGATCAGTTCTGTCACATGACTGAGGAACGTTCTCAGCGAATGGTGACTGATCACAAGTAGTGACGACTTCGGTGACTCTCTCACAAAAATCATCATATTCAAGATTCAGTTCCTCCTGTTTGTCCACAGTTTCTGGAAGAGTCAGTAATTCCAACATGCACTCTTCATAGGTACTCCTCCGTGCTGGTAGCTCCTTGAGTTGAGCACGCACGCGAGCGAGTTTGCTTGGATCGGTCAAGGCATCCTGAATGGACCTTTCTAACGTGTCCAAATACCTGACACAAAATCCCTTTTTTACTGTGAGCCTTGTGACAGCGGCCATGTTGAACCGATGGGAAATCTTGGTCAAGTACAGAGCGATCGCGGGATCAATGGTAGTACAAATTTTAGTATATCACAAATACTAAATTCTTGCCGTGCAGACTGGAGATGCCGCCGGCCTTGGGGTAATCGGACGCACAAATCAGACTGATATGTGATCCTGGCGTTGAAAGAACCAAAAGTCGGATAATCGAGCGTGTCGGATAATCCAAAAATTCTTCCAACTAACGTAAACAGGGTTAACAGCAACGTTAACTTGTTGTGGAATCAAAACGGTTGATCAGTGATCGGATAATCCAAAAGTCGGATAATCCAAAATTGCTTCCAACAGCGGAAACAGGGTTAACAGCAACGTTAACTTGTTGTGGGATCAAAACGGTTGATCAGTGATCGGATAATCCAAAAGTCGGATAATCCAAAATTGCTTCCAACAGCGGAAACAGGGTTAACAGCAACGTTAACTTGTTGTGGGATCAAAACGGTTGATCGGAGATCGGATAATCCAAAAGTCGGATAATCCAAATTTGCTTTTTATCCTGGAAAACGGCCTAATAGGTCCGTGGAGCTGCCAGACACTTCTAGCCGGCGTAATATGAACGATTTCAAGATAAATCGGACAATAAAAATTCAGACTTACAAAAATCGGACTTCCAAAAACTCGGAATATTCGTAAATCGGGCAAAACGGAGGTTCTGTATCCGAAATGTACAACAGTCGGACACTAAAAATCGGACTTACAAAAATCGGACCTGCAAAAAATCGGACTTGCAAAAATCGGACTTGTAAATCTCGCAGAACGGAGGTTCGCATCCGGCTCGTGGAGGACCATGAAATGTAGCACGAGTCGGACAATAAAATATCGGATTTACAAAAATCGGACTTGCAAAAATCGGACTTTGTAAATCGCACAAAACGGCAGATCAAATCCGGCTCGAAGCAGACCATGAAATGTAGCGCGAGTCGGACAACAAAATATCGGATTTACAAAAATCGGACTTGCAAAAATCGGACTTGCAAAATTCGGACTTTGTAAATCGCACAAAACGGCTGATCAAATCCGGCTCGAAGCAGACCATGAAATGTAGCGCCCGCCTACGTTGGGTGGTGACCGTAGGACAAGACAGCGCTACACACAGTGGTCGACAATCTAAAACTCGAAGGACCGATATGTATGGAAGCGCAGCGCGCCGGTAAATTGAGTGGTCTATTGTGTCGCGGACGAACGCGCAGTGAGTTGAGTAACCGCCGGTTTAACCTTAAGGAAAGAAGGGGGATTTTAACTCTTCTGCTCCTAGGGGCAAATCTAGGAGACTGCACAAAGGAGTGGAAGCCCTCGCTGGGGAGAGAAGGGTTAAAGTCCAGGCCCACAAATAAGGTGAAAGGAGGAGCCAATCCTGGTTGTTTCCCTCGATGACTCCTACCGACGATGTACCTAACACGAAAATATCGTAGACTCAACTCACTGGATACAAAGGACACCTGGCAAGATACGGTGCAATGTAAGCTGGCCAGTGTACTTTGTCGGACACAATACAATAAACTGTACAAACTTATAATTTACACTCTATATCTAGACGTGTTTTGGTGAAAGCCAAGCCTTAGTTCAGTAATAGAACTAGAAATAAATATGCAACAAACAGATGGTTAAATTGCATTAATACATAAATAAATATCAGCTGAAGGCACGTGAAAATAAACTACAATTAATTAATGTTAATACTAGAACATTAATATCTGCAAATTAACAATAATATGCAGTATTATTGTTACTAAAATATATTAGCTGAAGGCTATACTAAGAATTAACAACAATAATAAATCTTAAACTGAAAATGAGTAAGTTCGGAATGAACTTACTCCAAAGTAAACAATATTTTAATACAAACAAAATTCTATATAGAATATTTTTAAGTACAAATAAACAGAATAAAACTACAGTGTACGACACTTAGCTGGATTCTGGATCTGGATTCTTCCTGGTAGCCGGATAGCTCGTCTGGATGAATCAGCTGATCTGGTTTTCACTCTAAATTATAAGATGCACTGATATGATTTGTCAGGTTGTAAATCTGACAAAGAGCGGTTTAAATCACTGATATTTCGGGTTGTAAATCCGAAATATACAGCATAAAAAATAGCCGGGAAGCAAAACACTAATTTTTAGGTTAAAAAACCATGCGGTCTCGAAAAAACGTTATATTAACGAACAGGTTAATTTGTAATGAACGGTCAGCGACCTGTTAATCGCGGTTAACTAATGAATTAAATTTTCATAAAAGTGCAAAGAAAAATTGGCAGATGGCCCTAGTTGGCCTAAAACATAGAAAAATATATAGGAATTATGTTTGAACATTTAAATTAATTAAAATTACAAAATAAGGAACTTGGGGCGCCTAGCGGGCCCAACACAAATAAAATAAAATATAAAACAATAAAATGTAAAACATGAATAATATGGCAATAACATAAAGGTAATGAAACAATAATATAAATAAAAAAGATAGATAAAAAAATAAAAAGAATAAAAATAAATAAGTTAAAAATGTAAAAATAAAAGTAGAAATAACTTATTTATTATTTATTTATTATTTATTATTTTGTAAATAAATGGTCGCCATTTTGAAATGGTTAAAATTAAAGTATCATATTTTGATATCCTTGTAAAGCTGATTTAATGTACTTTCAAGGAAAAGAAATTAAAGTACCGATTCCCTATGCTAGATAAAAAGTTGAAACCGGAAGTGATGCAGAATTCTTATTATAGTCCTTAAAGGGCCCTTTTTTCTAGTTTAACTTTTTTTTCTGAAGAATTTTTTGTATCTCTTACAATAAAGGAGTTATTCGAGATGCGGCGTTTCAAACAAACACCCTGTATATGATGACAGCAGTCACGATATCGAGATAGATGAAAATAAATGTCTGATATGTAAGGAATTCGGCAAAAATGACGAAATATGGTATCGATGCACGATCTATAGACTTTGGGCTCATGCTGAGTGCTCTGGTAAATAATCTGCAGAGTTAAGCCGCATTCAGAGCTCTTAAATCAATAGCTTATGCACTGTAGATTATAGACTGTTCACTATCACCAGAAAGTTTGTCATATGATAAGACGTGAAACCGTTCAGACCTCCAAATTTAATAGGCTGTTTGTTGTGGATTGTACATACTTTTCTAAACTTATAGCTAGAGATGTTTTAATGAGACAGACATATAAACACATTGGCTATCGCATTCTATCAGTGACACCGTAGTTATCGTATGCCTTTACATAACCTAACATAATGTCATCATTAACAAATCTTGCTCAAAATTACAAAGACGGACAGTAAATATGATCAATTTAGGTAATTAGGTAGTTAAAATCTAAGACAACAGAATTATAAGAACGATAATACATATAAAATATTTTACGAAGCTAAATAGTTGGTTACAAAATTCACAGATGGGGGGCTATTCGTAACGTACTAATTTATAACAGATGTGAATGGTACATGCAACGTTAAACAGAATGCATAGAAACATATCTTACAGCTAATAAAGCACAGTCTACAACCTCTTAATTTAAAGAGCTCTGAATGCGGCTTTATGTTTCAAACATTTGTGCAGTTTAAAATCTTAAAAGGTTGTCTCTCGAGTTATCATATTTTCAGGAACTGAAAATGGAGGTCTTAAATGTGACCGGTATTATCCACCATCTTGACCGCTATTACCCAGCTAGGTAGACAATACATAATTTGATACATAATTTGATTAGCATAATATAAATTTTAAGAGATAATTAATTTTTACAATTGATTCTGTATTGATGTATATATCTACGTGCTACTACTTTAATAAAATATTTTGTATGAAAATTGTAGTTATTATTGCAGTTTTCTCTTAGGTGACCATCATTTACCTATCTTCCACTAAACTGAGAGGATCTTAAACTATGGTGTTGTGGAATCTCTATTTACATAGAGGGTAAAAATGGAGCTAGTGTAGCTTAAAGGATTCCACACACCAAAGCGGCCGCGGTGGCGGCCGCGGTGGCGATAATGCAGCGGCCTAACGCAACCTATACAATACAATGAGACCACGCACATACAAGCGTTCCGCTATCTGAGAACGCCACCGACTGCAGCGTTCAGTCTAGCGATCACCAAACACTGGCGGCCAAACTCGACAAGTTGCGTTAGGCCGCGCGATATTCATTGTTTATATACCACAGAGTGAATATATTTAAGAAAATAATGTCGAAAACAGATAATTTAACAGAAAAAATCATAGATCAGTAAAGGATCATTTAATTTTGTATGACTTAGCACATCCTGATTACAAGAATATTAGGAAAACAAATAAAGTGTGGGACGAAATAGGAAAAGTTTTGGAAATTGATAGTAAAGTCTGTTCCAAACGATTAGGCGGAACTAGATTTTGCAATCTAGTTACTTTCATCGTTTAAATAATGCTTTTCAGCCGTTTTGTTTAAGCTTTGTAAATCATACTTGCAACAAACATTTTTTGGTTAAGGTTAATATCATTTTAAAATGTCATTTTCTTTATATTTTGATTTTTTGTGTCATTCTTAATACAAATATCCCATTTATTTATTTTTTGTCATTAAAATATGTAAGAAAATTAATTTAAGTTTGACATATGTCATTCGTTTCCATGGTTTCATTGTTGGAATTTTAAATTTTGACATTCCAACGTGAAAAATGAAATAACCCAAAACAAGGTCCCTTTTCGTGACAACCTAAAAGAACGAAATTCCCAGTTAGTTCCGCCTAACCGTTTGAAACAGACTGTAAGTAGATTATTATTTTTCCTCTACATACAATTAATTATTCTATTGTATTCTCGCAATCAATATTATCATACAACTATATACCGTGATTCACTAACTGATCGCTACCGCTACCGCCATTCCCACCGCGTTAGTGTGAGGAGACCTGATCGCTAGTCGTATCGCTACCGTGGCCGCTACCGTGGCCGCCACCGCGGCCGCTTTGGTGTGTGGAATCCTTAAGTGTTATGTGATATGGTGAAAATGGTATCAGGACACTAACCCCCGGGACACTAACTCCCGGGACATTAACCCCCCGTCAATAACCCCCGGCCATTTACCCCCGGACATTAACCCCCCGTCAACAACCCCCGTGCCATTAACCTCCCGTACCAATAACCCCCGGGTTTCTAATGATGTAAACTATTCAATATAGAGTGTTATTATTGAGAGATATTATTGAGAGTTTATGCAACAGTGTAAATAATAATGCAATGGTACAACATTTAGTAAGATAGTTAAGTTAGAGAAATATCATATTAATAATCACGAAAACTAATAATTGGTAAGAATTAGTGTAAGTAAAAGTTAAGAATAACCAGTGGTCAACAAAAGTTGACAGACTTCTTCGTATCGAATATATGAAGTAAATAGTTCCCTTAAAAATAAATTTGTTAGTTATTTTAATATTATTTTATTTATATCTTAAATTAATATCGAAAAAAAGCCATCAACTCGAAATTGTAAACCAAAACATTATTCAAAATATTTAAATTCCATTTAAGGCTCAGACAGAATACAATTTTCAATAAAAAATTCTCCATTGCGCCCCTATGAAGTTTTGAAAATATTGATAAGGGCGTATTATAACATCCCTTAACTCACATTCACACAAAAAAAAATAATCAAAATCGTTTTTTGAGAAAAATTGATTTTATCCATTGTCCAATTGTCCAGTTTTCTAAAATGTGTTTTTCTCACAAAATTTTACATTTTATAAATAAAAATTACATTTGTTCAATTTTGTTCTAATTTCAAATGTTCAAATTTTACATAAAAATAAACATTTAAAATATTAATCAATTTCCAGGGGGTTAATGGCCCGGGAACATTGGTACGGGGGGTTAATGGCACGGGGGTTGTTGACGGGGGGGTTAATGTCTGGGGGTAAATGG
This sequence comes from Liopterus haemorrhoidalis, assembly GCA_963971575.1. Lineage (NCBI taxonomy): Eukaryota > Metazoa > Arthropoda > Insecta > Coleoptera > Dytiscidae > Liopterus > Liopterus haemorrhoidalis. The sequence goes on along the minus strand of OZ020622.1, from coordinate 18,749,329 downwards.
CACGGGGGTTATTGTCCAGGGGGTTAATGGCAGGGGGGGTTATTGACAGGGGGGCGGGTAATGTCCCGGGGGTTATTTACGGGGGGTTAATGTCTCGGGGATTAGTGTCCCGGAGGCTAGTGTCCTAGAACCGGTGAAAATACCTTGTGTAGTTTACTAAAAAAAGTCTGTTCAAGATAATAATGGAATGACAGTTGAGATAATAATGAAAAGGTCACAGTTGAGAAATGTGCTCAGTTGCTAGTTGTTATTTGTTTACAAATGTCAAATAAGTTAGGTTATATCCCATCACTTTTAAAAAGAATTGGAAATCTATATTTTCCAGGGCAGAGATCGGTAACCTGGTAACCAAAATAAGTTCGTTGACGGACGTTTACCACGGTAGGCGTCAAAACAATACTGTTCGTTTCATACTGTTGGAGAAACAAAATAAATGGCAAAGGAGAAAACAAATCTAATAACTATTTTTCACCAATGTTAAAGAAATATAATTCGTTTTATACATTGTTTGACTACTTCGCTTTGTAAAATTTGAAAGAGTTTAGTTCTACATTTCAGGAATTTTCTGAAATTCTCTCCCTCTCCTTCTCTCCCTCTCTCGAAATATATAATATAGGCCAGCGTTTCACAACCTTTTTTGGCTCGCGTACCACTTGGTAGTACATCACTCTAAATTGTACCAATTCGTAAAAATGATTGTATTTCGTATATTTATTTACTTAGTAGATATAATAGTAGATAGAAACGAAATATGACAAAATAGTAGATTCTACTATTTTGTCATATTTCATTTACTAATAAATGGTTTGAATAAAAACACAGAATTATAAAAAACAAATTAATATATTTTCTATATTTTTATTATTATAATAAAATATTTTTATAAAATAAATTTAATGAGATCCTTGTACCTGATCCTTGTCGAAGAACATAATTTTTTGAAAATTGGTTCAAAAGGTGCGAGGTATACTCTTAAGTCTACAGCTGCCTTCAATCTATTTCGATACTTATTTTTTTTTTTAAATATATGAAGAAAAAGCTCTTTCTACTAATTCTGTACTAGTAAATGGTAATAATAACTTAAGAGCTTTCTAAGAAAGTTGTTCATATTCTTTATCAATGTTTAACCAAAAATTAATTATTTGTGTCGTTTGAATTCTACTTGTAAAGTTCTGTTACATGATAATTGTATTAAATTTTCTTTATCTTTTACTGATAATGATGTAGCTTTTTCTAAATTTTCTTCATAGAAGGGGTTTGAAATCTGATGGCTAACGGCTAAATTTAAAAGTGCACTCCAAAAAAACGATATCGATTGCCGGATTTTCGATCATCGACTGTACATATTTTTATGAATTGTGGGAAAAGACGTTTCTATGATATTTTTTTGATATAATTTTTTTAAATTGTTTATGTCCGCCATTATTGATTATTTTTCGTGTACCACCAACTAGCAACTCGCGTACCATCAGTGGTACGCGTACCACAGGTTGGGGAACGCTGATATAGGCTATTCCAAACGTTAAAGCGGAACTAACTGGAATTTTCATTTTTCTAAGTTGTCAGCTTTATTTTTAGGGGTTTAAGTAGACTTTTGTTAAACAAAATGATTAAAAGCCTCACTTAATCTGTAAAAGTAACTAGATTTGAAAATCTAATTCCGCTTAAAGAAAAGAAACAGGCTATATATTGGGTTGTTACGTAAGTCCGTTCGTTTATTTTTTTTTTTTCAACTTTTGTTCATAAAATATACATTCTAAAAAAACTTTTATTATCAAATGTACTGTCCATTATTTTCTATCACTTTCGACAAATGCTCAGGCAATTTCATAATGCCATCTCTCCAGAAGGTTCCGTCTTTGCTCTCGAAAAATCTGTCCAAGTGAATTTTAATGTCGTCCACAGATACGAAATTTTTTCTGTTAAGGGAATTTTGTAGAAAGCAGAACAAATGGTAGTCGGATGGTGCGATGTCTGGACCATATGCTCCGACATTTTGCACAATTTTTACCGAACAGACAGACAGACAGAAGACAAAATGACGGTATAACGGTTTTTTGGTCATACCTATAAAACCCTAAAAATGAAATAAATGTTGAAAAATACCATATTGTAACAATTAAGAATTATTTTTTTATTTTTTTTTTTTTTATTTCTTTTTAGTAGTTAATACCCTAAACGCCGCAAGGTCTAGGAGAAAAAATTAATATATATATATATATATATATATATATATATATATATATGTACGAGCCCTGTCCACTTTCAGTTGGCCCAGCTATGAAATTTTCAGTTTCTTTAGAAATTATTAAATAATAAGTAAAAGTAAATGCTGCTTTGTACATTTTTTGACAATATAATCATATTAGAAGCAAAGGGGTCAAAATCTATTCAGTAATATTTAATTTGTGATTATAAAAATAATATTCCAAACGTATTTTTAAACAAACATAAACCAAACAAACAAACGTATTTTTTGAGTTCACGTATTCTTGTACTGTATATAAAATAACTGGGTTTTTGCGGTAGCTATGCGTAGTAGGCGTTGGAAAACAAAGTTTGTTTATTGACGGTGATGTATTAAAAGTGTTAAGTCTAAATAATTTTAAAACATGGGCAGAGGCAAAGCTATTGATGAAAAAATTCGGTTAATCATTGTGAACTTTGCAAAAACAGGAAAAACCAATTCCGAAATCGGAAAATTATTAGATTTTTCAAGATACAGTATTAGAAATATTGTACAAAACAAGTGGTTCAGTTGCCCCAAAGCCCAAGTACGTGAAGAAAACTACACTGACGGACAATGACAAACGTGCATTGAAAAGAATTATGAAGGATAACAGACGTGCTAACTATAGTCAATTGAGTGTACTGTAGAGCGATGTTGTTGGAAGACGTGTTTCAAGGTCTACATGTCATAACGAAGCTAAAAATCTAGGATTTGGAACCTATAAGGTAATATTTTTTTAATCGGACTCTTAAATGTATATTTACAGAAATTTATAAAACTTTCTTAGGCCAAGGAAAAACCATTGTTGATGTCTAAGCAAAAGAAAAACAGGGTGAAATTGAAGAGAACATAAAATATGGAATTTGAAAAGTGGAACAGCGTGCAATGGAGCGATGAGTCTAGGTTTGAAGTCTGTGTAGGGGACAACCGGAGCAGAGTTGTTCGTCAGAAACATGAAGCATATCATCCCGATTGCTTGAAAAGGAAGGTGAAATTTCCAGCATCTGTCATGGTGTGGGGTTCAATGTCTGCAAGAGCTGTAGGAAAACTTCACTTTATCGATGGCATTGTTAACACAGCCAAATATTTAAGTATTTTAGAGGAATCTCTGTTGCCAACTATGGAACATGCATTAATCTCTGGGGAGGATTTTATTTTTCAAAAAGATGGAGCCGCTTGCCATACGTCAAAAAAATCTTTGAAATGGTTCCGTGATCATTCTATTCCACTTTTAGAGTGGGTTTCAAGTAGCCCAGACTTATCCCCCATCGAGACACTTTGGCACGAAATGAAAAAACGATTGCGTATAACACCGGCTAGAACAATTTCATAATTAAGACTAAAGCTTCAAGAAATATGGGATAATTTTACTTCTCGACAATGCCAAGACCTTGTAGATACTATGCCTAGAAGAATTAATGTCGTTATAAAAATTAAAGTTGACGTTACCCAGTGGTAACTTCTGAAATAGGTTTCCAAGTTAATGGCTTTCCAATGGAAATATTATTTTTTTCTTATTAATTTACTTTAATAGTTGTAAATATTAATCGTAAATCTCTAAAATGTTTAATTGAAAATAAAATATTACCTAGATTTCATAAGCTATTCTCATTCTGGTAATTGAACACCAATAAGTAAAAATTTCATAGCTGGGCCAACTGATTGTGGACAGGGCTCGTATATGTAATAATAAAAGGATCGGGTTCAGGTTTTGGTTTACTGATCTTGTAATATAATGGTTCGGTTCAGGTTCAGGTCCACGAAAAATACAGGTTTTTTGGGTTTTCAGTTCAGGTTCGGGTTTAGCTTTAGGTCTCTGATTTTGAACCTCTCTTGCATGGATACCGACAAATAATGAAATAAAGCCGTAATGTGAATATTTAATTATATTTTATGCACTTTTAATAATATTAAATAAAATTCCACCACATAATCTTATCAATTTTTCTCCATGCTAAATTGAAAGCTAAGGAAATTTTGTAATTTTGCTGTCATTCTACCATTCATAATATTTAGGTAAATACCTGTTTTGAGATTTCTATTATAAACCGTTGTAATTAAAAATCCTGCTGTGATTGACGTCAGTTTGGTATTCAGCTGTCATCATCATTAGCTACTGAAATCGATATGTAACTGAAATCTCATTCAATAAAACTTCAAAAGCTTTATGTTTTCCGAGATTTCCTTTAACAAAGGATAATTAAAACTTTACAATAAGGATAATATTCAAGACAAAATATTCAAAATTTTTGTTTTACAAACAAATGGGCATTAGCTAAGAGAAATCAACCCCACCTTTAAATAATTGGAAAACAACGTTCTACCGATAAATGGTGCACTGCATATTTATTTAAATAGCAAATAAAACACTTAGGCCCAGTTGCACAGTTACCACTTAAGTATGAGTTTAGCTAAACCTTAAACTTCAGCTTAAACCAAATACTTAAGCGTCAGATGTTGCACAGTCAAAAATATAAAAATAATTAGCTAAGCCAACTGATGTGATAAATTCACAAGTTGGTAATATGCAAAATTAGTATTTGGCGGGGAAATTTTGAAATTCAATATAAACATAACTGTCAATATTATTTGTTAATGTCACTTGTCAAGTAGTTTATCATACAAATGATGCAAATTTTACCAGCAATGGAAAATACGGTAAACGAAACGTAAAAATAAATGTACGACGAACTTATCAGTGGTCTTCATGTCTTTATGAGTTGGTCTTCTATAAAATTTATTTAAAATATATAAATACAATATATTATTGTGTGTAAAAAATTAAATTAAATGTTGTGGAAGAAAAAAAATCTCCTTGGACGAACATACATGATGAATTTAACAATGTAATCGGTCACTCTTACAGAGAAGTAGAATATTAAAATATATATATATATATATAAAAGAAAACTAAAACATGTACAGTCTGTTCCAAACGGTTAAGCGGAACTAGATTTTGCAATCTAGTTACTTTCATCGCTTAAATCGTGCTTTTCGGTCGTTTTGTTTAAGCTTTGTAAATCATACTTACAATTAACATTTTTTGGTTAAGGTTAATATCATTTTAAAATGTCATTTTCTTTATATTTTGATATTTTGTGCATTCTTAATACAAATTTCTCATTTATTTATTTTTTTGTAATTAAAATTTGTAAAAAAAAATAATTTAATTTTGACATGTCATTCGTTTCTATGGTATCATTGTTGCAATTTTAAATTTTGACATTCCAACGTGAAAAATGAAATAACCCCAGCAAGGTCCCTTCTCGTCACAACCTAAAAGAACAAAAATCCCATTTAGTTCCGCTTAACCGTTTGGAACAGACTATATTTTTAGGGGGATATGTTTTTTAGATGTTTTAGTATTTTTCCTATGTGCAGACTGCACAAGGAAAAAAAAAATGCCGACAATAAGTATTCACTGAAAGTGACTAGAGGTGGTTCAATGGCCGAATGCTCAGAGAAAGAGTTAGAATTAATAAATTTTAAATTACCGGCAGGTCATAGACAAGATATTTACATTTATAAATAATTTTATTATTTATTCATTATAAATTAGAAAAATAAACATTTATTATTGTTCCTAACTCGAATGTTATCATTATATTTTCTGTTTTGATTTATTACTGTGTTAGGTATATTGTTTATAAAATTAACATCTGTTTCTAGATCTGGATTAAGATTGCTCAATCAATTGCTCCCAGAACTCGAGAAAACCGTACGATACAGCAAAAGTCTTGGCGTACATTAGCTACACTGTTCCATTTGAATGTTAGGCATTTTAATATATTGATGACGCAAGGTACAAATTGCGATATTTCTATATATTTTTCCTATATCTTTTGAAGCTGTAGATTTATGGCACCCAGTAAACTCCTTTACCATTAACATACTTCCAATAATATAATATCGTAGTATTTGTATTGAAGTGAATGCGTGGTTCCTGTAAATATTATTTCATAAAATATTAGGTATTTGTGTACCAAGGCACTAACTTACCTATTAGTAGGATGGTAAATTAAATGTTTAATATGATATAATATTGAATTACAGCTTTATTTACTTAATATTACTATTGACTCGAAATCTATTGTAAAATTTTTCATCGTCCCATTGATTAATATAATCATACCGGTGCCTATAGACGGGTATGCGGCTAAATATATTAATATATAACATTTTCATTCAATCAAATTAATCTGATCTATTTTAATATGACACATAACCTGTCCTATTTGACAGTTTATTTTGGCTTAAACCAAACAAATCTACCGCTTAAGTATTTTCCTGTTTAAGCTTAAGTTTAAACCAAAAACTGAAACTGTGCAACAACTAAACCATAAACTAAAACTTAAGCCTAAATAAAAACTTAAGCGGTTACTGTGCAACTGAGCCTTAAGCTGCATTCCCACCTCAGTAATTTAACACTCTGTGCGTTGTAGATAGTTTTTAAACGAGTGCAATTGGTATGATCGGACAAGCTCGTACTATCTCGCTCAACAGTAGTATAGCAACGACAAAGCACGAGCATGTCCGATCATACCAAATGACCTCGTTTAAAAATTATCCATAGCGTACAACGTATAGATTTACAGAGGTGGGAATGCAGCTTTAGTGATATTCCAGGAAATATTTAATTAAAATATGATATATATACGGGGTGTGTAGATTAAGTAACCGGACTGGTTATTTTAATTTTTTTTATTCGAATAGAATTACAATTCAATATTTTCTCCCTCAACATAACTTCCTTGGGAAGCCACACAGCGCTGGAGACGGTTCGTCCAATCCTCACAGCAGTGCTGGAACTCGGATACTAGAGTAGCTTTCAGTTGGTCGGTTACGGACGTTTGAATGTTTTCAAGTGTCCCAAAATGACGTCCCTTGAGGTGATTTTTCAATCTTGGGAAGAGGAGAAAGTCACAAGGGCTCAAGTCGGGCGAATAAAGAGGCTAAGGAGCCACAGGAATGTTTTTACTGGCCAAAAACTCGTTTATTGAAATTGTTGTGTGACAAGGCGCATTGTCATATTTTTCTCAAGCCCAATTCATTGATCAAAATCTGATGAACGGTACTGTGAATCAAATTCAACTATTCCCTGATCATTCTGACTGTCAACCGAGGATCTGAACGCGCCAGATTCTGTCGACATTTTCATCGGTTCTTGAAGACGAAGGCTTTCCACTGCGTGATTCATCTTCAATCAACTCTCTTCCTTCTGAAAATGAAACCACCAAAAAACCTGGGTCCTTGACAAAACACTGTCTACTTAGGCCTGCTGAAGTTTTGCAAAAGTTTCCGTTGCACTGTGCCCAAGTCTAAAGCAAAACCTAATAGCACGACGTTGCTCGAAATGAATGTCATTTTTAGAACGCATTAAAAAACTGTCACGAAAATAATCGCCACGTACAATAAAATTACTCTAGCGAGTTCCAACTCGTACTGAAGGCGTATGATGTTCACCTGCCGCGCCTCCAAGTCCGGCGTCCCAAATGTTGCCAGATCAAACACTATAATGCCAGTCCGGTTAATTAATTTACACACCTCGTATTTCGACTTGTCAAACCATTTTCCGAAGAATGAACGTGTTACATGAAATGTTGACAATTTTACCTATTTATCTATTACTTACAAATTATAGTGAGAAGGGATAATATAACTAGATACCCAGAGAAGAAGTTACTAAATGAATGTTGGATGAAAATAGAGAAAAGAGATGAACAGGGAAAAATAGTATCAACTTGGACCAGAGGCGTACTTAACGGGTGTCGCACCTGGCGCCTGCCAGGGGCCCACGGTGGAGAAGGGCCCCGCGCTGTTTTTTTACAATATATAAAACAAAGCTTGGGGGCCCCCCATGCGTTTAGCGCCAGGGGCCCCGAGAAGTGTAAGTCCGCCTCTGACTTGGATTGAGGACTGAGGAAAGTGTACAGCAGGTCTCCAGCACCACATCTCCACTTGGTTCTTACACCGATCCAGCACTAAAAGATAAGTATTTAGTTATATTCTCACATATTCTAATTACTTATCTTTTTAGTTGCTATTTTACACCTACGTTCCACGTGGTGTCACGTACGCGCTACCACGAGTAGCCATAGCTTTACTGTAGCACCTCAGCACGCCTTCTGGTAGTTGAGTGCTACATTCATCATCATCTTCAGCTGTATAAGAGCAATACTGTGTTTTGCAACATTTTTAGGTACTCCAAGTACAACGGATCAAGGAACTACTACTGCGTTTGCCGCTTTGCTTCCGCTTGGGCTAACTTCACATCCTGTTGCACCTGCTTGGCTTGGAACCTAAAACACGCTTGCATGGTATCTACAAGGTGTCTCAAAAGAAATTTTATATTTATTTAGCTTACTGCGTGAACGCAACGTATCCGAGGGGCGCGGGGGTTATGTCAATCGGTAGCCTGGCTCTTGGGAATCCAGTCGCTATGGAGCGTTTGTCGGGAGCAACCGCGCGTTATGCGTGCGAGAGTTTTACAAAAACGGTGATTCGGCGACTGTAGCGCGTAGAAAATTCTGCAGTATTCGAGGTTTTCGCCACTTAAATGATGCGCCAAGCATTCCTCTCATTCGACATTGGGTTATAAAGTTTGAAGAGACTGGTACAACGCTGGATAAATCAAAATCCGGGCGACCTAGGTCATCAAGAACGGTAGAAAACGTGGAGAATGTTAATCGTGTTAACAGTCTGTTCGTGACGACCCGAACCTTTCAATTCGGAAGCGCGCAAGTGCTTTAAATGTGCATAGATCATCATTACATCGCATTATGCACAAAGACCTAAAGCTGCACCCCTACAAAATTCAATTGGTGCAAGAATTAAAGCCCCAAGACGCCAGTCAGAGGCTTAATTTCGTAAATCAGGTGATTGAGCGATTTTCAACGATTACCAACATTTTGCTTTCGGATGAAGCTCATTTTCACCTTAATGGCCACGTAAATAAGCAGAATTGCCGCTACTGGAGTGCAACGAATCCGAAACGCAAACATCAGAAACCCCTACATTCGCCTAAAGTGACCGTATGGGCTGCGATGTCAGCGCGAGGAATTATCGGCCCTTACTTTTTTGAAGACGAAAGGGGGCGTGCAGTTACAGTGAATTCAGAGCGTTATGTGGAGATGTTAGACAACTTCTTGGTACCTGAACTGCAAAACTTTCCTGGCTATAACCAAAGAACATGGTTCCAACAGGACGGAGCAACTTCACACACGTCCAATATGTCTCTGCCACGTGTTCGTGAAATTTTCTCAGGCAAATTGATCTCCCGGAGAGGTGACATAAATTGGTCTCCACGCAGTCCAGATTTAACCCCTATGGACTTTTTCCTATGGAGTTATCTTAAATCTAAAGTTTACTCCAATAAACCGACTTCACTGGCGCATTTGAAAGAAAATATCCGTCACGAAATGGCAGTCATCCCTGAGTCCACCTGCCGAGACGTCATAAGTAATTTTACTGTTCGATTAAATGAGTGCCGAGAACGCGAGGGTCTACATTTAGACGATATTATTTTTAAGAAATAAATCCCCAAAAAGTGTATTTTAATAATTAATAAACATTTTTTCTATCTACGGCTTACTTTTTTTTTAATCGATCCACTAAATATAAAATTTCTTTTGAGACACCTTGTACTTCACAAAACAGTTGCATCCACAGTGAGTAGGATTGACACATACAACATCAATGTACATGGACGTTCAGCTGCAAGTCTGGTAAGGTAGCACTTTTTATTTAGCCACTTAGCTAGAGCGCCCTTGCACGCTGCTGTCCAGGCAGTCCTACTCACTAAAAGCTCTCCTGGTGCACTTTCACTGCGCGCTGGTAACTGCACGTTATGCCCCCTACCTCTCTCGTTAGGGACTCAAGAGGACGTCTTTCACATAGGGATCCTCCTTACATTATTTTATGTGGGCCTCAATGGGAACCTATCTCTCCCAAGGCTAACGTATCCCTTTGTGTAAAGACTGGCGTACATGCCGCGTCAGTGAAGAGTCCAGAATACCTCACCTTCCCGCTATAGTGGCTGTTCACCCCATCATCTACTACCAGCAAGTTTTTCCGCCCAATAAGCGCTTTGGTCGCGACAGGAGGTTTTAAGCGAAAGTGAAGGAGGATATGCATGGATGAAGGATGTAATAACTAGAAGGAAGGAGATTTAAGACATTAAAAACAAGGGAAGAAAAAAACTAAATTAATCTACATAATCAAAATCATAAACTGATAAACAGATTTCAAGCTAACATGCAGAAATTAAATATTTTATTTTAAATTATAGGATTAAGAGTTTTGTGAATATAAATTAAAATGTAATATATTCAAAACTAGGGGCCTCAGCCCGGCTACGCCGGTCTTCTCCCCTACGTTGTTAAAACTCGTCGCTCATCGTTTTTTAACACTATTTTATGGAAATTCGCCCCGCAAATGTCTTAAGTTTTATTGTTAATTCACCTTAAATACTTAATTAGTTTTCTTCTGTCAAGAAATACGTTCAAAATGTGAAATCTCGTCACATTTTAAATTGCAAAAAAATTGACAGCTGTCACCCTTTGAAATCTTGTAAGCATATTTTTGCCTCAAAATGATCCAATAATGGCCCAGATTCATTGAAAAATGTTTTCTGATGCCTCAAAATATTATCTCGCACGTCAAAAAAGCTATCTTGAACCATTATCACCACTTAACACTTTGATTAACCCTGAAATTTTTAATACATATAAATCTTTTTTTAACACTATTTTATGGAAATTCGCCCTGCAAATGTCTTAAACTTTATCGTTAATTCACCTTAAATCCTTAATTAGTATTCTTCTGTCAAGAAACACGTTCAAAATGTGAAATCTCGTCCCATTTTAAAATGCAAAAATTTTGACAGCTGTCGAGAAACCTTGTAAGCATATTTTTGCCTCAAAATGCTCAATAATGGCCCAGATTCTTTGAAAAATGTTTTCTGATACCTCAAAATATTATCTCGCATGTCCAAAAAGCTATCCTGAATCATTATTACCATTTAACACTTTGATTCTCGCCGTAGATATTCTGGACCGGCCGTCTTGTATTAAGAATATTTTTGAATTATCGTCTGATAAAACCTGTCCGTGCCGATCAATGGTGACTTTGATTCGACACGGTTTCGAGAAAAAAATGCAGTATTTTTATCAATAAAAATTAGTCAGTACCCCCTGTCGAAATAAAATTAAGTCTAAGCACTAAAAAAATATCACCCGGATAAGACGGCGGTTCATTTTCCTCTCTCCGCGTTACCGGAAAAATGAAGATACACCAGAAGTTGAATAGAACATATATACCAACACTTGTACAATATAATAGTAGATAAAAATTGAATTGAATTGATTAAGAATGGGTGATTCCAACAAATCCAGTTATTCGTTGATAAGATTATGACATTTCAGTTGTGTTTATTTAATTTAAAATGCTTTTACATGGGTTTTCCGTTTTTATTTTCAAAATGTAAAATTTCTAAATTTTTTTCTTCCAATGATGACCGTTTTCTGTTAGATTTTTCACTAAATTAGATGCTTCAGATTTATTATATTTCCACGCCTTCGTGTTCTTGAAATCTGATTTTAAAATTACGCTTATTTAGCCTATGTAATACGTATCACAATCGTTATATTAGATTTTGTAAATTCTTTATTGAGAAGTATTTTCTTCCTGTCTTAGCAAATCTTATCTATATGAAAGTTAAAAGTATTGTTACGAATGCGGTTGGTAAGGTACGGCGTTAACCGCCAAGCTGGGTCCAGATTAGCGAGTCGATCCTGTAATGTATTGTGTAATATAACACGCCGTGTAATATTTTTGTCTAGTATCGACAGGATCACGCGCACTAGCCGGGCGGTTTGCAAAGCGTTTGACCTGTTTCGCTCTGTGTCGGTTTTTATCGCAAACACATAGGAGTTCACCGAATTTGATTGGACGCGTTCGAGGTAGTTTGACGCTCGCAAGCATGGACGTTTGGCACAAAATTTACATAACCTAGAGTAGATAGTAAATGTTAGTTAATAAATGTCTTAAGTTATTCTTCGACATGTATGGCCAGCACTTTTTGTGTGTTATATACGAGGGATGTTGCCTAAATTCTGGGAATTGTACTATAATTAAATTACGCAGAACTTTGTTCATAATTGCAATATTGTTCAGTCTGATTTAGGTGTTCGACTGATATAGACGCGTTTTCATAGCACTGTTTTTGTAACCATGGAAGACGCAGCAAAATCTCAAAGAGCAATAATTTTCTTTTTGTGGAAAGAAGGTGTGAAAACATCAGAAATTATTCAGCGTCTGCAAGGAGTATTTGGTGAGTCTGCAGAATTCAAAAGTACGGTTTATCGGTGGATCGATCGTTTTAAAACCGGTAGAACATCACTAGAAGACGATCCACGCAGTGGGCGCCCAAGCACGTCGGTAAATAAAATAAACATTACTGCCGTCGAAGACCTACTGAAAGAGGACAGGCGAATGACTATTTGTCAAATTAGTGTGCGCCTAGGGATAGGTACATGACAAGTTCATGACATCTTGCATGATTGTTTGGGCGTTAGCAAGGTTTCGCCGCGCTGAGTGCCAAGGCGGTTGGGACCAGAACAGAAACTCAATAGGAAAGTTCTTTGAGGACAGCTTAAAAAAATTGGTTTATCGTTGGGATAAATATATTCAGTTAAATGGATATTATGTTGAAAAACTGCATTGTAATATTGACGAAAATTAACAAAATAATAAAAATTATAGCTAAATTCCCAGAACTTTGGAAACATCCCTCGTATATTATACATGTGAAAGTGTAACAAGAATTAAAAAAACTACAATGTAAAGTTAATCCTAACCTAACATATCTTATGCCTAGTGATGCCGGAGTATTTTTCCTACGAAACTTTGCATAAAATGAGTTTCATTATTGTATTTAGAATACCCATTAACTGAAATTTTCATTTTTTTGGTTATGTTCGTAGCATGATTCAATCTCGGACTGTTCACAGAAAGTTTGCAATATGTTCGCGACACGCAGAGCATTACGCGGAACATTAAAAGATCGGCTCGCTAATCTGGAACCAGCTTTAGGGATGGGATAACAACCATGGAATTAACATTGTACGTAAATTTTGTTGTAACTCACCTGTGTACTGATGTTCTATTGCTTTTATTTGTTCTTCCGTGAAAGACCAATGGACAGCAAGCCGTTTCCACTCTTCATTCACCAGTTGTTTGTAGGCCAGTTTGTACAAAATTTGTCGGATTTTTTCTTGATTTTCATTACCTCTTCCTTCATCTCTTGATATTCGAAGCTTTCTTCTTGCTGTATTCAGCCCAGTTTTGATTGAATTTTTTCTTTTGTTCTCCGTTTTAGGTTCTTCCTGCAACAAAAATATCAGTATATGTAATTAGTAAAGATAAAATTACGAGTATAAAAACCAATATAGTCAAAATTCTTATTCGCAGGAGATACGTTCGGCCGATATGACGCGAATACGGAAACCGTGAATGCGGGAGTTACGTGAAGTTAGCAGTCCACTGAAAGCACTAACGAAAATTCGTCGGCTATTCGTTAGTGCTTCGTTAGTTCCTGTTAGTGCTTCATTAAAAATCGTATCCACCCTAACCGTTTTCGAAAAAAAAGCAATTCAAAATGGACCGCTAACTTCACGCTTCGTTGGAAGCACTAACGAAAATTCGTCGGCCATTCGTTAGTGCCTCTTTAGTGCCTGTTAGTGCTTCATTAAAATTGGAAGCCACCCTAACCGTTTTTGAGATATTGAGCATTCAAAAAAATAAGCGTGAAGTTAGCAGTCCATTGAAAGCACTAACGAAAATTCGTCGGCCATCTGTTAGTGCCTCGTTAGTGCCTGTTAGTGCTTCATTAAAATTGGAAGCCACTCTAACCGTTTTTTTCCGTGTGCACTTTTTTCCGTGTGTGTATTTTTTATTTGCGTTTTTTTCCTTGTGCGTATTAATCCGTGTGCGTATTTTCCGTGTGCGTATTTTTCGTATGCGTATTTTCCGTGTGCGTATTTTCCGTGTGCGTATTTTTATATTATATAAAAAATTGGAAAATTTATTTTAATAAATATATTTTAAATTTAACGTCTCAAATCATTTTTAGTTTTAACATTATAAATGTAATGTTTTCCCATCTTAAAAAGTTAATGAATAAATAATTCGGATTAATACTCATTATTTGTCCAGTTTTTAATAATGGACGAAGAGTTGATTCAATTCAATCTGAGGTGTCTAGCAAGTTCCACATTAAGGTAATGATGTGTTTGCCAACACAGTTGGCAACGGGTGCACTGGTAATAATCTAAATGCGATTGAGTAACTATAAAGTTATAAATCGAAGAGCTATACCTCTGATACCATAATATTCTAGTTTTTCAAGTACTATATACAGCAATACAATACTATGCGACATATTATCAAATGCTTTGGTAAGATCATAAAGCTGTACCGAAAATTCTTCTTTATTTTCTAGTAGAATATTAGCTGCGAATAAAGAATCTGATCACAAACGTTTTCTCAGCGAATACCGAAACCATGAATAGCGAACCCGTGAATTAGAAACTTTGATTGTATTATATACCAACTTTTTTTTTGTTTAATAATTTTTCTTAAAGAAAGAAAAAATGTCTTATTTTAATATAAAATTTCAATTTAGAAAAATTATTAAATTTTTCGAATTAAAATTTGGATAATAGAATAATTTTTTGCTACAATAATTTAATTTTCTTTCTTTTCTTTCTCTTTACCTCATACCTTATCCGTGAATATTATTACATTTCCTTCAAAGTAAAAATGCGAGAAGTCCAAATATTATTCCGTTTGTAGAGAGGATATATAATGCATTATGTAAATTTCAAATATAAAGTTTGAAGGAAAATTTGTAATTTAAAATGCAGTGTGACTTTAAATTCAGAAACGCACACGAAATTATACGTAATAAGGATGTATAGTATTTGGAGAATTTCCGGGATAAAATAAAACATATATTCCTTGAAGTTCAACATACATATACCCTATCATTTAGCACATATCATCTAGTGAATATGCTAAATTACAGCTCTCTTAAAGTCTCTTCAGAATAATCCTATTAAAACCAAATATAAAATGCGGTTCATAAATTTTAGGACAAAATTAAAAACATAAGAAAAACAAAACATGTTTATTTGGTATATAATCTTAATTTGGTATAGTCTTTGGCGGTTTTGATTCGTCTTGGCATCTGTAGATGAGTATTCCAGATATCAATAAGTGCATCATTTATCAAATTTTTATTGGCATCACTTTTGAAAGAATTTATACTTTCAAATACCTGGTCATCAAGATAAATCAGGTGAATCTGATACAGCAGGAAGTAATGAATAGAATTAAAGCTCTAAAGGCCGATTTTACAATCAATGGATAACCCTCAAAATACTTAATTTCCGCAATAAAGTAAAAAAAAAAACGATTTTACAATGCTCGGATAAGTTAAACATCGGAAAACACAAGAATATCTTATCCGGTCAACGGCCCTACAGACAAGTGCAGTACGAGGGTTGCCTTTTACAGTACGAGGTTTCCGGATTTGAGATCAAAAACAATTATTTATCAACAAAAGTGGCTTTCTTCTTTTTCAAAATATTCGACATAAGATCTATACACTTTTGCATGCGCTTGAACCAATTTTCGAAGCACTTTTTTCACTCCGATAGAGGTTTTTTCCATCTTTTTGACGGCCAATTGTTCATGCAATAGTCAATATATTGGTCCCACTAATGCCCAAAGATACCTCAATCTCACGATAAGTCACATGACAATCTTCATTGATGCTGTGCGTGATAAATATTGAAAAGAGCAGAGGACTAAGCTACGACCCCTGTAGAACACCAGAGGTGATAGGGGGGAAGTTGCTGATTCGATATTATTAATAGCAAAAAACCGATTTCGGTTTTTGAGATACGACTCAAACCAATGAAGCAGGTACTATACATATTATCACGTGGGTGGTTTGATATATATTTTGATATATATTTATTAAATATATATCACATTTACAATGTTTTATTGTAGTCAATGTAATTATATGAATCTGTCCATGGAGTTGGGGAAGTCCTCGGTCTACCCCGTGTTGGCCAGGGTCGGCTTGGACATATCTCCGAGGCGGGGGCTGTCCAGCAGGGAGTCGAGGAGCCTGGAGAAGCCTTATCCCACTCACATGGTACTGCTTGCTTGGCTCACCAGCTGTACGAGTATCTGGCGTCGAATCCTCGGTCGTCACCGTGTGGACTGGCACTTGTAGAGAAGTTGACTAAATGCCTCTGCCTCGATACCATGCGACGTCCATGTATTTGTACTACTGGTTGACCTAGTTCCAATATTCATTCGTCATGACAAATATTTCCTTATTACGAAAATGCAGCGTATGCATTTCGTAATCAGGTAACATATTGAGACGCTGACAAATAGTTTTTTAATCAAACAGTTGAGCGTCACAATGTCTAGATGTCGCAATCTTGACCTAGGATTACCTTTGTGACAGTATCATGTAATCCGGGAGTGAAGTCTCTGGTACGTTACCGTTTTATCCATTAGATAGTCTTGGTTTAAAATAGAGAAGTTAAGTCAAAAACCTTTTTAAGAATGAAAATACTTATTGCAGTAAAATGGATTTTTGTTGTTCTCTATAAAAATATAATATATCTATTAGAATTTTGTGCACCAAAACAGGCCGGGGGGCTTCACCCCTGACTCTACGTAGGTGAATATGTCGGCAATTGTCGACTAAGCTTTTACTTAAATTAAATATTCACTGTACAATCTATTTATTTAAACCTCTGGTCAAATAATCAATGAAATATAATGCCAAACAAAAGAATAAGATTTACAACACCAACCTGACTTTCAATCCGGAATTTAATGAGACATAAAATATTCTATTTTTACGATTACAATAAAAAATATTTGTGTCAGACGTCATCTTCAGAGAATTTTATTTCATGTTATTTGTTTCTAAACAAATTTACGACAATCGTAAAATGACGATATCACGAACATAATTGATGATTCTGATTATTGGAATTCTGACATAAAACTGTATTGGAAATTTTACTAAATCAGGAAATGGATCAGGTTATTTAGATTAAATCACTCAATTATTGTCCTTTTTTTCTTTTGTAACATACAAAAAACTTGTGTAGGACAATAGATTCTCAAACAATAAAATGATGAACTGATTACCGTAACTAATCTAATTCTGATATAATCTTCAGTTTTAGTGAAGTTATTACGATGTTAATACTATACGTAACCCACAGATATAATGGAAATATTCATCATAGCATCGTGTGGGAGACAAGGTCGTCTCCCAAATGTGCTGGATATTATCTATATGTTTCATTGGGCATTAACGTGTTCTTGGTCAAAACATTACGTGTTTCCTATATGATTCCTATGTAGCGTATACAAACGAGACAATATTTATACTGTTTTTTTAATCAATGAAATAAATCATTGAAATAAATTAAAAATAGTAATGGACCGAAAATTTAACCCTGCGGTAGTCCATAGATATTTTGGAGCGAATCTGACTTGAATTATTTATACATACAAACTGTTTTCTGTTTGTTAGATACGATTTTATAAGTGAAGAGCTACTGTGATTGAAACCGTACATAGCAAGTATAGTATTTCCAAAATGACGTGGCCACCCTCACTTATTGATTCCAATAATGACTGACAGTATAACCATTATACCTGCTGCGTTTATGGTTCTGTTAATAACAGTTGCCAGGACCGTAATAATTATTTAAAATAAACGTGTTTTCTTATATGCTATTTAGAATGATCTGTATATACTCACATGATATTCCTTCACATTTTTATCAGGCTTAGGACTGGCTATACTTGAATTATAAAT
Source organism: Liopterus haemorrhoidalis (assembly GCA_963971575.1). Classification (NCBI taxonomy): domain Eukaryota; kingdom Metazoa; phylum Arthropoda; class Insecta; order Coleoptera; family Dytiscidae; genus Liopterus; species Liopterus haemorrhoidalis. Next base: position 18,731,177 of record OZ020622.1, on the reverse strand, counting down.
ATAGGAATGTTTAAAAAGCGTTTTGTTTAAAGTATTTATAGTCTATATTAAATACTACAAATTTGCACAAACAAAAATCATTCTTTTTTTGCAACAAAAATAAATCCTAGCTAAATAATTATACATAAGTATGGCTAACTTTATATGGAACTTCTATTCCGTCTTCTTCCAACTTTTTTATTAAAAGATGCACAGTCGGAACTATTTTTTTCGAATAAATGTCGTATATTTTATTTATTCTTGTTTTAGACATAAAACTATCTATTTTCTTGAAAACTTGTAAATCGGGTCGTTTTCGCTGCTGATTTTTGCCACGAACAATAATACGTTGAATTGTTCTGTATGGAACACTAGTTAATTCCGCAGTTCTAAGTATAGGTTTGTCATTACCTTCCGAAACTAACTTTTTATAAACGTTCAGTATCAAAACTTTGCAATCTTGTGACAAATGACATTTTTCTTTAGTAGCCACGTCCACATTTTCGTATTCCACGTCAACGTCCACATTTTCGCACTCCAAATTACCTTGCACAGATTCACTATTTTCACTACAGGAATTAGGAATTTCTTTAAAATCAAATGGTCGCCAAAGAGCCATGTTGTTAATGTATGCAGGCTATGAACGTTGAAAATTAACTAACAAACAAGTATAACAACCCCTAAAATTTAGAAACAATAGGATTATAAATTTGGACAATATCCTTAATGGTTTTTAAGAAACTTCAATTGAACTAGTGTTATTCGATTTAAATTTAAAATTCCCTTAATACCTCTTATATTCTTTTTACTGCAATAGTCTTGGGATTACTGCCATATAACCATTACTGCATTGTTAAGCTTCTTAACAAGAGTGCCCATTTCATTTTGGAAATACTATATATTATGTATAATGCGATTCACAGTCAAAAGCCTTGTTTAAATCCAAGAAAGTAGATAAGCAAAACTCTTTAGCTTCAAAACATTTAGATATTTAGAGAATTGTATGATTTGTTTCCCGTGACTATTTATTTTCAGAAAGGAAGGAAATAAATTCACTTTTTGCAATAGTTGCAGAATCTGGAACTTGTAATGCGGAATCTGGAAATTGCGAGGGTAATATTTGAAGCTACGGCACTACTTATAACAATTCTACGAATATTGTTTCTTTAACTGTACCATTGCTGCTCCAAAAATTAGGACTATTGCTTAAATAATCACATAATATTGTTGAATAATAGCATAACTAGTGTTGAGTAATTACTTGAATATTGCTAGACAAATGCTTTATAATAAATTTTGTTTTTAATTTTTGTTTCGGAATGATAAATTCGTTTGAAAAGATTTATTTTTTAAATTTCCGACGGCTGACAAATTTTTAAAACGTAACATAATGTTTTCACAATTTGTTTCGGATGAAACAGCCCTTAAATTAAAAATAATTCCATCTGCAACAGCTGTCAGGGTAATTAAATTAGGTTTTATGAATTTTTACACAGTTTTAGATAAAATATGTCTTTTAAAAAGCTGTGCTGATTTTATAAGACGTAAACTGTTTTAAATTATAGAAAATGATGATAAATGCCTTACAATATTCATATTTGTAAAATAAATGAATAATTTATTGCGTATTAAGTATTATTTTAGTAAAACTAAAATATATTAACGGATAAAAAAATTCTCTATTAGAAAAGGACATTTAAAATATGTGTAGACATCTTAACAAGCACAGGAACGCGAAAATTCTATATTTTCTTACACAAGTGTTATTTGATTATTAGATTAGAAATATTCGGACCATTTGTGAAATGCTGAGACAAAGATTAATCTTTGTCTTAAAAGTAAACCTTAGTTCTGAATTATATATGAGATATCTATCTAAATTACTACCGAAAAATTGTCATATGAGTACTGAGATATACCAGATAGCCAAGGTTGTTGATGTTTTTCAGGGGAACAAAATTTAAAAACTAAGGCAGTCAGGTTCGGTACGTCATGTGGTAAATGGGTCATTCCATGTCAAGTGGTCTGATTTCAAAGAAGTGCCCTGCTCGACCATCACGGATTTCGATGAAATTTTGTATGGACATTCACACATGTCCCCAACGAACATTGGTAAAGTTTTACGTTCAACCATGCAATACTTGCTGAGATTTAGTAATTTGTTTGACCCCATACCGCAGCCTTCTATGGTATGACTCCGAGATTTCGGCAACTTTGAGACACAGTATCTTTGGCAATATTTTGTTGAGAGAAACAAAACTTTGCCAACTTATACCACTTTTTGAGTAAGAAGGCCTTATATACCAGGGATGAAAAACCAATTCTACTTTTTTAGGGGGTTTAACACATGCTCTTTCTAATGAAAATAATTTAAAACAGTTTCCAGAAAGTATATTTTTGTAAAAGTGGGCTAAATATACCCTGTTTTTAGCATTTTCACAAAAATCATCAACTTTACACTCAATTCCTGAACTAATGAAAAATATCAGGAGTGTGAAATTTTATATTCGTTAACCTTGTATTGATAAATTATTATGTGCAAAATTTCACGTTTATCGTACCTTTACTTTCAGAGGTATAAAGAGCCAAACTTTAAAATTTTTTCGAGTTGCAAATTTTTAGGCCAAGTTTGATCCAAATTTTCTTCACGGAAATCGCTCATAAAGATTTGTTTATTATTTTGTTTAATAGAGCGCAAACAGTTGTATAAGTTGGCCAAGTTTTGTTTCTCTCAACAAAATATTGCCAGAGATACTGTGTCTCAAAGTAGCCGAAATCTCGGAGTCATACCATAGAAGGCTGCAGTATGGGGTCAAACAAATTACTAAATCTCAGCAAGTATTGCATGGATGAACGTAAAACTTTACCAATGTTTGTTGGGGACATGTGTGAATGTCCATACAAAATTTCATCGAAATCCGTGATGGTCGAGCAGGGACCACCAGACCACTTGATATGGAATGACCCAAATACTTTTTGAGTTCTTAGAGTATTCGGGCGAGTCTAATTAAAGTAACAAAATAATGCCGTATATACGTTAGTGTAGTAAAATGGTGTCCAACCTATGGCCCGCGGGCTGAATCCGGCCCAACAATAATTTTATACGGTCCGCACGAAATTTCTTCTCCTTTGTCATCAAGTAGCTTTTTGAATTACTACCTCATGTCCTCAAGTGATTTTTGAAATTACAGCCATCCCGCGTCTTCATTTGATTTTCAAGATTTCTCCCCCCCACCCTGTTGTCAAGTGATATCTGGAATTTCTACCTCCCGTCCTCAAACGATTTTTAAATATATGGCCCTAGATCCAGCTTACTCCGGCTCGTGAAACATATATAAAATTAAATATGGCTCCACAGTGGAAAAGATTGGACTCACTGTTGTAGTGTATAGCTAAAGAAATGGAGAGACAATATTTAGAAACTTATGAGAGACAATTAAATTTCGAAAGCGGTAGTACAACAATTTGGTACCCAGTAGGCTAATTAGTGTTTGGAATTATGAGGCCTCTAATGTGCAGAGTGTTGTGATTGTGTGTCTCTAAATTGGATTAGACATTATCAACATCATTTTAAATCTAAAGTGTATATTAATATAAATATTAATTCCTAAATCGTAATTAAAGTTGTTTTATTATAGTTGAACCCTTAAATCCATCTTAAGAATTAATTCAACCAGTCACCAAACACAGATAATTCAGATCCGAAACCGCTCGCGGATTATGAACTCCTTATGTGGGAGTCCTTGGATTGTAAATATGTACAGAGTAAGTACAAAAATTGAACATCAATATATCTTAGACTAATACCCTTTTCACACTAGATCTTTAAGATCGGATGTTAAAGTGAATGTATCTTTAAACGCTAATGTGAAACCGTACGGCCTCGTCTAAACACGACCGATGTTTAAGACAGAGATCTGCGTCTTAAACTTCGCCCGCATTACCAACTTAATTTCTATTATAAAAAAATACTCCTTGAATTTGTGCTGTCAACATTTTATATTATCATAAACAAGAATACTGTATTATATCGGCGTTATAAGAGGTTTATACTTATTGTTATAATAATATTATTTATTTTAATAATGTGTTTAATAAAATACAGAGCTACAATAATTGAGATAAAATGTATCGACTTACATGTTAATACAGGTGTAATATATTCTTTATTGTAGTGTCTTTATTGTAGAATGAAATGAAATATAATATATTTGTTTATAATAATTCAAAATGTGCGTCTGCGCAGACAGTTCAAAACTGGTAATTTCATGACGGTAACTTAAGGACAAAATTACTGTAGCTGATGACAGCACCAGAGATTTAAACATCAAGTGTGAAAGCATACGGATCTTAAACATCGGTGAACTTTAAGTTCACTCGTCGTAAAGATCTAGTGTGAAAAGGGTATAATCAGCCAACTGTAAATTTCTTTCATATATAACGTAGGGCTCCCACACTATTTCAAATACTTGTTTAAAAGCACAAAAATTAATTGATGTAATTTTAATTTTTTAAAAATGACCAACAGTTTTCTAGTTGCTTTTAAGGAATTCCTTGCGTACAAAAAAGCTAGAAATCTAACATGCTGTAATGAAACTTATAAGTTCTAATTAAACGGAACATTTACTATTGTTTTTAATTATCCTTACCGGTGCTGGATAGTCCAATCTTGCAGTCTTGATAATCATATCCACTATGGCGGTAAAACTCCCTCTAGCTGCGATGTAAAGAGGTGTTTTTCCACTCTGTTCCCTCTGCTCTATGTTAGCTCCCGCTTGGAGCAGAATTTTGCATATATCAGTGTAGCCCATCTCAGCCGCTATATGCATAGGAGACTGCAACCTCTAAACAGTAAGAACAAAAGTTACAATTTACATAACGAAAGATATAGTATCATAAGGCAGTTACAGTACATATAATGAAAGATATGCTATCATAATGCAGTTTATTAGGCATTTACGTTTAATCAATCCGCATGATTGCTCAGGTTAATCTGGAGAAGTCACAAGATTAGATCGGATTGCTCTGATTCTATTAACATTTTCGTAAACAATATTAAATTTGAGGTTAAGTAGTGAAGGGTGTTACTAAGATGATTACACTCGGAAAGTGACGTAATGCAATCCAAGGGCCTCTGGCCCGAGGGGTGGATGGCGCTCGATGGGCGTAATCACCCAGTAACGCCAATGGTGCATACAAAATTTTATTTGTCACTTCAAATAAAATAAAAAGTTAAAATTTACAGATCTGGTAGCCTATGATAATAAACATGCATTTATAGGCAAAAAACAAATGGTTTTGTTTAATTGTTTAATTGTCAGAATTGATTTAAAATTAAAAATAAATATTCAGTAATTACCCGAAGATATCAACATAAATGCACAAAAAGCAACAAAAAGTTTGTTGCTAACTAAATCAAAACATCAATATGAAAAAAAATATATAAAACCTTTAGACTATGGCAGTCAAAAAATAAGTGCCGGCCGTAAATGAGACTGTGCTGTTAGCGTATTTCCAAGAATTGGTTAGTTAAACATTTTTCACATGTTTGGATATGTAAGGTTATTGATTTCTTTATTTTAGTCTGAAATTTACCCTCCTAAAGTCTGTTCCAAATGGTTAGGCGGAACTAGATTTTGCAATCTAGTTACTTTCATCGTTTAAATCATGCTTTTCGGCCGTTTTGTTTAAGCTTTGTAAATCATACTTGCAACAAATATTTTTTGGTTAAGGTTAATACAAGGTGTCTCAAAAGAAATTTTATATTTATTTAGCTTACTGCGTGAACGCAACGTATCCGAGGGGCGCGGGAGTTATGTCAATCGGTAGCCTGGCTCTTGGGAATTCAGTCGCTATGGAGCGTTTCTCGGGAGCAGACCGCGCGTTATGCGTGCGAGAGTTTTACAAAAACGGTGATTCGGCGACTGTAGCGCGTAGAAAATTCTGCAGTATTCGAGGTTTTCGCCACTTAAATGATGCGCCAAGCATTCCTCTCATTCGACATTGGGTTATAAAGTTTGAAGAGACTGGTACAACGCTGGATAAATCAAAATCCGGGCGACCTAGGTCATCAAGAACGGTAGAAAACGTGGAGAATGTTAATCAGTCTGTTCGTGACGACCCGAACCTTTCAATTCGGAAGCGCGCAAGTGCTTTAAATGTGCATAGATCATCATTACATCGCATTATGCACAAAGACCTAAAGCTGCACCCCTACAAAATTCAATTGGTGCAAGAATTAAAGCCCCAAGATGCCAGTCAGAGGCTTAATTTCGTAAATCAGGTGATTGAGCGATTTTCAACAATTACCAACATTTTGTTTTCGGATGAAGCTCATTTTCATCTTAATGGCCACGTAAATAAGCAGAACTGCCGCTACTGGAGTGCAACGAATCCGAAACGCAAACATCAGAAACCCCTACATTCGCCTAAAGTGACCGTATGGGCTGCGATGTCGGCGCGAGGAATTATCGGCCCTTACTTTTTTGAAGACGAAAGGGGGCGTGCAGTTACAGTGAATTCAGAGCGTTATGTGGAGATGTTAGACAACTTCTTGGTACCTGAACTGCAAAACTTTCCTGGCTATAACCAAAGAACATGGTTCCAACAGGACGGAGCAACTTCACACACGTCCAATATGTCTCTGCCACGTGTTCGTGAAATTTTCTCAGGCAAATTGATCTCCCGGAGAGGTGACATAATTGGCCTCCACGCAGTCCAGATTTAACCCCTATGGACTTTTTCCTATAGGGTTATCTTAAATCTAAAGTTTACGCCAATAAACCGACTTCACTGGCGCATTTGAAAGAAAATATCCGTCACGAAATGGCAGCCATCCCTGAGTCCACCTGCCGAGACGTCATAAGTAATTTTACTGTTCGATTAAATGAGTGCCGAGAACGCGAGGGTCTACATTTAGACGATATTATTTTTAAGAAATAAATCCCCTAAAAGTGTATTTTAATAATTAATAAACATTTTTTCTATATACGGCTTACTTTTTTTTTAATCGATCCACTAAATATAAAATTTCTTTTGAGACACCTTGTATAATTTTAAAATGTCATTTTCTTTATATTTTGATTTTTTGTGTCATTCTTAATACAAATATCCCATTTATTTATTTTTTTGTCATTGAAATATATAAGAAAAATAATTTAATTTTGACATATGTCATTCGTTTCCATGTTTTCATTGTTGGAATTTTAAATTTTGACATTCCAATGTGAAAAATGAAATAACCCAAGCAAGGTCCCTTTTCGTGACAACCTAAAAGAACGAAATTCTCATTTAGTTCCGCCTAACCGTTTGAAACAGACTGTACTTCGCTATGGACTAAATACATTGTTTTTTAAAACGGAAAAAAAATGAGGGCGTAATGAGCTAATGAGCGAGCGTTATGGATCCATTACGCCCGCTGATTACGCCCGGTTGTTATGAATATGTTTAAATATCTCGTATCCAAGGAAATATAAGCAAATAATAGCGAAGTAAAAAATAAAATTATGTTATGTATGGTGCAAACAATAATGGACAAAAGCGCAAGAATCAAAGAAAAAGTTTTTAAAAAAAAATTGTATTCCTCAACAACATCGCATTTGTCACACACAGCACTTACTTAATCCGTTTTGTTTGGGTATGTTTACATCAGTTTCAAATTGGTTGAGAGATTCAAATTTATTCACGCTAACTACCGCCATAAAATTAATCCCAGCAAAATTGCTAGGATTGTTTAGAAATGCTCTGAGCGCTCTGATGGATCATTCGATTGGACTAAAAATAAGTTATTACGTACGATCTGACTGACTTTACGAACGGATCGGGAGCACTTAGATTGCTCGGATTAATTTGACTGGATAAACGTAAATATAATCAGTACATAACGCGTATTATAATCAGTACAGTGGTGTGTTTGAAGTGGAGAAAGCCAACAAACAATATTCCCAAAACTGTAATGAAATCAATATAGCTTCGACGTAGTGAATGATTTCATGCACTTCGGTTCTCTGGTAACTAACATAAATAACACCACCTATGAAATTAAACGGAGAATCATTCTAGCACAAAAAAGTTAGTATAGCCTAATCAAACACTTTAGATCGATGCGCCTTAAGTATATCACCAAATGTCTCCTGTACAAAGCCCTAGTACGACCGACATTTACATATGCGGTAGAAACATTGGTGCTGTTTAAAGACGACGAACGTATTTTGGGCACTTTAGAGCGCCATATATTTGGCGACACAAAAGAAAATGATTTATGGAGGTAGCGATAAAATTTTGAACTATACAACTTGTTTAATAGTGAGGATGTTTTCCGCAACGTTAAAATAGCACGCTAAAGTACGGAACAGAATGCAACGAGTTCTACGACGCGTTGACGGCGTTTGTACGCCGCTATCTGTCAGTGCAAAGTTAAAATCGAACTGTAGTACGCAAGTGCACAGAATGAGCACCGTCTTAACGGCGTTCCACGCCGTTGATATTGAATTTTCGTCAACTTCCTACTTTTGACGCCGTTCAACGTTGACGTAGAACTCCTAACCTCAGTTTTTACTGAATGGTAAAGTGTTTGTATGTATAAATAACTTGCATACAACATAAATAACATCACAGACAAGTCTTCATCATCCATTATAACTTTAATAAAAGAAAGCGCACGTATAAGCACAGATATAGGTTGTCACGTGTCACTTTGACGGCGTTAAAAATTATTGCATTGTGTGCAGGCGAAAATTCAACGGCGTTCTCAACGGCGCAAATGACGGCGTGCTGACGGCGCGCCGCTAGCGTGCTGTGCATTCTGTTCCAGGCTTTAAGTTAGATGGGGCATATAAAGCGTATGACTGATGATAATCAGTACAGAAACGCAAAACCATTCAGAAAAAGGAGGAGAGGAAGACCCAAATTAAGATGGCTGGACGATGTCGACCAAGACATAAAAAACGCAGAATAAAGAATTGGTGGAACGTTGCCCAATCAATGTTGGAATGGAGAATATTCTGCAGGAGTCCAAGGCTCACAAAGGGCTGTAGCGCCAACTATGATGATGATGATGGTGTGTTTGAAACCGGCTTGCACCTACCGGTTGTTGGTTTGTGAAGCTGGTTCTCACAGGATCACGTGAGTAAATTTTCATTAATTTTGCGTATCGGTTGTTAAAGTTATTAAAAATTAAATTCAATAAATTACAAATAAATATTCTCGATTGAAAAATGCTAAGCACGAAACCTGTGGAGTAAATCTTTGAAGAAGGACGGCTACAGTGATATGGTAATGTAAAAAGGATAAACAATGAGAGGCAAGCAAAAAGAGTCATGGAAGCGAGAACATATAGGGGAAATCGCAGAGGAAGGCCAAGGAAAGCATGGAGCACTGAAGAATGCGATCGAAAAAAGAGGAGATTGAAGGAATGGTAGAAATAAATGGAAAGAGTTATGGAAAAGTTACCAACTTTAGCATAAACTCAAACTCCAACACAGCCTTACACAGTCAGTAAGTAAGAATAAAAATCAAACATTAATTACTTTAAAAGTAATTTTACACAAAATTTTACATTGAACCGTTAATGTAAGAAATAGTTATACATGTATAAATGGGTAACCAGACAACTGGGGCCATAAGACAATTCGGGCCGTTCACAATTGGGGCTTTTCACAACTGGGGCCATTAACAACTGGGGCGATGGACAATTCGGGCCGTACACAATTGGGGCTTTTCACAACTGGGGCCATTAACAACTGCCCCAGTTGTTTTAACCAGTGCTTTTAACCAGTGCTTTTAACATCGCCCCGATGGACAATTCGGTGGAAGTTAAATATAAAAGCTAGAGTCTTCATTTGTTTAAAATAAAAAATAATTATTTTACGAATTGGATTACTTAAATTAGCGTTTTCATTTGAAAAAAATATTTTAATGGTTTGATTGAAAAAAAAAAAATTTTAAGGCTTGGTTTCAGTAAATTTTCTTGTTCATTTGATTAAAAAGAAATTGTATTTTAAGGGTTAGATTAAGTAAAATTTAGTGCTCTTTTGACTATATAAATAAAAAAAATATTTTAAGTAAATTTAAGTGTTCTTTTGAATAAATAAATAAAAAATGTATTTAATATTAGAAGTAAATATTTTGTAACTAAATTTAATTAATATAAGTCAACTACGAGAAAATCAGTTATTTTTTATTTGACTATTTGATTTTCCTAGTTTTTTTTTTTTTATGTATGATTTAAACCTTAAAATACATTTTTTATTTATTTACTCAAAAGAACACTTAAATTTACTTAAGTCAACCCTTAAAAAACATTTTTTATTTATATTGTCAAAAGAGCACCAAATTTTACTTACTTATTAATATTCTTTATTTCTCCCTAGGCCTTGCGGCGTTCAGGGTATTACAAATAGAAATAAAATAAATAAAATAACTAAGACAATCCAAATTACATAACGTACAATTTAATTTACACTATATTACATTTTCTCATTTCTTTCCTCTTGCTCCAGTGTCCCTCTCTTTCTTCCTATTCTCATTCTGGTTTCCCTCTCCGATCTCCTTTCTTCTTGCTTCCAGTTCTCTCGCCCATCTTTAATTTATTTTATTCCATTCTCTTCCCTTCCAACCGTTTCTTCACCCCTCCTCCTATCTCCCTTCCTTCCTCCCCATTTCCAGGTGACCTCAGCCCCATTCCTTCCTTCCATTTCGCGCCTTCTGCCTCCCACCGGGCCTCTTCCTTTCTTCCTTTACCCCTTCCTGTTATCCTTCCCCGATCTCAATCCTTCTTGCATCTAATTCCTTCGCCCACCTCTCCCTCCTTCCATCTTCGTGCAACAAGTCTAATGTGCTCCCCGACCATACTGTCATCTCTCTACACCTATTCCCGAGGTGCTCTATATCTTCTTCCTCCTCCCCGCACATCCTGCACATCTTATCCTCCTGTTTCCACCAGTATCTATTTCCTCTCTCTTCATTCCCGCACCTTAGCCACGCAATCCTCCTAACTCTCCCTCCTGACCTTCCTCTTTCTCCCTTCAAGTAGCTTGGTACCCCTATAGTTCTGACCTCCTTATATCTCCCTGCACTCCTTCATTTGTCTATTCTGACTGTCCTTTCTTATTCCCCCACTTCCTTATCCCTCCTCCACAACTCCACAATCACGCTTATCCCGTCTTTTCTTCTGCTTTCCACTTCTGCCGCATCCACTCCGCATCTCCTGTAATACTCCTTTCTCATCTCCCCCCATGCGTACCATCTTCCTTTCTGTTCCTCTCTGGCTCTTTCCTCCCAGCATTCCCTCATTATTCTTTTGTCTGTTTCCATTCTTACTTTCTCCACGTACTTAACCGCCCTCCTTCCTGTACCCACTTTCATCTTATCCCTTTTCAGTTCCTCTCTTACAATATACCCTGGTGTTGTTTTATCTACCCCTAAGATCCATCTCAAATACCTCTTCTGTACTCGTTCTACCTCTCCCATTCCTTCCATCCCCAAATTTCCACCCCATAGAAATTTTACTTACTATAACTCTTAAAATATAATTTCTTTTTAATCAAATGATCACGAAAATTTTCTTAAGCCAACCATTCAAATATAATTTTTTTATTTGTTCTAATTCCCACCAAAATGTACTTAATCAAACCATTAAAATATTTTTTTTTCAATAGAACACGCAATTTAATTTATGCCAACTTGTAAGATAATTATTTTTTATTTTAAACAAAAGAATACTCTAGTTCTTATAGTTATGGCCCCAGTTGTGAAAAGCCCCAATTGTGTACGGCCCGAATTGTCCATCGCCCCAGTTGTTAATGGCCACAGTTGTGAAAAGCACCAATTGTGTACGGCCCGAATTGTCCATCGCCCCAGTTGTTAATGGCTCCAATTGTGAAAAGCCCCAATTGTGAACGGCCAATTGTGAACCATGAAATACAACTTGTATTTCATTTATTGTTTTTGTGATTCCAATTGCATTTCTTATTGGGTGTTTGTTCAGTACGAATAATGAGCTTCAGCGCTTTGCAATTAGCTGTCTAGGATTTTTCATCCGTGAACGCATCTACTGTAATATAAAGAGTCGTATAGGCAGTAGTATATTTTTGCCAAGATCTCTTTGGATGAAACTGAATCATCTACAAACTGGACATGGTTGTTGTGCTACCTCTTAAACAAGTAGGGCTACTCTCAAGATTTAAACTGTAGTGGTGTGTTGGAACTGTCAGTATTTTAGAGTGCGACAGAAGTCCGCTTTATATGTAAAATTCTTTATTACAAAATTTTAAATCCCAAAAACGGCTAAAATTTCAATTTCTTTTTAAATTAAAGACATAAAGCAAGTGAAAACAATTTTCTTTTTAACTTTTTCTCATTAATTGTCGAGATTTAATCAAAATTGCTGATTATTTAAAAAACCTGGTTTTCATTTTCCAGAGCAATTTAAGTGATTTATATTTTCCGCGCACAGTATGTGAGTCCTATTCCACCAGGATCGGTCTGGGAAATATTCCAATTAAAATTTTTCTAGATCATAAATCATATATATTACCTCGAAAGAGAAAAACACCATCAAAATATTTTCATATCTCTAGAAAATTTATATCCGCAAAATTAAAGTATATTGGAAAATATTTGAAATATAGCATAATTCATAAAAATAACACAATAAGATACACGAGCTATAAAATAATGAGATTATTAATAGTATGTACCATAAATACCATAAATTTCAATCAAGAATACGATTTTTCGTTCCGAAAATACAAAATTGCTATAATATAAAATTTGATAAATTAAAACCATTAAAAGCAAATACGATAATACTGTGAAGAAATTGACTTAATTTCCCTCATGGGACGCCTATGGTAGAATTTCGTGGAATATTCTGGAAAAATCTAGTAAGTTACCAACCGGCGTAGCGTAGTGAAAACACATGTGCTCTGCGTTGCTAAGGTCTCGGGTTCAAATCCCGTTCAGGCATGGAAAATTTTTCAAAAATAATAATTGTTCTGGCTAGTTGCCGAAGCAGCAAAGGCCATTAAAATTTAAAAAAATCAGCTGTGGCCACCACAGGACCGACCGCCATCGTAAAGTACTCGTATAAAATACATTCTAGCAGCAGAGTAGAAATAACTTGGCCTAATATTTTCTAACAGAGATATTATTAGTCATGACCATGGAAACGTTACATAAAAGTATGAAAAAATTGAGACTTGGAAAAATTTTAAAAAATTTTACAAAAATTTGTCGAAATTTTTCGTTTTATCAAAAAACGTTTCAAATAAAAGTTATTACTTATTGCATTTATAGCAACTTTTGTTGAATAATTTTTTTCGAAATATTTTTCTTTTACTAAATATTCGCAAAAATCTTAAAATCGACACGAGTAAACTCCCATTTCTAGTCTACCGATTTTTACCAAAAGTTGATCAACTCATTGATGTCAAAAGCTTAAATATGCAGTTTCATAAAAATCCTTTCAGCCTAATTTGCTCTGCACGTGTACACAGACGGACAGACAGACAGACGGACAGACAGACGGACAGACAGACGGAGAGACAGACAGACAGACATACCGACAGACATCATGCTAAAAATAGTCAAAACGTTATGTAGGGACCTCAATTCGTGGAGATCCATCGAAATCTCGAAACGTCAAAATCGGTATGATCACAATATCTCCCTTATATATGTTGACGGTCGATAATTAAAAATATCTAGTAAGTCATATCCATGGAAACCATGGAATAATCGAGAAGTCCTTATAGACCGGGAGCTCATGACATTTTTGGTCTCCGATTTCATACAGAATGCCTTTTGGGGGAGAGAATATTTACCCTGTGACAACAAAAAAGGGATGGTACTATACCCCTGCACGCTTTCCGGTCATAGGGAAAATTGCATTTTTTTTTTACAACTTTTCTTATTATTTATGATGTGATGGGCTTCCTCGGCATGCATGCCATTTTGTATTTGAGCTAAAAACAACATTATTTAGTGAAATGCAAAAAGGCATGCAAAATAATATGACCTAAATTTTCCAATTTTTTTTTTGCAACTTTTCTCATTATTTATTATGTGATGGGCTTCCTCGGCATGCATGCCATTTTGTATTTGAGCTAAAAACAACATTATTTAGTGAAATGCAAAAAGACATGCAAAATAATATGACCTAAATTTTCCAATTTTTTTTTTTTTTGCATCTTTTCTTATTATTTATGATGTGATGGGCATCCTCGGCAGGCATACCATTTTGTATTTGAGCTAAAAACAACATTATTTAGTGAAATGCAAAAAGGCATGCAAAATAATATGACCTAAATTTTCCATTTTTTTTTTTGCAACTCTTCTTGTTATTTATGATGTGAAGGGCTTCCTCGGCATGCATGCCATTTAAATTTTGGACATTTTACACTATAAAATTAACATTTTACTTTATTTGGTGTTGTTTAAAATCACGTAAAATCCTATTAAAATTTTCACAAATATTTTCCGAATGTTTCCACCCTTGCGCCAACGATGGCTGCATGCCAATTTTTTCATAGAGGTTTTATGACACAAACTTTAATTCTTTTCATCGGCATGCTGTATGAAAACGCGAAAAATCATATTTTTTTATTACTAGATCACGTAACCGTTTGAGCTCTTTGGGACCCTGCGAATCGCATGCCTATAATTAAAAGACTTTAAATTTGTTTTAACTTTCATTTGACAAAAGGGCAAGCAATATTAAATCAGAGAAAAACACAAAATTTTTGTGCAAGTGGAAATGCAATTTTCCCTATGACCGGAAAGCGTGCAGGGGTTTAGTACCATCCCGTTTTTGTTGTCACAGGGTTAATATTCTCTCCTCCAAAAGGCATGCTGTATGAAATCGGAGACCAAAAACTGTCATGAGCTTCCGGTCTATTAGAAAAACATGGAAGATTGTAACAGGCGGTCACCGTGCTGTAGTGGTTAGTGTAGCGATAGTTTTCTAGGCCATGGGGGCTCGGGTTCGAATCCCGGTTATGGCATGGATATTTGTGTTGTCCAAAAATTTCAAAATAAAATTTCCAAAAAATAAAATGCATCTATTAGATAATGGCCTTAGTAGCTAAGTCCAAAAATATATTAAAAATCATTGTAACAATCGAACCAAGTTTACTTAGTAACGACATGTTTTTATGTAGACAGTCGGCAGCTAGTAACATAGGGATATACGACCTTGGACAGCGTTCACAATTTCTCGATGTGCTATTAGATGACACTAATATCACACAGAATACATACAGCGCCACAGTTTCAATATTCAGCCACTTGAGTTTTGAATTCTGAGTGTGCTTTGAGTTTTGAACTCTGGTATTTTAGTTAGATGATATATATTAACACTTAAAATATACTAGTTTACGGAATACTAACAATACTTTTCACCCGATGGCACAAACTGTCAGTATCTTGCCTGGACAAGACTTACAGACCGTGGTTTTGTGAAGCTTTGGGCAAGACATATTAAGGCCCTTCAAAAGTATCCAGTAATTGAAAATACACTTTAATAATTTTTTTGAGGCATTTCATCACTTGAGGCCTGGCTCTAGTCCGCCTCACCCAAGGGTCGGCCATGCTAGTGTGGATATTCAGTTCATTTCCTAATTGAAATCAGTAAGATAAGTAGGTATGTTTCCTAAAGGACGTAAAATTAAATAAATTATTAAACGTTCATATAATTTTAATTTGTAAGCGTGAGAATGTCAACTGAAATTTTGTTTATAAATTAAATTTGTATGGAATGAAAAAAAAAATCATATATTTCTTATCAGTAATTTTTTATTAGTGATCAAAAATGATCATGACATTACACGAATTCCACTTCAATTAGGGCTAAGATTTGGTTGAAAGGAACATCCTCTTAACAAGAACATAGCTGCGTGTCTAAAAGACTAACATTAGTCTTATGGATACGCAACTCATACGTTAGCACATATGGCTAACATAATACATATGTTATTTAGAACAAATTTATTCCGTAGAATAGTGTTTTACCTTAAATTTAGTGGGCTTTTTGTGACGTCACGGTCATTTTTGAACAGGCTGTATTATTCTGATTAACTTCGTGAATTTCTGGGGGTTCGTAAAACAACGGTTAAGAACCACTATTATAGTATAGCTACATTAAATATTAAAGTAAAATTAATTTAATTAAAGACAATGAGTGAGTGATTGTGAACTCAACGAACTTCTGTGTCAGTTTGCAAGTTTTTGTTAGTAGAAACTGCACGACATGTCAAACTATCGCTTAAAGGTCGTTCGTTTTCCTACTTGAATGCAAGATCCGTATCCGCGGATCAGGAAGCAAATAATCCTTATCCGTTTATGTGTCCACGGATATGGCGTTCATGTGACACAGCACAGAACTAATTATAAGCATTTTCAACTTGTTATGTTAATATTTTGTTTCTATTACCAAAATTTTAAATGTTCTATTTTCAACAATTTCAAGTGACACTTCAGTATATTTCGTTTTGTGATTCATTTATTTTTACTAAAAAATATTTCAAATACCTTTAACAATTTAAAATATTTTAAGACATTTGTCCTTGTAGATATTTAATAACTAAAAATCTATTTTAAAATCACAATCCTGCGGCTACAATAGAGTAATAAAACATAGAATAGCTGTCCATCTTTAACATTGTTTACAAGCATGTCGACTATTTTGTTTTATGATGTAAACACAAGTTAAAATTATGTTTGAATGACGTATTTCTTACATTGTTTAAACAGTTATAGTCCGCTCCTTTTCCTATTAGCAGTTCCACGGTGTCGCATTCGTTGGCCTGGCATGCTAAATGCAGAGGTGTACTTCCATTCTGAAATAAATAAATAGATAAATAAATATATTACTACGCTGATTTGCTACGTAACAATCTTCATATCAAATTTTGCAGTGAAATATTATCTATTTAATAAAATATTTTTAATTGTAGAAAAAAAAGTTTAATTGTTTTCGCTCAATAACTTAATAATAGATATAAAAAAACTATGTTAAAAAATATATTTCTGGGTTTTAAATAATCTTCATATTTATAGAGGTTTGTGTAGAAAAGTTCAAATAATACGTTAACATTCTTTTCGACATGTTTGTTTATATTAGGTCGTCAAGGATGAAATTTGTAGAAAAAAAAGTTGGTTGATAATTTACAAATATAAGGAATTATTTTATTCATCCTTCGTATGCACCCACATTGTCTATACACTTTCGCCATTTAAGCGGCAGGTTGTTCAGGCCGGTGGTATAAAACCCTGGCGGACGAGAGTCAATGAATTCCTGGAAGGCCAGTTTTACAGCATTGTTGGAATTAAACTGTTTTCCTATTAAAAAGTTGTCCAAATTGCGGAAGAAGTGGTAGTCAGTGGGGGCAAGGTCTGGTGAGTATGGAGGATGATGAAGAAGTTCCAACTCCAATTCCTGTAGTTTTGCAACAGTCATTTGTGCAGTGTGTGGTCTAGTTTTATTATGCAATAAGATAGGAGTCGATCTGTTGGCCAATCTAGGCTGTTTTTCTATAAGTTTTTGCATCATTTCGTCCAGTTGGTTGCAGTATATTTCTGCTGTGATCGATAAGCCAGTTTTTTTTTTTTTTTTGGTTTTAACTTACCTGTACGAAATTTGGTAAACCAATTTGTTATTGCCTGCTGCGTAGTAACACGAGAGCCAAATATACTATTAATGTTTCGCGCGGTCTGCGAAGCCGTAGTTCCACGTAAGAACTCATACTTCATAATACTGTGAATTTCCGACCGTTCCATTTTCAACAAAATTAATTTAAAAAAAGTTTTTGACATTTTTTAGAGCATAGTACATATGTACCAATGATTTCTTTAAACAGGCGAGATGTGTAACTTTACAAAAAAAAAAAAAAAACAGAACGGTAAAATATTAAGCCAATGTCATATAATAAGCTGTTATAGTTGACAATATTATTAACTACAAATTTCATCCTTGACGACCTGATAATTACTTGTTTATAGAAATATATAATACTTGATGAAATGCTACATGGTTTATGTTTTATTTATGAAAATTAAATCAGTTTTACCCGCAGCACCTATATTAAGAATAGTAGCAGATTCAAGATGACGGCAATAATAGAAGTAACAATAAATAAATAAAATAATAAATAACTTTCACAAGAGAATAAAATAGTTGCAAACATATTTGTAGAATGAAGCATTAGTTACAATTTACTGCGTCGTACACAAATATGTGTCGATAGTTTACAAGACGGTATCTATATTGTAATTTGTTTGTTTACAATTACATAACAGTTTTTCTTAGAATTAAAAATATTCTAATAGATAAATAAAAATTTGCTGCAAATTTTGATGTATAGATTGTTACTAATTTAATTTCAGATTGTTAGTTTTTTATAAGTTTTTTATTATACATGGTAATCTCCTGAACTGGTTCAATTCTTACTTATCTAATCGTGAACAGTGTGTGGTTGTTAATGGTTTCACCTCGAAATATGTTAATGTTACATCAGGGGTCCCGCAAGGTTCACATTTGGGTCCTTTGTTATTTAACATTTTTGTACATGATATCACTAAATGTTTTGTAAATTCAAATTTTCTAATGTTTGCAGATGATCTTAAGTTATATTCGAAAGTATCAAATGTTCAAGAATGTTTGAATGTACAAGACGACCTACACAGATTATATGACTATTGTAAAGATAACAAATTAATACTGAATCTTTCGAAATGTTCAAGAATATCTTTTACTAGAAATAGAAATGTTTTGAAATACAAATATAAAGTTCAAGATTATAGTTTGATGGATGTTACTTGTGTAAAAGATCTAGGAGTCACTTTTGACTGCAAATTAATCTTTAATTTTCATGTGAACGAAGTTATTAAAAAGGCATATAGAATGTTGGGCTTTTTAAGGCGAATGACAGTTCCTTTTAGAAATAGTTCAACATTACTGACATTATATTATACACTAGTCCGAAGTCAGTTAGAATTCGCCACTACGTGTTGGTCTCCTCAATATTTAACTTACATTAACCGCATTGAAAAAGTACAGAATAAATTTATCAAGTATGTAAATTTTAAATTTCCCAATAACAATATCAATCTAGTATCCTTAGAAAATAGACGTAGATTTCTTGATTTAATCTTTCTTTACAAGATTGTTCATAATAAAATAGATTGTCCTGATTTAATAAATTCATTATCATTTCGTGTGCCATCTTACAACACGAGAATGAACGACCTTTTCTTGTTACCTCATAATAAAACAAACTTTGCTTATAATTCGCCTATTAATAGAATGTGTCTAGAATTTAATAATATTTCTAAATCCGCTGTTATTTCTGACATTTTTTCTTCTAACTTAATGATATTCAGACGATCATTAATTACTTGCTTATTGTAAGTTTAAACTATTTTGATTTTTAATTATTTTTTCATTTGCTTTAGCTATATAAGATTATAAGAATTACTGTTTTAGTATTTAATAATAATAATAATATGTTAATATTATAAGAATTGATTATATTATATATTATTTTAATTAATTATAGTAATAATTAAATATACATTATGTATTATGTTAGTGACATACAAATAGTGTATTATTAGTGCTGCGCTGTAATTAGGACGATGTCCTGTTGTGTAGCCAAATTAATAAAAAAAAAAAAAAAAAAAAAAAAAAAAATAAGTAACTTATGAGAATAGACCTGTAGAATTATAAAAAAAAAATTAATATCAAGCAGTTTTTATACACATTGGCATATTTAATTTTGTAAATTTTGTTATGATTTTGACAAAAAATAATTCATTGTGACGTAGCTGCTGTTAGTGGATGTTCTGTTTATTAGTATTTGACGTACGTTTATTATCTCACTCTCTAGTTCTAGTGAAGTTCTATCTATAAAAGTCTAGAGGTTCTATGTTCAACAATTTCAAGTGACAATATCTCTTGCTAATATTGTCAAATATAAAGTTTGTGAAAAGATATAGGGTAGTCGGCGAATCAGTGCAGTTGCGTCACTGGAAACGTCACTTTTTTGTGAGGTCATATTAAACACGTTTACATTCATCCATTTAACGAATGTAATATTCGTACGCTATCACTTGTATCGAAATGAAATAAAAATATAAGAATAAGAACAGAATAGAAACAAATAAACTAAAATAGGCAAAATAGTCCTAAAAAGGGCTGATGTGATCCAAAAATATGATCAAAGAAAAGAAAATAGAAATAAGTTGAATTTAACCTAAAAAGCTATGCACGACACACAATATCAAATGGAAATCTATCAGATATTTATAGGAAAATATGTAACTAAACACAAAACTGCTAAATAAATAAAAACCTAATTAAAAAAGGTTTTTAGAAATTACAATAAGTTAAGCTGCATTCACAGTTACCAAATTATATTTACATTTTAGAATTATAATCAAGAGTTATATTTTTACTTAGGGGAGCATTCATATAAGCTGTTCACTTTTGTAAGAACACACTAGATCTGGTTATTTTGATTACTTTTATGGTGTGTTACTGACTTTAAATGTCAATTAAAAATATTCCTTACGCTGTCAAACCGACTTTAGGTTGATAAGGTTATGATCATTATAATTATGATATCATTTTTCATTATGACATATGTCAAATGGATCGACATTTTAAAAAAGTGACATTTTTTAATACCAACATGACATACAGCTTCAAAGGTGCAAACTACTGAAAACAAAATTCCCTCTTAGTTTGTTCTTACAAAAGTGAACTACTTATACATACCAAATTATAATTCTAATTAGTATGTGATGCCATCTATTGTTACAAATAAAAGTTACTATAAAATGAATAAAAAATCTACGTTGTTTTAACATTTTTCATTTTTAAATATGCTAAAATGATCACGTCTAAGATTTTTTTCGTCAGTTATATGCTTCCTAATTGTCTTATTCTTGATGTTGTATCTATTTTGACATTTCAAATTTACTTATAGGTTAGTTTCTGTCTCTTTCTCGCTAAGTATAAATCAAAAGTATAAATATAACTATGAAGTTTGCAAACTTTTAAATTATTAAGAAACTTAAGTACGTTAGTGTGAATGGTTACGTAGGAGACAATATTACAAACTTCTAAGTATAAATGTAAATCATAAGTATAATTATAATTAGGGAAGTGTAAATGCAGCTTAAGATATATGAACACAAGTATCAAAACAAACTAGAACATATTATAAAATGTCAAATGTCAACATAGTTTTATTTAGCTGTACCAATACAAATGTCCCTATATTAAATAAAAACTTTTAAAATTTGTAAATCATCAAAATGACTACCGAACACAAACTAAATATGACTACAAAAGATATGTTTTAGTAAAATAAAAGAGTGAAGAGCAATAGTAGTCTATGTACCAGGTCTACAAATATGAAATGCGGATTTTTTTCAAACTTGCCGCGCAAACAGAGTGTATAGTTCAAAGTTTCAATATATATGGCGTTTTGTTAAGTTATAATTAAGTGTCAAATGCGTATAGGTTATAATTTGAAAAGTGATCATATAGTTTTGTTTTACTGTGTTAAAAATGTCAAATTTTGTGCCAAATAAAGAGCATTCGCGGACAGTACTACTGTTTTGTTTTCATTTGAAAAAAACTGCTGCTGACTCATACCGACTGCTTCGAGAAGCTTATGGTGAATATGCTCCATCGCAAGATACGTGTGAACGATGGTTTCGGCGTTACAAAAGTGGTGACTTTGATCTTACAGACAAAGAACATGGAAAACCTCCAAAAAAATATGAAGATACAAAATTGGAAACATTGCTAAAGGAAGACGATAGTCAATCACAAAAACAACTAGCAGAGCAGTTAGGCGTTAGTGGCGATGAAAAATGGATTTATTTTGAAAATCCCAAACGAAAAAAATCATGGGTGAACCCAGGCTCACCATCCACATCAACTGTAAGACCGAATCGCTTTGGCAAAAAGACAATGCTCTGTACTTGGTGGGACCAAAAGGGTGTGGTCTATTATGAATTGTTAAAATCTGGTGAAACAGTTAATACCCAACGCTACCAACAACAACTGATCGAATTGAACCATTCACTGCTCATAAAACGTACAGAATACGAAAGAAGACAGCACAAGGTAATCTTTCTTCACGATAACGCTCCATCACATAAGGCAAAAGCAGTTTGCAACACATTGGAGGCACTCAAGTGGGAAGTGCTACCCTATGCTGCTTACTCACCAGACTTGGCCCCTTCAGATTACCACTTGTTCGCATCGATGGGTCACGCACTTGCCGAGCAGCACTTTTGTTCATATGAAAATGTGAAAGAATGGCTAGATGAATGGTTTGCGGGGAAAGGGGAAGAGTTCTACTAGCGAGGTATTCACAAATTGCCTGAAAGATGGGGAAAATGTACAACTTCTAATGAAGTATAATTTGAATAAATAAACTATTACTGTTCTTTTGAGTTTAATGTGTTTTATTTTTAAAAAAATCCGCATTTCATACTTGTAGACCTGGTAATTCACATGCAAAATAAATCGATTTAGTTATTTTTTCGTCACTAAGATTGTCATTGAAGTTATGACGCAAAATGATTAAACGACTGACCTATAGTTAATCTGTAAATATTCCAATTTTTTTTTACATTTTGGTCACCTTTTTTTTACGGTAATGATTTTACAGTAGACTGTACGCGTATTGTAGTTCTTAATCAATCAATTTAGCCTCTGGTGATCGTTGAATCGGAACAATAGCTAACAATTAGCAAGTGGTGAGTGTTATTGACAGTACTCACTTTGCTCTGTTTGTTGAGACAGGCCCCGTGCTGAACCAGCGATTCTATGATGCCTTTGCTGCCCAGATTACTTGCTATATGTAGCGGAGTGAAACCTTTCTGCACACACATCGATTATTCGAATAATTCAATAGCTACCTACACTATTACAACAATAGTTACATTAACAATGTTACGAGAGTAATTAAAAAAATGTCGTTACCTGCAAATGAAGTGTATTGTCCTTTTTGAAATTAATTTTATTATTCAACTAGCAGATTAATCCGGTACAGGGATGAAAATATACTATTGATACTAGTAAAGTTTCGATACCATTATTTTAATACTTGATATTCTTTGTTTCGATATACAGTAGGTGGCCAAATTATTAAGGATAGTACACTTTTTTTTGTAATTTTTAAGTTTAAATGAATTTTTTGAGCAAATAAATTGTTTTTAAATCATTTTCTTTTTCTATATTTTTGTTGCTAGTATCATTATTATTTTAAAAAGTGGCAACACTGTCAGTCTGCCTTATTCATCAAAACAGGTCTGCTTGTCGGACGATTCTATATTCCAAATTTTGGTGGACTAATGCATCATTTTCATGGCAGTGTCAAAGGCGCGACAGGGGTGAGAGGCGTGGTATTATATTTACAAGTTCGAATTTCATGGTGGGGTTGGAGGCGTGATAAGTGCGCGTTTTCGGTTTTGACAACATTTGTTTCTGACCCAAATCTAACCTAAAAGTCTATACAATTATTTGGAGTAAACGGTTATTCAATTTCATTTAATATGTCGTCAAATCGAAGGAGACGTCTAGCTCTTTTTTATGCATATTTAGACTTATTGCGATATGAAGAAAAGCGATGGTGGGTACGTCCCATATATACATAGAAACAGAAGGCAACAGGGAGATTATTTGAACTTGTTGCAAAAAATGAGAGAGTTACTTCAATTACAAGAAAAAAATTTAATACACAATCTTTTTTACTTGACATCACAGTTTAGAATGAAGATTCTGTTGGCCCCTGCTTGAGGGTGTATATTAGTATACCCACTGCATGACATTTATGCAGACCAAATATTTGAAACCGAATCCATAATAATAAACTTTATGACTGCCGACAGCATTGTAAAAGTCGCTATTTCGCTACATCAATTTACGTTTTTTTAATTTTTTTTTAGGAAATTAATATAAGTGTCTCGCACAAGATCTCACCATTCCGAAAAAATATATTTGTTTCTATGGTTTCGACGGTGCGGCCGGCGCTAGAGTTGAAATTTCTGAACTTGCGACACCGCGCTTATAACACCGCGCCTACGACACCATGGTACGGTTTTTTTCAAAATAGAGCGATCCTATTGGTTGAATTTCTTGTTCCACGCTTCCGACACCAGCATGAAAATGATACATAAAGCTCATTCGTCCCACGACGCCCAGGAGAGAAGCAGGACTGCCTTTTGGAAAGAGTTAAATACCCTGTTAGCGTAATGATGTGATCTCAGTCAAGGGTATAAGACGCCTCTACATCATGGAAAGGACCAGTACAAGCGAGTACTGAACAGACGGCTCCAATCCCATGTTCAAGAATGGTTGCCTGGTGATGAAGAGTATGTGTTCATGCACGACTCGGTACCGTGCCACAAAGCCAGGAGTGTTACTGCATTCCTGGCTGATAAAAACGTGCGCGTTTTGCCTTGGTCGGAGAATTCGCCTGATATGAACCCCATAGAAAACCTATGGGAATTCACGAAACGGGAGATCGCCAAAGAAATCATCACCACCAAGCGACAATTGATAGAAACTCTTATCAGAGAGTTGCATCACAACTCCTATCTCCGGCACAACTCAAAAGTCTGCATAGAAAGCATGCCCTGACGTCTGGAAGCCATAATCGTAGCAAAGAGTGGCATTACAAAATATTAAGAATTTACTTAATTTGTTATGTTTTTTATAAAAAAATAAATAGCTATGAATAAGTAATTATGTTTTATATTCTAAATAAAGGACTCTAATGAATAAAAATAACTACGAGACCCAAAGCCACTTATTTGCTCATTTAATTCATTTAAACTTGAAAATTATATAAAATTTGTACTGTCCTTAATAATTTGGCCACCTACTGTATTACTGGTATCGATTTTTTTTTGCTGGTACCTTACTAGTCGATACTAGTAAGATACCAGTAAAAAAAATGTTATCGATATTGAACAGTAGCTTATCTATATAAGCAAGTCTGTGGCCGCTTATCGATACACCATCTGTTGTTGCTGTTGATCGCTAGCAAGAGTATGGACGTGAGTCGAACTCCTGCATATGTGAAATAATTTGTGTAAGACTATTTCTACAAATTACAGATTCTGCTTAGCCGTTCGCAACCGGCTATAAACTGTAGGTGCCTCTCTGTATACGCTAAAAAATTGACGTAACACTGACCATATTATTTTTGAATGTACAGATTGAAAATATGGTCACGAAACCTGGCAACTAGGCCTATATCGGTCTATCGCACCAATGATGATAATATACCGGGTGTTTGTTTGAAACGGGGCACCCCGAAAATCTCCTTTATTTGTAAAGATACAAAAAATCTTCAGAACAAAAGTTAAACTAGACAAAAAGACCCATCTAAAGGTTACTATAAGAATTCTGAGGCACATCCGGTTTCACCGGAAATGATGTCCATTTTTGATCTAGCATAGAGAATCGATAATTTATATTGTTTTCCTAAAAGTACATTAAATTAGCTTTATAATGACACCAAAAAATCATATTTTTATGTTAACCATTTCAAAATGGCAACCATTTATTTACAAAATAATAATCAAAAAATTGATGTGAAGTGTGAATTTTCACACATTGCAGGGTTTCGCAGGTATATAATAAGTGAAGGCGGCATGCTGAGTGTGTAGGACAAATTTTGCTTTGTAGTAACCACGGCAAAATGAACGATCTTTTTAAAATAATTTATCGTCTGTTAATCTCAGAACTTTAAAAACAAATTTTATGTTAAAATATTTTTTTGTTAATTTTAATTCGAATACCTAATATCATTATTTAGGTTTCTAAATATGTGCAGTATTTTTTTTATATAACAAGGTTCATTAAGATTTTGAAAATTGGGCCTATGGCTTTCATTGGTTGTCTTAAATCATACGCTCCGCCCCTCTGGCTTCGTATAAATGACACAGAATGAAAATATAATTCCAATTGGTTATTAAATTTACGCTCTTGAAAATTAAATTCAAAATGTGCTAAAATATAACTAGAATTTTAACAAATTAATTTAAACATAATAAATATGAAAAAAAAAAACAAAAATAAAATTGACTCCACAAGCCAGGAACGAACCTGTGTAGTGAATAACGATCCTGTGTGGTTGTCGAGCAACTGAGCCACTAGACCACCAAACGCTTATCAACTTAGTGTGTTATAAGAGTATAACATGTATGCATCGTCAACAAAAAAACACAAAAAATGCGTTATTTTCCGAAAACATAATCTGATCAAAAATTCCTGTTGTACTATTGCGGTTTACACCATTATACATTACTTAGAATTTTTTCACATTTTTAGTTTAAACCATCTGGGCTACAGGGTGTGGGACAAAAATTTTTTTGCACAATTTTGGCAAAAATCGCCTCAAAATAATTTATTTTGCAAAAATTAAATTTTGATCGTTAATCCACGTACTAAGGGCTTTCATTTGATACCCTACTCAGAATTTTAAAAAAATATTTTTTTTTCGATGAGCACATATTTGTTTATATTTTTAGGGGGATATGTTTTTTAGATGTTTTAGTATTTTTCCTATGTGCGGGTCAAAAAGTTGTACAAGCATGCCAATTTTACACTCTCTAGGTTTAGCCGTTTGGCTACACTTTTTACCGAACAGACAGACAGACAGACAGACAGACAGACAGACAGACAGACAGACAGACGACAAAATGACGGTATAAGGGTTTTTTGGTCATACCTACAAAACCCTAAAAAAGAAACAAAATATCTCTAAAATTGAGATAAAGCACTACCATTTATACACCAGGACGTATACTTTTTTAATTACTCTCGTATTTATATTTTCATTTATTTCAAACGAATTTTCTTTCTGACTGTTCTTAAATTAGCTATAAGGGTCAGATCATACTAGACGTAATTTCGGTTGAGTACTTTTAGCAGCGCTATATATATTACTACCAATAAGTTTATATAACTTAGACACTGAACGCGGGCAACTTGTTATGAATCCAACACTTCCTATTTTATCTCCTAAATAATTTATCACATCTCATCTCAATAACTACCATCTCTATTGTAAGCCTTTCCATGGCTGATTCCTAAAACCTTATAACCTGCCGTGACGGCCTCTCCCCAATATCCCCTTATACCTCCCCTCTCCCCAAACAATCCCTCTAATCATTCATTATATTAGAACACAAAATTGAGCAATTGAAGCTGGCAAAGGAAGAAATTCAAAGCCAATCAAACATAGAAAGAAAAAAAAACACCTCCTAAGGAGGGTAGGCGGGAGGGTGCCGCTTTGAATAGCGCGGGTTGCTTACTTCAATATTTTGACGACAACCTTTGCAAGTAAAAAAATATATATACAGTCGATTCCGCTTAATCAGGACACCGGTTAATCGGGGCAGCCGCTTATTAGGGACAAATCCTAAAGAACGGTAACAAAACCAAGGAAATATCGTAAATTTACTTCGCTTTTTCGGGACAATATTCCGTTTAATCGGAACAGTAATCGTGTGAATTCCCGTAACGCCGGAAATTCATGTTGGAGTGGGGATTCACTTTGACATCATTATGTATAAGAGTGGTTTTTGTGGTCGAATTAACGTAAATTTAGTGTAGTGACTCACTGACATAATCCTTATCAGGATGCCAAGAAAGGATTTGACACATTTAAAAGCATTGGATGTAGTACGTATATATTTTTTTAATATATATGTAGGTATACCTACGTATAGTTTTGTGACTTGTTTTATTTTTCTGCAATTTATCAAATAAAATACTTATAAAAAACACTAATCCTTTAATTTTTGTGAAACTTCGGATAATTGGGCCAGCCGCTTAATCGGGACAAAATATACTAGTCCCGATGTGTTCCGATTAAGCGGAATCGACTGTATATATATATATTTTATTAATACTGTAAACTATAAATTTTAATAGCAATAAAATAAATTTCATAAATGATATAAAATTAACCCGAATTTGTTAGTATATTTTTTATATATCTTGTAAGCTTTTATATTACATACATTTAAAGAAAAAATAATAGAATGCTTTAGATACTTTCTAAATTTAAAACGGGCAGATATTAAATAATTTATTCTATGATAACTTAAAATGTATCTGATAAATTATACTCTATCTCAGAAAGACTGATAGTTATAAAATTTATTATTTGTAAAAAGTTATTGTTTTTTCACACAGAAGCGGCAAAACAAAAGCGACAAAATATGAATAGTTCGAAACGAAATATTATTAAAAACAACCTAGTGTGCCGCACATATTATATGGCAATAC
The DNA here is from genome assembly GCA_963971575.1 of Liopterus haemorrhoidalis. Taxonomy (NCBI): domain Eukaryota; kingdom Metazoa; phylum Arthropoda; class Insecta; order Coleoptera; family Dytiscidae; genus Liopterus; species Liopterus haemorrhoidalis. The sequence goes on along the minus strand of OZ020622.1, from coordinate 18,702,877 downwards.
GAACTAGAGTTAAACACAATAGATCATAAAAATTTGACCCTAATATTTTGAGGAAAAATATGGTCACAAGGCTGTGTTTAATGATATGATAAATATGGTCACAGGGGTGTGTTTAATGATATGATAAATATGGTCACAGGCGTGCGTTTAATAAAATGATAAATAGTAATATAGAAATACACAGAACCAATTTAAACGTGTTTAAAATGTGCACGCCATTGGTAACTCCCTGACAAAATGATTTATTACTATCAGCCTTTCTGAGATAGAGTATAATCTGTTTTAAAAGGGCTGTTCGTAGAACCATTTCTAACGGTTTATTATCGTCAAACGCAAGCGCAGAGATCTTAGGAGTTCATTAAAATAACTTTGCGCTTGCGCTTGACGATAATAAACCGTTAGGAAATGGTTCTACGAACAGACTTAATGATAATCTTAATAATAAGTTAACAAAATGAATGTATATTAGGCAATCTATTATACTCATAAGGGCAAATCCTCCTTCCGTCTCCACAGGGTCTTGGTTTCATAACAAACATGTTATGAAACCATGCTGTGTCTATATTATATGACGTCACTGATTACAACAGAGAGGTCATAAGCTAGGCCAAACCTGATCGAAAATACGATAGTTCGTCGGGCGTAATTTGTATTATGTCGATCAACAGCGTTTGTTTGGTTTCAGTTCTGCGGAAAATACGTTCGACTGAATATGTCGGATTGTTATTTACATGATTTCAATTGAAGTGTTGATAAATTCGGAATTTCGGTCCTGCGGACAATGTTATGCAGTTCTCCGCCACGTTTGCTCACTATGTTTGGAAACAAGTTAATAATCCTAGTGCAAAATCACGAGTGCCTAGTGAATTTGAAGGAAAAATCGTACAGCGACAGCGACGTAAAAAGAAAAGCATGGACAGGATATTTCCGTTGGATAATTTCTGGGCATTTAAGGAATAAATCCAATGTCTTGTTATTTTAACCTCCTCTAATGCTCTCACTAGTACAAATAGTGTGGAGCACTTCCATGATGACCATCTGATTAGGGATGGGAACGATATATCGATATTTCGAAAATATCGATACTTTTATATCGATATTTTTATATCAATATTTGAAATGCGATATATCGCGTAAAATATCGATGTTCGCACAAAATATCGGTATCCTTGTATCTTTTTTACATTTAAATATATGCTGTTCACTTTTGTAAAAACAAACTATAGGCTATTCCAAACGTTTAGGCGGAACTAGATTTTGAAATCTAGTAATTTTTATCTAGTAATTCGGACTTTTAGTCATTTTGTTTAAGCTTTGTAAAACTCACATTGCAAATTCTAGATTAAATTGATTGTCATTATAAAATGTCCTTTTCATTGCATTTAATTTTTTTTTGTCATTCTTTATAAAAATTTCCCATTTATTTATTTTTTTGTATTCAAAATATGGAAAAAAAAATGACATATGTTATTCGTTTCCATGGTTTTACTGTTGGAAAATTAAATTTTCACATACCAAACCTGAAACATGAAATAACCCAAGCAATGTCCCTTTTCGTGACAACCTAAAATACCGAAATTTCTATTTAGTTAGGCCTAATAGTTTGGAATAGCCTGTAAAACGAAATTTTGATTTCAATAATTTGCACCTTTGAAACTGTTGGTATTAAAAAATTATAAAAAATGTCACTTTCTTAATAATGATCATAACCAATAAATCTAAAGTCGGTTTTACAGCGTAAGGAATATTTTTTATTTAAAGTTCGTAATATACTATAAAAGTAACCAAAAAGATCTGGTTTGTCCTTACATAAGCGAACAGCATATATATTATATATATATATATATATATATATATATATATATATATATATATATATATATATATATATATATTTAATTATGAGAGCAGTTAACTAGCAAAATATTAGAAAGTTGGTTGGTAACTGGGTGAGTACCAACTGTAAAGTGATTATCTGTCAAGTGGCGACATTTTTTCCTGCCAAGTCAACCAAAAAAAAAACTGTAATTTATATATCTTTATTATCTTTATACCTGTTACGTGTTAGTTATTTCGATATATCGAAAATATCGATATTTTTACTTCGATATATATCGAATATCGATATCACGCTAACGATATATCGAATCGCGCATATATCGATATTCAAAAATAAATTCCCATCCCTACATCTGATAGGATGTCAGAACTAGAGATGCGTTTTTCAGCGCAGTGAAGCGGCATACATACATGACACCACAAGACGCTTTGTCATTTGCGGCTTTGGTATTTTATTTATATATTATATTATGTATATTATATTATATATATTATATTATACAATATTATAAATATATAAATAATTACTGTACTTTATTTTGTATCACATTACCCCATTAAAAATAGTGTAATAAACTCCAGTAAATATAATCAATTTAGGTAATTAGATTAGGTTAGCAAAATTCTAGGACAGCAAAATTAGGAACCATAATAGATAATAGATATTTTGCGAAGAGATCAGAATGCTTATTCGGGAATTACTGGTCTTTCACTGCCAAATCTAGTGTTAATACGAACTCTTGCAATACATCACAAGACGAACCGTCACGAACGAAACTTTTTTATTTTTTTCACTTCGGTTATAGCGTACAATCTCGCAAACGTCCAGCCAAATCCCTGAAACTACGCAGTGAGCCGATCCATAAATTCGGTGTGCCGTTTTAAATTCGATGAGCCAATTCATAAATTCGCTTAGCCGGCTCAGATCGGTCAGTACTGATCCGGTTTGTTCATGAAGAGATAGGTAATCTCTAGTCAGAACCATTATTGACTGGAAATGTGTAATTTTGCGCGTAAATTCTGTTATAGTTACGCTAGACCGGACCACTCACCTACGTAAAATACGCTGCTAAAATTACGCGGCTATAATTACGTCTAGTGTGAATCGACTCTAAGTTTCCAAACTATTGAATGATTGAAGTTATCTGCTACATTTTGTTATAAAAAGTTAAATTACTTGATTCTCAGCATCTGGATCAGCACCGTGTTCTAATAAGAGTTGAACTAGACTTGTTTGTTGATGTTCCGAAGCCAAATGCAGGGGTGTATTCCCACAGTTGTCCGTGGCTTCCATATTTGCCTCGTGTTCTAATAGAAAACTTGCGACTTCTTCGTGTCCATGCTCACATGATGCGTGTAGTGCCGTTCTGGATTCCTAACAAAAGAAATAGTATGAACATTTAAATTATAAAGAGCAGCCCTAGTATACATGTTGCCCCATGCTCTCCTCTCCCCACCTCGTATCTAGAAAGTGGCAAGAAATTGTGGGTTCATATTAAAAATTGATGTGAAGTGTGAATTTTCACACATTTCTGGGTTTTGCAGGTATTTAGTAACTGAACGATGATTATTTGGGATGCCAAAACAAATTTTATGTCAATATATTTTTTTGATTCGAATGCCTAATACCATTATTTAAGTTTCTAAATATATGCAGTATTTTTTTTATATAGCAAAGTTAATTAAGATTTTGAAAATTGCACCTATGGTTTCCATTGGTTGCTTACATCATAAGTCCCGCCCTTTGATTTCGTCAAACATAGAATTAAATTATAATTTCAACACATTCCACTGGTTATAAAATTTACGCTTTTAAAAATTAAATGCAACATTTACCAAATATAACTAGAATTTTAACAAAATAATTTAAACAAAATAAAAATGCAAAAAAAAAAAATAAATAAAATCAACAGGATTCGAACCCTAGTTTGCAAGTTTCTTATATTATTAAGCGTACGACAAATCCAACCACGCCACGAGAGCTACTGATGTGGTATGTTACACAACGTATTAAATAGTTAACATATTTTAGTTAAAAACACAAAAAATGCGTTATTTTCCGAAAACATAATCTGATCAAAAATTCCTGTTGTACTATTCCGGTTCACACCAATGTACATTACTTAGAATTTTTTCAGATTTTTAGTTTAAACCATCTGGGCTACAGGGTGTGGGACAAACATTTTTTTGCACAATTTTATCAAAAATCGCATACAGACAGACAGACAGACAGACAGACAGACAGACAGACAGACAGACAGACAGACAGACAGACAGACAGACAGACAGACAGACAGACGACAAAATGACGGTATAAGGGTTTTTAGTCATACCTACAAAACCCTAAAAATCATAAAATTCAAGTTTCCATTTATCAACTTCTTGTACAGTTGTCCAGTCAGCCAAATAAGCATTGTATTGCAAAAAATTCGATAACTTTCGAAAGAATCAGATGAAAAAATCCTATTGCACTGTTCCGGTTTACGCCAATGTGGTTTTTAATGTTCTGTTATGTTGATCGCATGAATCTACCACTTTCGTTCGAAAACTATTTAACAAGATGTACCGGTAGATCAGTTGATTACCGACTAATAAATTGTACATATGTACCCACAGAGATAATAGAGACAATCATTATAGCATAAGCTTGTCGCCAAAACGTATTGTATGTTACTTGTCTGTTTCAATAGGCGTTATTTTGTTCTTGGTCAAAACATTACCTGTTTACATGTTTTACATGTTACATTTTTTTTTTTTTTTTTACAAAATATTACATTTTTTCTATGTGATTCTTATGTAGTGTGAACGTTCGAGATATTTTATTTAGTGCTTTTTTGATTCAAACCTGTTTTTATGTATAAAAAATTGTATTTTTTGTGTTAATATCAGTGCCGTTACTAGGCAGGGGCACATGCCCAGGGCCCAGATCAAAGGGGAGGGGCCCAGAAAGGAAAATATTGGGGCATAATAATTTTATTTGAGTGAGGACCTTTTGTTTAGGTCATCACTTGGATTTTAAAAGTGAGGGCCTTGGTTTTTAAGTCATCACTTGTATTTTAGAAATGAGGACCTTTTTAGGGTTTTGTAGGTAGACCAAAAAACCCTTATACCGTCATTTTGTCGTCTGTCTGTCTGTCTGTCTGTCTGTCTGTCTGTCTGTCTGTCTGTCTGTCTGTCTGTCTGTTCGGTAAAAATTGTAGCCAAACGGCTAAACCTAGAGAGTTGAAATTTGGCATGCTTATACAACTCTTTGACCCACACATAGGAAAAATACTAAAACATCTAAAAAACATATCCCCCTAAAAATATAAACAAAAATGTGCTCATCAAAAAAAAATATATTTTTTTAAAATTCTGAGTAGGGTATCAAATGAAAGCCCTTAGTACGTGGATTAACGACCAAAATTTTATTTTTGCAAAATAAATTATTTTGATGCGATTTTTGCCAAAATTGTGCAAAAAAATTTTTGTCCCACACCCTGTAGCCCAGATGGTTTAAACTAAAAATCTGAAAAAATTCTAAGTAATGTACATTGGTGTGAACCGGAATAGTACAACAGGAATTTTTGATCAGATTATGTTTTCGGAAAATAACGCATTTTTTGTGTTTTTAACTAAAATATGTCACTATTTAATATGTTGTGTAACATACAAGATCAGTAGCTCTCGTGGCGTGGTTGGATTTGTCGTACGCTTAATAATATAACTTAATTTGCAAACTAGGGTTCGAATCCTGTTGATCTTATTTTTTGTTTTTTTTTTTGCATTTTTATTTTGTTTAAATTATTTTGTTAAAATTCTAGTTATATTTGGTAAATGTTGCATTTAATTTTTAAAAGCGTAAGTTTAATAACCAGTGGAAAGTGTTGAAATTATAATTTAATTCTATGTCTGACGAAATCAAAGGGTGGGACTTATGATGTAAGCAACCAATGGAAGCCATAGGTGCAATTTTCAAAATCTTAATGAACTTTGCTATATAAAAAAAAATACTGCATATATTTAGAAACTTAAATAATGGTATTAGGCATTCGAATTAAAATTCATAAAAAAATATTTTGACATAAAATTTGTTTTGGCATCCCAAATAATCATCGTTCAGTTACTAAATACCTGCAAAACCCAGAAATGTATGAAAATTCACACTTCACATCAATTTTTTGTTAGGTCATCACTTCTATTTTGGAAGTAAGGACCTTTTTTTACGACATCACTTGTATTATATAGTGTTTAGGGGGGACCAATTATAAAATCTTGCCCAGGGCTCAAAAAAGGCTAGTTACGGCCCTGGATAACATTTGGACTCTGTTATAGTTCTCATAGACTAAGGTTAGGTACAGTTTTTTAGTTTTTTCTTAATTATCTTAACTGTCCAGATTTTATTGTATAGATACAATATAAGTTAGTTAAAATGGTTAATTGTGGTTCATTTGGATGTATAAATCGTGGCTATGTTAAAAGAACGATTCAGCTTGCAGCAGAAGATATGAATTGTTCTGTATCATTTCATGTGTAACTATTTTACTTAACAATTACAAAACATAATGCAGATATTACATGGATATAAGCCAGTGGTGCATTCAGGGGGCACTGGAGGGCCGTGCTCCCCTTAATGTAATAATAATAATATTTTATTGAGCCTGTTAGTGATCATAGAAATACAGAGGTTAAGTCAATATAATGTTTACATAGGTAGATATTCTACTGTTTAACAGAATTCAAAATTTGTCAAATGAAATGAAAATTTAATAATTTTAGAATAATCGTACAGCAAAATAACTTATGGATTTTACAATATATAAGCTATATTTCCATATTTCTCTATTCTCATGTTATTTTTAAGTTTTTCTAGGTATAATCAAGAAATCCTTATTCCGCCGCTTGAGTTGGTCCATTCGGTAAAAATTGTGGCCAAGCGTCTGGATTTAGAGAATGCAACACATGTACGAGAAATACTGAGCTGCAAAAATATATCCCGCGAAAAATATAAACAAATATGTATTTATGGAAGAAAAAAAGTTTGTAATATTTTGAGGGATCTCTCTTTTTGTTTTTGATAAACATAAATAACCAACAGAAACGGTGTGAAACTCATTAGGATCCCGGCCTATTATTCATACAAAATGATAGGCAGCTACCAGTATCCCCCTCCCGCCCCCGTTGCACAGATAACATCATAAGGGCTCCCCAACCATGAGTCTTGTATACGCCACTGATATAAGCTAATGTTTTGACCAAGTTAAATATTGTTACAATTATGATATAATTGTATACTAATGTCCCAATTCCTTGAGCGGCCTTTAGGCCGTGTAGGTCGCAGTTGTTGACTTGCGGTTTTGGGAATTAAAGAATGTGCAGAGTGTTGCGTGTGTGTCAACATAAGTTTTGAACTACTTTCTGATGTGTTGATAAACATTATTCAATTGTGCCGACTATGGTCTTTAATTGCTGCCAACAATTACACAAATGAATAATGTTTCCAAAAAGTTCTAATTTAGCTAGCACGTGTAACGCAAGTGTATAGTTTGTGATTATAATATACTAGTTTTGTACTTATAATTGCCCGCAAAACAATTTATTTACTATTTTATATTTACATAAAATCTTCTATAATATTTAAAGTTAATAAATAATAGTGTTCTGTTGAAAACAAGTGGTAATTTACAATTTTATAGGTTAATTTAACGTTAATGTTTGTATAAAATATCAGTTTTTTATTAAAAAAATCTAAAATCGACAAGTTTATTCCTCATCATTAGTGTTGTCGTTTGGGTGACGTAATGGCTCTCTGTGAAATCTGCAAGAGGCTCATTAACAAGAAGTACGCAGGCGTCAACTGCGGTAGGTGTTCCCACAGTTATCACTCTACCTGTGCCGGCATCGATGACAGGCAGCTGTTGTTATTGAAAGATAACGTAATTTCGTGGTACTGCACTGGGTGTCGTTCTGCAAATCCCAATCGATCCGAAATAATATCTGAAGATGATAGTTCTTCTAACAACTCGCCAGTTAATATTAGTAGGACACTTCTGGAGTCTTTTAAAAAAGAAATCTTGCAAGAATTTAACCTTAAATTTGACTCTTTAATGGATTCAATTAACTTTTGCTTGAATAAAATCACGGATTTTGAACTAAAACTAACAACAATGGGAGAAAAAATGAAAATAGTTGAAGTGTTAAAAAACGAGAACAATATGTTAAAATCTCAAGTTTCCGAATTAACCAACACCGTTGAAGATCTGCAACAATATTCTCGACTGAATAATGTGGTAATAAGTAATTTACCCGAAAAAACCGGTGAAAATATACTTTCAGTGGCGACTCGTATTGGTAATGTAGTAGGAGTTGATATTAATCAATGCGATCTTGATGCAGCTCACCGTATACCCCATTTCAATAAGAATAGCCAGAAACCTCGCAACATAGTTATTAGGTTTGTGTCTAGATTTACTAAAGACAACTTTATTGGATCAGTTAAAAAATTTCGAAATTTATCTACTACTGAACTAAACATCGAAGGCCCTCAAGAAAAAATATATGTGAACGACCATCTAACAAAGAAAAATAATTTAATCTTTAATAAGGCTCGCAATGAACTTCGTGAACGCGGTTACAAATTTATATGGACAAGAAATTGTGCCATTTTCGCCAGAAAGGATGAAAACTCAAGTATCCATAAGATATCTTCGGAAAGTGATGTCACTAAATTGCTATAAATTTCCTTCGCAATAAAAATAAAAATATATAATTTTATCATCCCTTAATAATGGATATTTCAGTTTACTATCAAAATGTTAGATGGTTGCGCTCCAAAATTCTAAATGTGAGATTAAACTCTCTAAGTTGCGACTATGACGTCATATGTTTTACCGAAACTAACTTGAACTCCTCAATCAGTGATGAAGAAATTTTCCCAAACAATTTTTCAGTTGTAAGATGTGATCGATCTCAAAAAAATTCAAAAAACAGTGAAGGTGGCGGTGCCTTAATAGCTATTCGCGAACACCTACCGTTTATTGTCAATACCAAGTGGTCAACTACCAACGAATGTGTGTGGATCACACTGATGTTAAAACACAGTGATGGCCTGCCCTACAATTTAAATATGTGCTGTGTATACTTACCCCCTGAAAACCACGAAAAACTCACAGACTTTATTGATAGTTTACATAATGCAATTGATTGCAAACCTAAAGAAAAATTTATAATTTGTGGTGACTTTAATTTACCCCTATTAAATTGGTCAATAAATAACAATTTTAACTATTTAACCCCTGGAAATATATATCATAAGTGGTCTACTGATCTAGTTGACTGTATCGCATATTGTTCAATACACCAATTTAATTCTGTTAAAAATAAAAACAATAGAGTATTGGACTTAGTACTTTCCAACTTAGAACAGGTGAAAGTAAGTGAGTGCGATAATCCCCTCACTAAACTAGACTCGCACCATCCAGCTATTGAAATTAATATTACATTATCAGTAGTTAAACTACTGAAGGCGTCACCACGAATTATTTATTTTTACAAAACAGCTGACTATAACAATATAAATAATATTCTAAATCTTGTCGACTGGTCAACTGAGTTTAAAAATTTGTCAACTGAGAAATCTGTAGACAGGTTATATATTATTTTGAACAATATCATTTATAAGCATGTTCCATTCAAATCAATTAAAAAAAGGCAGTACCCCCATTGGTATTCACTTGAATTAAATAAAATGATAAAAGAGAAAGACAAAGTTCATAAAAAATATAAAACCTATCATTCTAACATGTTTTATGTACAATTCTCGATTTTAAGAAAAAGAGTTAAATCACAAATTAAACACTGTTATCAGAATTACTTAAGAAAAATTCCTAAAAATTCAAAAAAATTTTGGTCTTTCGTAAATTCTACTAAAAAATCTTCAGATATTCCTAACATTATTAAATACAAAGATGAAATAGCCAGTACCGGACTGGATATATGCAATCTGTTCTCTAACTACTTTAAATCTGTTTACACGGATAAATCTACTACATCTAATAATGATTTTATAGCTATCTTTGCTTCTGAGGATAACAATAACAGCTGTTTTGCAAATTTGGTGATTGATGAACATATTGTATATGACATAATATCAAATCTAGATATAAGTAAAGGGGCGGGGCCAGATAGCATACCCAGCATATTCATAAAAAACTGTGCTGACTCCTTAAGTGCACCGTTAACCGTAATTTTTAATAAATCTTTATCTGAGGGGAAATGTCCTTCTGAATGGAAAAAAGCTTTAGTTGTACCTGTCTTCAAAACTGGCGAAAAGAACATTGTTGAGAATTATCGTCCTATCTCTAAGCTAAATATCTTTGAAAAAGTATTTGAAAAAATCATATACAAACATCTATATTCATTTTTTAAACCTTATATCATTTCAGAACAGCATGGATTTGTGCCAGGAAGGTCGGTAGACACAAATTTAATATCATTTACTGAGTTAATTTTAAAAACTATGAGTAGTAGAGAACAAACCGATGCAATTTACACCGATTTCTCCAAATGTTTTGATAAAATAGATCATTCTATACTTATATGCAAGCTCCACAAACTTGGAATTCGGGGTAACCTACTTAATTGGTTCATTTCATATTTGACTGATAGGTTGCTCTGGGAGGTTTCTGCTCAGACTGGGTTCAAATAACTTCCGGTGTACCTCAAGGCTCACACCTATCAACTTTACTGTTTAATATTTTTATTAATGATATCTCAGAGTGCTTTGTGTCCGCTAAATTCTTGCTTTATGCTGATGACTTAAATTTTTTTTTCCCAACTTTTACTTTAGATAAATGTTTATTATTACAATCAGACTTAAATCGTTTTTATGAATATTGCACGCGTAATAAATTATTTTTAAATATTAATAAATGTTATCACATAAAGTTCTCTAGAAACAGAAATTTAATAAATTACAATTTTAAACTCGGTGATTCAACAATACAAACTGTTACCCATGTAAGAGATCTGGGAATAACCCTAGATAATAAATTATTGTTTGACGTCCACATAAATAATATAGTAAAAAAATCTTTAAAAATGTTGGGCTTTGTAATCCGCACAAGTTACAACTTCAACAATCCACTAACCATACTGACTTTATTTAAAACACTAGTGCGCAGTCAAATGGAGTTTGGCAGTGTATGCTGGTCCCCGCAGTACTTTACGTATATCAACAGATTGGAAAGAGTACAAAAAAAATTTGTAAAATACATGAACTACAAATTCCCTAATTTCAATTTAAATTTACCATCAATGGAAAACCGTCGAATCTTAAATGATTTAACAATAGTTTACAAAATATTTAACAACGTAGTTGATAGTCCTTTATTGCTCGATTTCTTTTCCCTCAGGATACCTTCATATAATATAAGAAATAATGATTTCCTTTTAGTTTCTCACCAAAATACAAACTATGCCACTAACTCACCCGTTTCACGATTATCCACTTTATTCAATCTTTATCACTCTAACTCAAATTTTCCTGATATTTTCAATACAAATATTACAGCTTTTAAAAAATCTGTTCTCCGTTGTCTTTAATCTCTCATCCATCTAATCTTTATAACTATATAGTTTCGCATATTATAGCTATGTATAAACGAATCATGTTTATAAGTACATATATCATCTTGTGTTAGTTAAATTTAATGTTTTATTGTTAAGATTTTTGTAATAATAGTGCCACCCTATTATTGGAACGTATGTGTTCTGTTGGTGTGGCCAAATAAGTATAAATAAAAAAAATAAAAATAAAATAAATAAATAAATAAAACAATTGAGGTAGGACCTGACGTCATAGTGTCCTGGTTAACAGTTATAAAATGGTCTTAGGGAATAGAGTCGTTAGTCAGTTATTCATTGAGAGTCAGTGATTCATTGAGTCAGGCATTGAAGTAGTTAGTTATTCATTCGATCATTTTTGTGAGCACGCTACCCAAGGACCAGCCCAGCTGTTCAAGTCACCAACCCGAGATGTGAGTGCCGTCTACAGGGCTTCTTCACGTGTTCGCCTCGTGCGGATACATGGGGTGGTTCGACCGATCCTGGAGAAGCCGGGGCAAGAACGGGACTTACATCAGCTACTAACAGACAACACCAGCAGCCATTCTGACAATTAATTGTATTATGTTGTAAAATTATTATTGTATAATAAATTTTGTAGAAAAGATGTCCGTTTTTGAATCCACCCCGTGACAATATAACGACTGCCTGTTTTCCCGCCGCACTCTGCTATACTTATCTCGTCTATAAACCCTGCTTACGTTCTCTCTAATGGGTCAATTCTTTGCAACCCGTAACGCGTCCCTTAAGCAATCTATAGAGGTTACCGGTACCTATAGACAATTATTTGATTCTGCGCGCACCTGTAACGTTACGGATCGTCCGTATATGCTATAAATTTCAGTATTACTTATAGGCACAGTTGTGCTGGCTGTAACAAATACGACGGTTGTTTTTTTTTTTTTTTTTTGTAAGTTTTTCCTTTAAAAATTAATCAGTTTCAATTACATATACAATATTTTAGTTAGAATATATCATTAGTCTGCGGGTTGCAAGAATTTTACTATCGTCTATAATGAATAATGCCTAATGAATTTCTATTTATAGTAAGAATAACCACTTATACATTAGAAACGATTTCTTTTCCAAAAGCCAATCGACAAAAAAAAAAAAAAATAATAATAAATAAATAAAATAAAATAAAAAGGTACTCTGAAAGTTAATCGACAACAAAAAAATTAAAAAGGTACTTCGAAAACCAAAATACAACAAAAAAAAGTATAGAGTTAATTGACAACAAAAAATCTTAACCCTTTACTGCATGAATTTTTATTTTTGGCTGAAATAATTCATGGGCATTAGAAATTGGTTCTTATTGATACAAAAATTAATTAAAATATTATATTTAAAATATTAATTATTATTTTTATGAAAAATTAATAATTAAAATAATAATTTAGAGTTTGTGCCATACATGGAACATTATGATTCTACATTATGTTACAAAATAAAATGATTCCGTATTATTTGCTCGTCAATTGCTAGGTGTTCTTCATTACTGATTAAAAGCAGTCGCCCTCGAATTTTTGAAAGAAAATGTCGCATCTTTTAATTGTCCTTTCTGAATAAATTCAGAGTTATCGTTGAAGTGCGAATCCCGCTTGATATCCTCAAATCTATCGTAGCCCATTACTTGAGACACTGCAGGATCCATTGCTGTATATGTGGCATATATCAACATTCATGAAGTAACGTTCTGATTCAGTTTTCAACGTAAAATAAAAAATAAAAATCGGAATGTGCCATATATGGCACACTATGCGGTAAAGGGTTAAAAATGTAATCCGAAAGTCAATAGACAAAAAAATAAATAAAATAAAATAAATGTACTCCGAAAGTCAATTGACAACAAAAAATCTTAAAAAGGTACTCCGAAAGTCAATAGACAACAAAAAAAAAATTAATAAGATATTCCGAAAGCCAATCGACGACAAAAAATATAAATGTATTCCAAAAGTCAATGGACAAAAAAAAAAAATAAAATAAAAATAAATGAACAAAAAAGGTACTGCTAAAGGCAATAACAAAAAAAAGAAGTTTCTCCGAAACATAAGTGACAACAAAAATTAATATGGTATTCTGAAAGATCAAATGACATAAAAAAAAGTAAATAAATAGGTAGTTATACAGACCATTATATTATTTATTATTATTATGAAATTTGATTGTTATGTTACAATTTGTAAGGTTATATACATGCGTGAAGTTAGCAGTTTCTATAACTTGCCGCCCGTAAACATTAGCGATATAGATCAGCGTTCCACAACCATTGGGGTGCGACCCAATTTTGGGTAGTGGAAATTTAAAAATGGGTCGTCACTTGCGACCACTTATGTATAAGAAAATACAGCTATGACTGCAATTAAAAATAAATATAGAAATCGATTTCAAAGCATTGACATAACGTTGAGGATTGCATTAACTAAATCAATCGAAGCAAGAATAGACAGTTTGGTGAACGAGAATCAGGAGCAGAAGAGCCATTAGTATGTACTGGTATAAAATTATTATGTTTATAAATAAAATTATTATCCTGCACTTGCATCATTTTTTTCCAACGCACATGGGTCGGCTTAAAATTTTGTTATTATTTTTGGGTCGATATACACCAAAGGTTGCGGAACGCTGTTATAGATGATTACACAAAATTGATATTTCTGTAAATCTATTATAGTCGTACTTTCGGATTCTCTATAGCTTATAGTTTTACGGATTTACGAACATACGGGTGTGTTACACAGAATTGCACCATACATCTCCATGTATCTACCGGTACAATTTTCGTAAACGCCTTATGTATAAAAATAACAAAAAATTTCACTGATGTAGCGGTATTTTTAAGGGTCGAATCTATTTTTTCTTGTTAAATCGAATTTGCTTTAAAAACTCTTCAAAATATAGGTCAAAAAAACACGAGTTGTCTGTTTTTTCCGGCACGCAAGAAAATTTGCGTACTTTATGATATCAACATTTTAACGTAACCCTTTTGTTTGCGGTAAGTTATGTATTTTTCCGCATTTTTACCTTGTTTGTAGTATCAGGGGTGGCTTCAGCCTCGACAAGTCTTTTCAACACGGCCGTGTGTCCTCCTAAAGCGGAGTGGTATAATGCAGTCTGTCCATCTGAATCTACAGCATCTACATCTATATTCTCTAGAGTTTCCAGCAAGTAGTCCACTACTGTTGAACGGTTGTTATGGGCGGCACAAATTAGTAAAGTAAATTGTTTCTGGAACAAAAAACAAAGTCAGGATAAACAATGTCGTTGCATTAAAAAATTATGTGAAGTGTAAATTTTCACACATTTCAGGGTTTCACAGGTATTTAGTAAGTGAATGATGATTATTTGGAATGCCAAAACAAATTTTATGTTAAAATATTTTTTTATTAATTTTAATCCGAATGCCTAATACCATTATTTGGGTTTCTAAATATTTGCAGTATTTTTTTTTATTTAGCAAGGTTCATTAATATTTTGAAAATTGCACCTACGGCTTCCATTGGTTGTTTAAGTCATAAACTCCGCCCCTCTGATTTCGTATACATTCAAACATAGAATTAAATTATAATTTCAACACTTCCCACTGGTTATTAAATTTACGCTTTTAAAAACTAAATGCAACATTTGCTAAAATATAACAAGAATTTTGACAAAATAATTTAAAGAAAATAAAAATGCAAAAAAAAACAGAAAAAATAAAAACTGACGGGATTCGAACAGTAGTTTAAACTCACGAAGCGACAACGTTACCACTGTACTACGCAGGTTCACTCGTTTACAATATTAAATAGCGGATTAAATATTTTACATATTTTAGTTAAAAATACAAAAAATGCGTTATTTTCCGAAAACATAATCTTATCAAAAATTCCTGTTGTACTATTCCGGTTCACATCAATGTACATTACTTAGAATTTTTTCAGATTTTTAGTTTAAACCATCTGGGCTACAGGGTGTGGGACAAAATTTTTTTTGCACAATTTTGGCAAAAGTCGCCTCAAAATAATTTATTTTGCAAAAATAAAAATTTTGATTGTTAATCCACGTACTTGCTTTCATTTGAAATTTTTTACAATTCTGTATAGGGTATACAGAATTGTAAAAAATTTTTTTTTTTTTCGATTAGCACATATTTGTTTATGTTTTTAGGGGGATATGTTTTTTAGATGTTTTAGTATTTTTCCTATGTGCGGGCCAAAGAGTTGTATAAGCATGTCAAATTTCAACTCTCTAGGTTTAGCCGTTTGGCTCCAATTTTTACCGAACAGACAGACAGACAGACAGACAGACAGACCGACAGACAGACAGACAGACAGACAGACAGACAGACAGACAGACAGACAGACAGACAGACAGACAGACAGACAGACAGACAGACAGACATACAGACAGACAGACAGACAGACAGACAGACAGACAGACAGACAGACAGACAGACAGACAGACAGACAGACAGACAGACAGACAGACAGACAGACAGACAGACAGACAGACAGACAGACAGACAGACAGACAGACAGACAGACAGACAGACAGACAGACAGACAGACAGACAGACAGACAGACAGACAGACAGACAGACAGACAGACAGACAGACAGACAGACAGACAGACAGACAGACAGACAGACAGACAGACAGACAGACAGACAGACAGACAGACAGACAGACAGACAGACAGACAGACAGACAGACAGACAGACAGACAGACAGACAGACAGACAGACAGACAGACAGACAGACAGACAGACAGACAGACAGACAGACAGACAGACAGACAGACAGACAGACAGACAGACAGACAGACAGACAGACAGACAGACAGACAGACAGACAGACAGACAGACAGACAGACAGACAGACAGACAGACAGACAGACAGACAGACAGACAGACAGACAGACAGACGAAAAAATGACGGTATAAGGGTTTTTTGGTCATACCTACAAAACCCTAAAAAGGATCTAGACTTTCGTTGGCCGGAAGTTGTTAATTATTTTAGGACCACTGAGTTAAAGCAAATAATTCTTCATTTTACGAAACCTTTATTGCAAAAATTTACATAAGTATTGTAACGAATGACTTAGAAAACAACCAGATAAAGCCTCCAAGACACTGGTTCCCAACCTTTTTTAATTCGCGACCCTTTTTGAATTTTTTAAAAATGTATGCGACCCCCCATTCTCATCCGCCATATTTGATCAATAAAACAAAAAAAAGGGTTTGACAAAATATATTTAGGGACTTAACAAGTGATGATTTTTTTATTAAGTATTAATTATTAATGATTAATGTGATGATTAAGCTTGCATCTGCTTAACAAGAATTCTTGGTTGAGTTTTTGTCAAGGCCAATCTCATGTCATCTTGAACATCCAGCTTATTCCTGGCTTTTTTCTTGATCTGCAGAAGAGTTGAAAATCCACTTTCGCAGAGGTAAGTAGAAGCAATTGGCACTAATATTCGAAAAGATAGCATGGAAACTTTCGGATACGAATGACGCATAGCACACCAAAATTGAGATAACGATTTTCCTAAAATATATCACGCGCAGAGGAGTCATTTCACAGCTCCAAAAGTTCATTCTGTATTTCATTGGGAATGTCGGTAACACGCAAAGAAACATGAAATGGGTTTCGTACTAATGCAGCTTTTTGTTCAGAGAACTCCGCCAAATAACGTTGAATTTTAGATTCATGGGCTTTAAGGTGGTTATTAATTTCCTCTCTTAGTTTTTCTACAACTCCGATTTTTCTGCCTTGGTGCAAAGGTGTTCAAACATGGCAAAGTTTCCAAGATTTACTTTACGACGCCAGTTTTGCAGCTTTAATACGAACGCCTGAATATTATCTCTGAAGTGAATAATGTGCGTTTCTTTACCCTGCAGTTTCAGATTTAGCTTGTTTAACTGATATAAGATATCAGATAAATAAGCTACTCTTTGGATCCAGGTCTCATCATTAAAGTGTGTCATAAACTTATGTTTTCCTTTTATTTCTAATAACTGTTTTATTTCGTTTTTTAATTCAAAATCTCGGCCAACAACATTTCCTTTTGATAACCAACGAACAGCAGGGTAGAAAAAAAGAACTTCGTGATCAGAGTTCATGTTTTTGCATAGTTCTTTGAACAGACGAGTATTAAGAGCACTAGATTTTATATAATTGACAATTGTCACCAAAGAGTCGAACACTTCTTGCAAAGGCTTTGGAAGAATCTTGGTAGCAAGGGCAAATCGGTGAATCATGCAGTGTAATCCCTTTGCTTTGGGTGCAAACTCTTTAACTTTTGACAGAAAGCCCGACCTCGATCCAAGCATGGATGGTGCTTTATCGGTACACAATCCACACAAGTTTTTCCATTGTAGGTCATTATTTTCAAAGAATGAACTTATCATCTCCATGACGTCTTCACTTTTCGTAGTAGTTTTTCCAAGTGAATATATCTCACGAAAACGGACGACCCCCCAAAAAAACCAAGACGACCCCCGTGTGGGGTCACGACCCATTGGTTGGGAACCGCTGCTCTAAGACATCCGTTTTGAACCCTTTGGAAACTTTTAGCATTTTTTGAAGTTATATTATAGTTAAAAGATTTTAAAATTCAGATAATAGAAAAATAGAAGCCATAAATTACAAAATTTAACTTTTCAAAAATATTTTATAAATTTTATTGTGCAAAATAACTTTTGTTCAAAGTTAAAGTCTAATAAATTGGAACACTGAAATACCCTTGGACTATTTTAGACCTTCATTCTAGGAAATTCTACCAGAACCACTGTCTTTGAAGAGCGGGTATGAAGCATTTGGTCCGGTCCGCGAAAACATCAAGAATTGTTGAACTTTGGAGGCTCTGAGTCGATTATCTGGTGGTTTATTCGATCCTGTTTCTTTTGTTTTATCTAATTTTTATATGTATTTTTTTCTTTTAAACTTAAACTAATTGTAAATATTAAACTGTAATAAAATTTTAAACTTAATTCGAAAACCGCCTTCTTTTACTTAACGTGTGTACTATTTACCTCTAAAAGGTGATCAGCTACCCAGACTAACTACGAGATGCCTGATCCGTTGGTTGGTAAGTACTAATACATATAATTTAATTCACCTATCATAATGATGAACCCTGGATAAAACATACATACAAGTTTTACATACAATTCTGCATTGTAAATTGTATTTTGGAAATATTTGTATGCGCTGGGAACCCCATAATCAAAAATAACAAGCTCATGTAACACAAGATTTTTTTAGAAAATTCAAAATTACAGTTACCATCCTCCGTAACAATATATCTATTTCCAGATCTTGTTCCATGAATTTTGGATTCTTCCGCAACGTCAAAAATTAATTATAATGGCGTCGTTTTGCTAACCAACGCCAGCTATTAGTCGTGTGGGATGAATGGGCCATGTGTTTCTGTGCCAATGGAAAAGTGGGGAAAAAAATTATGACTAATTTTGATAAATGTATAACCCCCCAGAAGGGAGCTCGGGAATTTGAGAACACTCAAAAACACGCCTTTTAGGGATACGATTTTCTTGACGTGAGCCCTTCCCAAGAAAAAATGTTTGTCTTCTGCGCCCTTGATTACAATATCTCCCTCTCTATATGTGACGGTGGGTAAAAAGAAATATAATTCATTTTTAACATTTTATTGAAAATTGAAAATAAATATTTTTAGAAATAACATAGCAAATATTTTACCTTGATTTTCAGTTAATATTTTATATCTTATTCAAACATTTCTGATAAAATTTCCAATATTTTTATAAATGAAGTTTGACAAACTCAATATTTGTGATGTGAAAGCCTGATCGGTGAGTTACAATGGAATATATTCTGGTACAGGTCCCATCCCATCTCTACTTCCCATTTGATATGCATAACAGATTTAGTAACAAAACGTCAATATTATAAAGCAGAAGTCCTCAAAACTTTACTTCTGATTTTATTTACTTAACAATGATGTATGAACGGAAACTTGCAACAACAATAATGTCAACATAACATTTTATTAAAGTAAAGGAAAAGAACCGAGCGGACAAATACTTTATAGGAATAAAATTAGAGGTAAACAGAAACAAAACGAAAGTAATGGTGGTTGGAAAAGGAAGGAGGAAGGAGAAAGAAAGTAAGACAGGAATGGTCAGGAATAGAAATCGAAGAAGTGAATATTATAAAGTACCTGAGATACGTGCTAATGAGGAACAACCGGACAGAGCTAAGCAAAACAGAAACCCTACAGCAAGTTGCAGAAGACATCAAGAATATGGGTTCAAGCTTGGAAAGTTTATTATCCACTGCAGAAGAGTTGGGCCAGTTAAAAATAGCTACAACTTATAAAGAAGCGGTAAAAGTTGTAAGCCGCAGTAAAGAGTTATGTTTTGCTACAACAAATTATCAGAATTCTGGATGGATAATTGATTCACGTGCTACGTCTCATGTGACCAATAAAAAAAGTATATTGTCAAATTTTGACGGCAGTATTCGGCCTACAATAACCATAGCAAATAATTAAGTAGTATCAGCACGAGGTGCTGGAAGCAGCATTCTAAAGCTTCGACAAGATGGTAACAGCAAATTAAATTCTGTTCGGGTAGAAAGAGTACTCTATGTTCCTTGTCTAAATGGGAATCTTTTATCGGTTAATTATTTGACTCGGAAAGGCTATGAGGTAAAATTTTATAAAACAAAATGCAGGATCGCATATCATAAAGAAGTTGTAGCAATAGTAGATAACTGTAACGGATTATATAATCTACGCGAAGATGTTTATAAAGTAAATAAAATAATTATAATGTCAGACACGAAATTTGCCGTTTCCAAATTGAATAATGGAAATTATTATAGTAGAATAGTATTTAACGTCCAATTTTGTATAATGGTAGAATTAGGAAATAATTTCATTTAGCTTTTTGGACAAGTAGCGTTTATTTTAAACAACACAACGTTTCACCAACAACATTGTTGGCTTCTTCAGGTGCTATAACAATAACAATAACATAACAGTAAAGTAACAATCTTATATAATTTACCTATATTAGTTAAACGTAAATCTAACAGACTGTACATCAATCATCTCCAAGGATGGTAAATTACAGAATATCATATGACAATATATGAACTTGAAGTATTCAGAAAATAGGAAAAACAGGAATTAAATTTTGAATATAATACTATGATGACCATAGGTAGTGACTATTAATTAAATTTAACATATCAAATAAAACTAGAGATAAATATACTAATGTCCAAGATTAACAAAGATTCAATAAATAAAGAATGATAGTAAGACTGACCTGGAAATTATTATATTTGGAAATATAAAATGGACATCCTCTTAATAAAAGAGAGATTATGGGATACCGTGTGTAAACTAAAACCAAATCCTGTAACAGAGGGATGGATAAGGATGGATAGTGAAGCGGATGTTTGTATCTTTATGGGAGGAAAAGGTGAAAACAAAGTTATTTTAGCGAGTGCTTCTGGATGCTTCTGGGCCCATAACTTTAGGGAGTGCTTCTGGATGCTTTTGGGCCCAAAACCTATTGAAATCAAACTATAATTATGCAGGATATTATGTATTTACAAATATTTTATTTTGTAACTGTCATATATCAAAAACTACATCAACATCAACATTTCCATTGCATCCAGGTATAGGTATAAGTATCTCATACCTATACTCGTATTTGACCGTGAGTAAAAATACTTACTTTATTGACAGCATTTGTTTGGGCTCCAGCATTGACTAGAATTTCTACAGCATCCTTATGTCCATGCCATGCAGCCATCAGTATTGGTCTCATCCCATACTGTAACAAAGTAAATTATCAATATCGCGAAATATGATATTAATTGTTGAACATATGGTCATTAATAAGATTAGGATTCGTATATCTATTGAGTACGGTGGAGAAGAGAAATTCAGAAAAATACTTGATGACGTGCGGTAGTAATTCCAAAAGGGCAGAAATTTCTTGCGAGTCGTTTGAAACTTATTATCGGAATTGATCCAGTCCAAGAGCCATACCACTGGACTACCGCATAGAATAGAGATGGCGAACTTGTTTTCCCAGATGGATCAAAAATGAATTTGAAATTTTGTAGATTCAAATCGTGGGTCAAATATATAATGCGTAAATAAAAATCTGTAGCTTTAGGGTGTGAACACGACCGCCTTAAAAATATATAGGCAGACGATTACAGTGGATAGGACATGTTATGAGGATGATGGAGGACAGAATGGTTAGGAAGATATGGGAAGGAAGATTGAATACCCGTCGACCAGTGGGAAGACCTCGTAAGAGATGGAGAGATCAGCTAACAGAAGATCTGACAAGCATAGGTATACAGGGTACTTGGCAAGACTTGACAATGACTAGATCTAGATGGAGGGCTTATGTGAGTGAAGCCAAAAGTCAACCTGACTGATAGTGCCCAAAGAAGAAAAAGAAGAAGAAGCTTTAGGGTGTAAATATTTGTGTGAAACTCCTGCTAATCTCGTTAACTCTACTTGAGCTAGCGGCCTTATGTGTAATGTGTATAATACAGGAATATAACAGGTAATAGTTGAATTTCATCTCCCTATTATTATTATTATATTTGTCTATTTTCCTAACCTATTTCGTGGATACGCTCGCTTAGAGCCAACTTTAGTTATCTTCGAACCTCTCTTTATAATCTTCAGAACTACAAAGATTTTTTTTTATGATCATTTGAAATCTTCATATCTGTCACTGTGTGACCCGCGGGTCATACGTTCGCCATCACTGGCACAGGACAATCGGAGCGCAACTTAGTTTGTGTCAATCTGTCGGATACTATCACCTAAGTCAACTCGTTATCATTTTAAATATATTTCTAACAAGGAAATGAAAAGAGAAAACATCTACAAATATTTAATATTAAGAATAAGCGAATACAAAGAGAAATATATTTGGAAGAACAAATAATCAAATAAAGAATTAAAAACAAACGAGAAGAAAAGAGAGTATTAAGTTTTATAAACAAATAATGATATTATAGAAAGAACGTTAATGGAAGAATGGTGGAGAATATGCAAAAGAATAAATCGAAAATAAAAAGATTAGGAGTTGGTTTCCTTGGAAACAGCACGAAACAAGCAGACAGCTGATTTGTGTTGAAATGATAAATATTATAAAAATATAAATGTTAAGTAACTGAACAAGATTTGATTTTTTGAACACATATTACAACAATAAAACAAAAGTTAAATTATCTTTAATTCTGAATATGTAATTAAACAATTTATTGTAAGAATTAGCAAACTTTTGGCATCATTATAATTGTCCGTTATAATTGAAATTACGAGTAGATAATTATCTCATGATTCTTTTGAACAAGTTACTCTTTTATTTGTAGCCTTCTTCAACAAGTGGTTGGTTTATTAAGCACTGGTTATCGACGATAAATGATAAAGATAACCACTGGCGCAGCCAAGGGGAGGGGTCGACGGGTCTGGGCCCCTCCCAGGGCCAGCAGGTTACATGGCGCTGCTCGGGAGTTGATGATAAAATTTGTTAAACCCAACCAGTGGCGCAGCCAGGGGGGGGGGAGGCGACGGGCCTGGGCCCCTCCCAGGACCAGCAGATTACACGACGCTGCTCGGAGAGTTGAAGATAAAATTTGTTAACCACAACAGTAGTTAATTTTTAAATTACTTGATTGTACAATATTGGCAATTTTCAATTTTTTTTTTTTTTTTTGTTAAATTAACATTTTTTTAAGATTGCCTACTCTTGATAGGGGCCGTTATTTTTCTAGTGAAAGTACATCACTTTCGAAATATGCTCCAACGAATTATATGAAGGGGAGCGTTGATCCTTTTTCCCCCTGACACATCGACTAAAACATTCGCCCTGTCAAATGAAAAAACTATTTTAAACAACTAATTACTCGATTCAGATAAGATAAAGTGGAAATCTGACTTCGGTATAACCTTCACACGAGTCTGTTCGTTCGGTACAAATTGTGGCCAAGCGGCTGATTTAGAGAACTGAACATAAGTAAGAAAAATATTGAGACTTCAAAAATATATCCCGCTAAAAATATAAAATATGTATAAGAAAAAATCAAGTGAAAGTTTTTGATACATGGATTAACAATTATATTTTTTTATCAACAAATGATTTTTTTATCAACAAATGGAATTATTATTTGATATAAACATCAATATCCAACAGCAGGGGTGTCGAACTGATTTGAGTCGCAGTCTATTTTACATACAAAATGATAAGTAGCGACGGAACTTTAAATATCCCGAAGGGTTTCTTGACATTTTTTTATAAACAGAAAAGGGGAAGAGTGTATATTTTACATTTTAAAATATATTTTTCCCCTAAATAAGCTCAAGTTATTTTGATTACCGCTTCAGGGGTCACAAAAAATAAGGTTGAGGGCCGTATGCGGCCCGCGTGCCCTCGAAATTTGATTCGGCCCTCCCCAAGACAAAATCCTGGCTGCGTCACTGAAGATAACAATAAAAATAGACAACCCAATTATCAAGTATGCAGATGAATACGAGGTGTGTAAATTAAGTAACCGGACTGGCAATATAGCGTTTGATCTGGCAACATTTGGGATGCGGGACTTGGATGGGCGGCAGGTGAACATGTGATACGCCTTCAGTACAAGTTTGAACTCGCTAGAGAAATTTTGTTGGTAGCGATTTTTTCGTTAAACAGTTTTTTCTAATGCGTTCTAAAAATGAGTGACATTCATTTCGAGCAACGGTGTGCTATCAGGTTTTTGCTTCAGACTTGGGCACAGTGCAACGGAAACTTTTGCAAAACTTGGCCTACGGAGACAGTGTTTTGTCAAGACCCAGGTTTTTTGGTGGTTTACAGAATTTTCGGAAGGAAGAGAGTTGATTGAAGATTAATCACGCAGCGGAAGGTCTTCATCTTCAAGAACCCAAGAAAATGTCGACAGAATCCGGGATGTTGTGCGTTCAGATTGGTTGACAGTCAGAATGATCGGGGAAGAGTTGAATTGAGTCCTTGTGACTTTTTCCTCTTCCCAACATTGAAACATCACCTCAAGGGACGTCATTTTGGGACACTCGAAAACATTCAAACGTCCGTAACCGACCAGCTGAAAGCTATTTCAGTATCCGAGTTCCAGCAATGCTATGAGGATTGGAGGAACCATGTCCAATGCTGTGTTGCTTCCCAAGGAAGTTATTATGAGGGAGACAATATTGAATTGTAGTTCTATTCGAATAAAAAAATAATAATAATAATAAAAATCAATCCGGTTACTTAATTTACACACCTCGTATGTATATTAAGGCCAACTGATCTCACTCCATAAAATAAATATTTTATGTGAGATCATGTTTCCTATTTAGGAAAAAAATAAACCGCAGAACGGCAAGTACTTGAAGAAAACTAATATCGTTGAAAAAACTATTAGGACCTAAACTGGAAGGCCTTTCCACTTTGGCCCATACAGCAAAACTATTTTGCATTCTGCTGTGCTCCTATCTCTTACGTATGACTGTCAGATTTGGTCGCTGACCAGGAAAGAATCAAAGTCAAGTCCAAATTAACAACTTGCCAACAATTAGAATCAATATTAGGTTTGTTCGTTTCGTTACCTATCCATTTATTGCAAAACGCGGCTGTATTTGATGCAGCGTTTAATTTATTACTGCAAAACGCGGCTCTAAGAATTTAAGTTACTAAAAACGCAAATTATGTTCGTTTCAGTATCAGTTGAATACATGACCTAAACAATTGTTACTTAAAGGCGCTATTTGACTATAGTTAACCTATAATATTTGACATTTATGATTTCTTAATAAGGCGCTCACCCAGGGGGTCCCACGGGCTTGAGTTGCTGGAAGACCAAGAGCTAGAGCTGGCTACATCTCTAGATACAAGGACACACAATGACACACAATGGATACAAGGCTCACCCAGGGGGGGGGGGGGAGCACGGGCTTGAGCTGCTGGAAGACCAAGAGCTAGAGCTGGCTACATCTCTAGATACAAGGACACAGTTATCGGAAGCCAAAAGATGGAGTTGAATCCAACTAAGTGTGTGGCTGTAGCGGCGGCTATCGCATGGGGCTAGTCCATATCCCACACCAGCTTCACCTATACCATCGGGCGTAGTAAGTTGGAAACTGTGAAGGACCTCTAGACGCCCAGTGCCTTGGACATCAGTACTCGGACGACCATATTGGCACTGCACTACTTGCCAAGCTGGTTAACAGCACTCATGCGTGCACCCCTGGAGTACGACCGAATACTTCCACACACTCGGAACGCATCAATCGAGGCGAATATGTACTATGCCTCGAATGTACTATGGTTTTCCAACAATTCCCTGCCTCTACGGTGAACGCCTCTTGCCGAAGGGGGATAGACTGGACAGAAAGATGCTCAAAAAGAACCTGTATCAGTTCTGCGGATGTCCGGATGGTTTAGTTAGCACGAACTAGCCTGTCCGCTGAGAAGTAAATCTCATAGGATAGTTCCTCTGCGGGACTAGAGGCTAACATGGTTTTTAATTGGTAGGCCTTCGGGAGAATCCGACTCTACCAGCGTACTGCTGCTTATAAAAAGTTTTATAAGCACAAAAAGTTTTGTAACCCATGTAAAAAAAGGTCAAGTTGGTTAGGCTGATGAGTCAGTTAGAACTTCGGTTTTTATATTATATAAATAGATTTTTCACTTACCTTGTCCCTTGCTTCAATATCACAACCAGCTTCTATCAGCATACTCATAATGTCAGTACTACCCCTGGACGCAGCCCAATGGATTGGCGCTCTGCCATACTGTAACAAAAAATACCATACAAAATTAAGTGTAAGTAGTAAATAGCACGTGAGTAGGAGGAAAAAATAACTTCTAGGCCGAGATCGCGTTGGTAAAACTTGATATTTGATTTTATATTCCGACACACAGTCAATAATTCATGATTATTTTGAAGGTATTCCAAAAGAAGATTGGTTGGGAGCTTGTAAGAAGTGGAAAGAAAGAATGGCCAAGTATATTATTGTAGAAAGGAACTACATTAAACGCTATTTGCGCCTACACAGACAAACAAATATCATATGGTTGATCTGAACAGCCCTCAACATAAAAACAAAACTATACAACTGGTAAGATTTTGTATTTTTTAATTTTAACTTTGATTGTCTCTCTAGTTGCTAAGTCCTAAAGCCATGTGTCTTATTCTCAATGATTCTAGCATGACCCTCGTATTTGAGTCCTAGTGGCTAGAAGTTACACGTTTGACTCCAAGGTCTCTGCCAAACTAAATACCAAGAGTAAAACTTACTAAATTTGGCTCTATAACTGCTTGATATATCTTACTTACTTACTTAATCCTGAAGCCTTTCTAT
Source organism: Liopterus haemorrhoidalis (assembly GCA_963971575.1). Taxonomy (NCBI): domain Eukaryota; kingdom Metazoa; phylum Arthropoda; class Insecta; order Coleoptera; family Dytiscidae; genus Liopterus; species Liopterus haemorrhoidalis. The sequence continues at coordinate 18,676,060 of OZ020622.1, read as the reverse complement.
CTTGCAGTGTAAGGCTATAGTCAAGTTAGTTATTTTCTGGTCTTGTTCTACATACTTCGTTCCATCGTGTTTAGTCTTTTGTATATTTCCTTATCTCCCCCTACGTTACGCCTTCCTTCCAGCAATCTTAGCTGTCCTTCTATTATGGTCTCCATTGACTTTGTGTCTAGTTTTTCTCTAAATACTTCATTTTCAATTTTGTGTTGCCTTCAATTTTCTTTAAAAATCAAATTTTAGGATTCCGCAGCGTATGTCAAAATCGGCAGTATCACTTTTTTGAAGATCTCTACCTTGATATTGGTTGGTATCTCTTTTCTAGTTAGGAATTATTTGATGCTGTTGAACATTCTTCCTACTGCGCCTACTCTTTTCGTAATTTCTTTATCCATTTTTCCATCTTCCGAAAAAACTGTGCCTAGGTATCTGAATCTACCTGTTCTATTATTTAGTCATCTGTTTTATTTTTATCCTGATCGGCGGCGCGGGGGGGGGGCTAAGAGACCGGCTTCCCTTCCAAGAGAAAGGAAACTCTTTTTTATGTAAATATATGTTTTGTTTTATATTTAAAAATTGGAGGTGGGGACTTTTTTTTTAGGTCATCACTTGTATTTTAGAAGTGAGGACCTTCTTTTTTTAGGTAATCACTTGTATTTTAGAAGTGAGGACCTATTTTTTTAGGTCATCATTTGTATTTTAGAAGTGAGTACCTTTTTTGCAGGTCATCACTTGTATTATAGAAGAGAGGACCTTTTTTTTCAGGTCGTCATTTGTATTTCAAAAGTGAGAACATTATTCATCATTTAAATAATTTTGACACCGGAGCCAAATCAAAAAAAAAATCCTTTTTTTTTTTGGTTCTGTATGCTAATTTTCATATTTATTTTCTTCAACTCTTTATTGTTGTGGTCCAAGTTGTGTTGTAATTCGTCTTCGCTCCTTGCTAATATAACCATGTCATCCGCATAGTAAAGCTACTTTCACGTATTCCATTTTCCAGTAGCCCACAGAGTATTCTTCTATTTATCAGAACTTCTTTTATGGCGTCATCTAGTACCAGCGAGAACAGTAGCGGACTTAGTACGCATCCTTGTCTGAGTCCGTTTTCAGTTATAAAAGATCTTGATAGTTCATTTCGTGTTCTGACATAATTCTTACTATTTTTATAGAAACTTTTTATATTTCTGAGGGTATTTTCGTTAATGCCTCTGTTTTCAAGTGGTGCCCAAACGTCTTCTGTTTTCAATCGGTCGAAATCTTTCTCTAATTCTATGAAGCATGGGTGGTTGATGTCAGTGGCATACGCAGGGGGAGGAGTTAAGGGATAACCCCCCAACCCATAAATTCGAAAAGCACTAAAATTAAATTATGAGTACTACATTTCAAAATTGCGCGCCTTTACAATATGTACCTACTCCTGCCATATATACTGTTACAGTGTGGTAGGATTATAATAAAAAACAGTGTACGTTATAAATGATTTTTTATATTGTTGCACGTACTATATATCATATTAAATGAAAATACATGTCTTATGCCCTCCCTTCGCCTTCACACAGGCCTTTAAACGTGACGGCCAATGGCAGTACGCACGACATCCATTGGAAATTTTGCCAATGCTTTCTTCAACGATCGCTTTAGACTCTCCAAATTTGGATATTGTCTGGTACAGGCCGTGTTCTCCAACACTAACCACAATTTGTAATCCAGCGGATTTTAATCTGGGCTTTCAGACGGTCAAATCTTTAACTCTAATGAACTCCGGTGTGTGAGTTTCCAACCATTGCTGTGTGGACTTTGCCTTGTGAGCTGGAACAGATTCTTGCTGGAAGATCCAAGGACCAGAATTATACATGATCTCATTAAGAAACTTGACGACCTTGCCCAAAATGCCATATTGTTATGATTTCGCACTTGTCTTCACACCCTAAGCACAAAAATGTAGCTCAGTAACTCCTTCATACGAGACACCCCACCAAACCGTCACAGATGCAGGATGATGCCCTCTCTGAACTCTGTGAATGACTTAAGCCGCCTCTCGAGAGCTATATGCATACACCCGATAAATTTTGTTCGACGTTGGAAATGTTTTCATTGAAAAAAAAAGAATTTTGCGAGGCATGTTGTCTTCGTACTGGTGCATCAGTTGTTTAGCTCTGATCTTCCTGATGTCCCTTAGAGATGGAGTAAGCAAGTGGCCAGTGTTTCTTCGGTAAGACTCCATCTTTAGGTTTGATTTGATAACGCGGGACATACACCATATCGAAATAACCATCTCCCTGGATTTCTTGTTTATGGAGTGAATTTCTCAGAATTCTGTTACTCACGACTTTGATTACTGCTGGAGTTCGTACAGTTCGCAGGCGACCACTTTTTGCCGATCTTCAATACCTTGAGTATCCGATATGATTGTGACAGTGTGATTGATATTTAAAATATTAAAAAAGTCTCCCAACTTTATGTAATGCAATTACAGCGATACGGGTTTTTTATCCATGTTTACTGCTCATCGTTCAGTGACTAACTGATTATAACAATACCACATAGGAGTGGGGATTACCCAAAAAAAAGTTCCAGGTGTTTTCCCGAATTATTTAGATTTTATGATTCACCGAATTTGTGTTAAAGCATTAGGTCGACAAGGATGAAATTTGTAGAAAAAAAGGCAAAGTTGGTTGATAACTTACAGATAAAGGAATTATGTTATTCATCAAAGTATGCACCATTATTGTCTATACACTTTTGCCATTTAAGCGGCAGGTTGTTCAGGCCGGTGGTATAGAACCCTGGCGGACGAGAGTCAATGAATTCCTGGAAGGCTAGTCGGAATTGAACTGTTTTCCTATGAAAAAGTTGTCTAAATTGCGGAAGAAGTGGTAGCAGCGGGGGCTAGGTCTGGTGAGTATGGAGGATGATGAAGAAGTTTCAACTCCAATTCCTGTAGTTTTGCCACAGTCATTTGTGCAGTGTGTGGTCTAGCATTATCATGCAATGTAGGAGTCAATCTGTTGACCAATCTAGGCTGTTTGTCTTTAAGTTTTTGCATCCTTTCGTCCAGTTGGTTGCAGTATATTTCTGCTGTGATCGTTGAGCCACGTTTTTTATAATTTTTTTTTTTTTTTTTTTAATTTTCTTGTTTGAAATTTTGGGAACCAGATTGATATATTGTCTGCTGCGTAGTAACACTAGAGCCAAATACACTATTAATGTTTCACGCGGTCTGCGATGCCGTAGTTCGCCAACGGAGTGGTCGAGCGCACTAAGTCGTGCGGTTTCTACTGGCGGAAACCCAGTACGACTGTCCGGTCTATGGTTCGAGCCTTCTTCGTTGGTGATATTATTCGGGCGAGAATAATATGTTTACTCCCATTTTCACAATCATTCATCCAGGTGTAGGAGCTCGCCCCCTGGCATCGGCGATTAGCCTCGTTGCAGAAAAAAGGCCGATGTAAAATAAATAATATAATAATAATAATGCGATGCCGTAGTTCCACGTAAGAACTAATACTTCATAATAGTGCGAATTTCAATTTTAGATCATACAATGATTTCTTTAAAGAGATGAGATATGTAACTTTCCAATAAAAAAAATAAATAAAATAGAACGGTAAAATATTGTAAGATGGCAGTATTAAACAGAGTACTTATGACACAATGTACTTTTTATATTTATTTTTTACAACTGTCAAAATACATCAGTTATCTATGACAACCAGATCATAGAGAATATTTTATATTTTAATTGCAGCCTCAACAAATATTAAGCCAATGTCAAATAATAAGCTGTTAAAATTGCCAATATTATGAACTACAAATTTCATCCTTGACGAACTGATATTTATATCGGGATTAGGTAAAAATTCCGATGTTCTGAAAAATTCCCCCCTGAAATATATTTCCTACTAGTACGATACTGGTTGATATATCTAAAGAATAATATATACTACTCGTTGAGTATATACAACTAAGAACTAAATTATTACAAACTAACTCAATTTAAAATGAAGTTATTAACAGATGGGGTATTCTCCTCAAAGTGCACGGATAACTACATTTCCATTTTGCTTTTAAGTCATTTTTCGAATTACACTCTACTTTAGCGTGATTCATTATTGCCTATTCTTTGTCCCTCCTCTCTCTATCTTCGTTTGTTTCTCTCTTGTTTCTGATTGTATCATCTACCACATATGGCAGTAAAACACTCTAGCAACGTTGAAAGCTAATACGATTACGGAATATAACAAGGTGTTCACCAGACTCGTAATGAAATTCAAGCTGAGCTCTCAGAGCAACCCACCTACTTTGTCACTGTATAAGAGAGATATCACTGTATTATGTTACACAGGTACTGAGCGATTACATGTTGTTTACTCCAAATAGGATTAAATCTTTTACTTTGAGATTATTCGAGCAATGATGTTTGTTAGATGAATTTTATTTTTGTAACTGTACTTAGAATGAAGATCAGAAGAATCGAGCAAAAATGTAGTACACAGTTAATAATCGGATCAGCGTAACAGAACATATTCCCACGCTCGTGAAAGTTCAAATACTTGAAATTTTAAATTTATTTATTTTCTAGCAGAGTACTCGTTACTCACACCAGCTTAGTTCAATTAAGTTGATTATCGTACATATATAGTTACCAAGTGTGTGTTTGTGATCTGGGTAACATTGTGACGTCATTTTTTCCTCAGGTTCTCGTGATTGGCTAACTGAGGACTCTTGAGGTCTCTTGATTGACAGGTATTTTGCAGATTTATTCTCTAAGAATCTACGAATATAATTTCATATAGAAATGTCTAGGGTTTCGTAGGAATAAACAAGAAACTCTAGACATTCCTATATCCTATGATCGATATGAAAAATATTTCGTAGATTTATGTTCTAAAAATCTGCGGATAAAATAACATAGAAATGTCTAGGGTTTCTTAGGCATTAACAAGAAACTCTAGACACTCCTATATAATTTGACTAATATCAACAATATTTTGCAGATTTATTCTCTAAGAATCTACAAATAAAATTATATACAGAAATGTCTAGAGTTTCGTAGGAATAAACAAGAAACTCTAGACACTCCTATATCCTATGATCGATATGAAAAATATTTTGCAGATTTATTCTCTAAGAATCTGCGGATAAAATAACATACAGAAATGTCTAGGGTTTAATAGGTATAAACAAGAAACTCTAGACACTGCTATATCCTTTGACCGATATGAACAATATTTTGCAGATTTATTCTCTAAGAATCTACGAATATAATTACATACAGAAATGTCTAGAGTTTCGTAGGAATAAACAAGAAACTCTAGACACTCCTATATCCTATGATCGATATGAAAAATATTTTGCAGATTTGTTCTCTAAGAATCTGCGGATAAAATAACATACAGAAATGTCTAGGGTTTAATAGGTATAAACAAGAAACTCTAGACACTGCTATATCCTTTGACCGATATGAACAATATTTTGCAGATTTATTCTCTAAAAATCTACGAATATAATTACATACATAGATGTCTAGGGTTTCCTAGGCATAAACAAGAGACTGCTATATCCCATGACTGACATGAACAATATTTTGCAGATTTATTCTCTAAGAATCTGCGGACAAAATAACATACAGAGATGTCTAGGGTTTAATAGGTATAAACAAGAAACTCTAGACACTGCTATATCCTTTGACCGATATGAACAATATTTTGCAGATTTATTCTCTAAGAATCTACGAATATAATTACATACATAGATGTCTAGGGTTTCGTAGGCATAAACAAGAGACTGCTATATCCCATGACCGACATGAACAATATTTTGCAGATTTATTCTCTAGGAATCTGCGGATAAAATAACATACAGAAATGTCTAGGGTTTAATAGGTATAAACAAGAAACTCTAGACACTGCTATATCCTTTGACCGATATGAACAATATTTTGCAGATTTATTCTCTAAAAATCTACGAATATAATTACATACATAGATGTCTAGGGTTTCCTAGGCATAAACAAGAGACTGCTATATCCCATGACCGACATGAACAATATTTTGCAGATTTATTCTCTAAGAATCTGCGGACAAAATAACATACAGAGATGTCTAGGGTTTCGTAGGCATAAATAAGAAACTCTAGACACTACTATATCCTTTGATCGATATGAAAAATATGTTGCAGATTTATTATTTAAAAATATGCGGATAAAATAACCTATAGAAATGTCTAGGGTTTCTTTGGCATAAATAAGAAACCCTAGGATACTCCTATATCCTTTGACCGATATTAACAGTATTTTTCATATTTATTCTCTAAGTATCTACAAATATAACTACATATAGAACTGTCTAGGTTTTCGTAGATATTAACAAGAAACTCTAGACCAGTGCTTCTTAAACTTTTTTATATCGCGGCTCCCCTGAAATTCAAATCGATAACTCACGGCCCCCCTGCAACTCAAATCGATAACTCACGGCCCCCCTAAATTTAATTTTTTGGAACCCATGTAGGTATTACATGTATATTTTTTTTTTCATTTATACATGTAATTTTTACCACGGCTTCGAACCGGAACTGAACCGAAAACCGAAAAAACCGTTATTTTTGACGAACGAAAACCAGAGCTGAACCGAAAAAAAAATCGGTTTTTTGCGGTTCAGATAATGTTTATGGGAGTGAAAATAAAATACATTTTATTTAAGATTATTTTTTAAACTGATGAGCAGAAAAAAATCGTAATTTTTTTAACTGATAAATAAAAAAAAGTGCTTCTTTATTCTTTATTTCGGGAGGGGGGTTGAACGCCCAGAACCCCCTGGCAGCGGCTTATTACAAAATAAGAAGTAAAATGTTCTAAATTATAGTAGAAAATAAATTTCTAATACAAATAAAAGCATTTAAAAAATTATCATTCGGAACTGAACCGAAAACCGAAAAAAAACGTTATTTTTGAACGGAACGAATTCCGGAACCGAACTGATGTATATATATTTTTTAATTGAACCGGAACAAAACAAGAACGAAAAAATGACGGTTCGAAGCCCTGTTTTTTACGCTCAGATCATTCTAATCTATGTTGTATACCTACTATAAAGGATACAAAAAATTTACATTCTACATTTTAATGATTTAAATTTAAATTTTTTGTTACATTCGCGACTTTTCGCGGCCCACTACTTTAAGAAGCCCTGCTCTAGACAATTATATATCCTTTGACCGATATAAACAATATTTTGCAGATTTATTCTTTAAGAATCTACAAATACAATTACATACATAAATGTCTAGGATGTCGTAGGCATAAACAAGAGACTCTAGATACTCCTATATCCTATGACCGATATGAACAATATTTTGCAGATTTATTCTCTTAGAGACTGCCGATAAAATTACATATAGAAATGTTTAAGGTTTCGTAGGCATAAACGAGAAACTCTAGACGCGCCTATAGCCTTTAACCGATATAAACAATATTTTGCAGATTTATTCTCTAAGAATCTACGAATATGATTATGTAAAGAAATGTCTAGACTTTGTAGGCATAAAAAAGAAACTTTAGATACTGTTATATCCTTTGGCCGATATGAACAATATTTTGCAGATTTATTCTCTAAGAATCTACAAATATAATACATACAGAAATGTCTTGGGTTTCGTAGGAATAAATTAACGTCTTAAAATAGGTTTAGTTTGAACAATATAAATGTAATGTACTGAGTAAAAATGAATCGTTTTTCCATCTTAAAAAGTTTATGAATAAATAATCTAACTATATAATTAGCAAGTGTCTGTATGTAGTGTCTGTAACATTATAACGTCAATTTTTCCTAAGGTTCTCGTGATTGGCTAATTGGGGACGCCCTGTCTATTGATTGGCTGACAGGTGACTCACCCTCTCCCGGTGATATCCTGTCCCGTGATTCGCTGACTGGCGACGAAATTAAGATACGTTAAAAAATAAAACCAAATACACATACAAAGAATTGAAATTTTTATATTATTAATCCGTCGTTGTTGACGGGTAATAGCCTAGTTAAATAAATAATAATGTATTTTAATAATTCTTAACATGTCTAAAGAACTTCTTTGTATCCAGTATTCATGGTAATTTCCCATTCTGTGCACAAATGAAACAATCTTGGTTTACTCACCCCTGAACAGGCAACATAGAGCTGGTAGTTGAAGAAACCGCTCATATATAATATACTAGCTGACGTGCCCGGTGTCTCTTCGTCCCTTCACCTCTCCACCTGCCGTACTACTTCTCTTGCATAGCAACGACTGCTATGATAATTACGTACATAGTTCTTAGCGTTGATGCTTTTAGCATTAAAAGAATTCGGGTATCCTGAGAGTCATAAAAACAGGTCTATTTTACAATAAACGGGCCATTAACACGCTGCTGTGTGTATGCCTTTTTTAATTGGTGAAAGTGTTTAATTTTGAGGTAACATGCATACACACTAATTTATATGTTTGTATAGATTATCTGCGTGAAAAGAAAAAAATTGATGTGAAGTGTGAATTTTCACACATTTCCGGGTTTCGCAGGTATTTATTAACTGTGTGATGATTATTTGGGATGCCAAAACAAATTTTATGTCAAAATATTTTTTTATGAATTTTAATTCGAATGCCTAATACCATTATTTAAGTTTCTAAATATGTGCAGTATTTTTTTTTTATATAGCAAGGTTCATTAAGATTTTGAAAATTGCGCCTATGGCTTCCATTGGTTGCTTAAATCATAAGCCTCGCCCTCTGATACCTTCAAATATAGAATTAAATTATAATTTCAACACTTACCAATGGTTATTAAATTTACGTTTTTAAATATAAAAGAAATAACCAAAATATAACTAGAATTTTGACAAAATAATTTAAACAAAATAAAAATGCAAAAAAAAAAAACAGAAAAACTAAAAATTGACGGGATTCGAACACAGTTTCTTACAGTAGTTTCAACTCACTAAGCGTCAACGTTACCACTGTGCTATACAGGATCACTCGTTTACTATGTTAAATAGCGGATTAAATATATTACATATTATACTTAAAAACACAAAAAATGCATTATTTTCCGAAATCATAATCTGATTAAAAATTCCTGTTGTACTATTCCGGTTCACACCAATGTACATTACTGAGAATTTTTTCAGATTTTTAATTTAAACCATCTGGGCTACAGGTGTGGGACAAATTTTTTCTTGCACAATTTTGACAAAAATCGCCTCAAAATAATTTATTTTGCAAAAATAAAATTTGGATCGTTAATCCACGTACCAAGGGCTTTCATTTGATACCCTACACAGAATTGTAAAAAAATATATATTTTTTCGATGAGCTTATATTTGTTTATATTTTTAGGGGGATATGTTTCTTAGATGTTTTAGTATTTTTCCTATAAGCGGGTCAAAGAGTTGTATAAGCATGCCAAATTTCAACTCTCTAGGTTTAGCCGTTTGGCTACAATTTTTACCGAACAGACAGACAGATGACAAAATGACGGTATAAGGGTTTTTTGGTCATACCTACAAAACCCTAAAAATGAAAAACCTTTCCTAAAAAAAAAAAAAATAAGAACGATGAAAGATTCATGTTTAAAATATATGACATTTGCCGGTTATAATTTACCTACTGATTTTGTGAAATTTATGAATTAACATTGCATGTTATCCCCACCAGAAATGAACCATCTTAGCTTTCAATATACTTGCACGCTCGCCTTGGACGCTTTGAATGTTTTTATTGACCGCCAACATATATAAGGGAGGTATTGTGATCATACCGATTTTGACATTTCGAGATTGCGATGGATCTCGACGAATTAAGGTCCCTACATAAAGTTTTGACTATTTTTAGCATGATGGCTGCCGGTCTGTCTGTCGGTCCGTGTACACGTGCAGAGCAAACTCGGCTAAAAGTATTTTTATGAAACTTCATATTTAAGCTTTTGACATCAATTGGATGAAATGTTGAGTTGATAAACTTTTGGTAAAAATCTGTTAACTAGAAATGGAAGTTTACTCGTGTCGGTTTTAAGATTTTTGTGAATATTTCACAACAGAGAAGTATTTCGAGAAAAAAAAATATTTAACAAAAGTTGCTATAAAATCAATAACTAACAACTTTTATTTGAGACATTTTTTGATAAAGCAGCATAAATTAAACAAGTACTTTGTGATGGCGGTCGGTCCTATGGTGGCTACAGCTGAATTTTTAATTTGTTTTTAAAAATTATGAAGTTTTAAGGCATAAAAAAGAAGCTTTAGCCTGGGCTAAATCAGACTCTACTACGATAATTAAAAACTAAGTTCTAAGCATGCATGTTTTTAGGGAACTTAAAGCATTTTGCTTGACATATTATTTAAAAAATATATTTAAAAAAAATCAGGGCTTATGTTACCATAAATGATGCCATAAACACGCTGGTGTATTTATTTTTAGGGTTTTGTAGGTATGACCAAAAATCCCTTCTGTCTGTCTGTCTGTCTGTTCGGTAAAAATTGTAGCCAAACGGCTAAACCTAGAGAGTTGAAATTTGGCATGCTTGTATAACTTTTTGACCCGCACATAGGAAAAATACTAAAACATCTAAAAAACATATCCCCCTAAAAATATAAACAAATATGTGCTCATCGAAAAAAAAAAATATTTTGTTAAATTCTGAGTAGAGTATCAAATGAAAGCCCTTAGTACGTGGATTAACGATCAAAATTTAATTTTTGCAAAATAAATTATTTTAAGGCGATTTTTGCCAAAATTGTGCAAAAAAAATTTTGTCCCTCACCCTGTAGCCCAGATGGTTTAAACTAAAAATGTGAAAAAATTCTAAGTGATGTATATTGGTGTGAACCGGAATAGTACAACAGGAATTTTTGATCAGATTATGTTTTCGGAAAATAACGCATTTTTTGTGTTTTTTTGGTTGACGATGCATACATGTTATACTCTTATAACACACTAAGTTGATAAGCGTTTGCTGGTCTAGTGGCTTAGTTGCGCGACAACTACACAGGATCGTTATTCACTACACAGGTTCGTTCCTGGCTTGTGGAGTCAATTTTTGTTTTGTTTTTTTTTTCATATTTATTTCGTTTAAATTAATTTGTTAATATTCTAGTTATATTTTAGCACATTTTGAATTTAATTTTCAAGAGCGTAAATTTAATAACCAATTGGAATTACATTTTCATTCTATGTGTCATTTATACGAAGCCAGAGGGGCGGAGCGTATGATTTAAGACAACCAATGAAAGCCATAGGCCCAATTTTCAAAATCTTAATGAACCTTGTAATATAAAAAAAATACTGCACTTATTTAGAAACCTAAATAATGATATTAGGTATTCGAATTAAAATTAACAAAAAAATATTTTAACATAAAATTTGTTTTTAAAGCTCTGAGATTAACAGACGATAAATTATTTTAAAAAGATCGTTCATTTTGCCGTGGTTACTACAAAGCAAAATTTGTCCTACACACTCAGCATGCCGCCTTCACTTATTATATACCTGCGAAACCCTGCAATGTGTAAAAATTCACACTTCACATCATTTTTTAAATCGGTGCAATTATAGTAACCAATATTTTAATTTGACAAGTTCTAGTATAAGTCGTTGTTTTCATAAGAACACACAAAACGACTTGTTTGTTCTTTCTCAATTAAGCACAAGTCTGTCCAAACATATTCGCCTTTATTATTTCCCTTGTTAGTAGAGAATTTTTTATACTCTTCATATTTTTTACTAGTACATTAATCGATACCACAAAATATTGATAATTTTTTCCGATACCTATGTTACGAAACGATATGATATGAATAGGGGAAGCTTTTTAAGATCGCAGCGCTATATGCGGCAAAGCTGGAACACTCGAAAGTGACATTAAACTGTTATTCGTGTATTTGTGTACATGGTGAAAATGAACACGAGTTGTATTTTTCCTTTTCCAATTTTTTTTTTTTTTTATTCAATGATAAACTACGATTTACAAGATATGTAATAATATACTATTTATAGTTGAAGGTAATGGGATTCGGACCAGTCAGAAAATAAAAACAAATTTATTAACTTCGCTTACGTTTCGATTTAATTTAAATCTTCATCAGAGCTTAGTTAATAGTCACGATATAAAATAATAAAAAAATTCATGATTATCTCTGAGTTCAATAACCGGACAATATGATTCTCTATTAATTTAAATTTTTTTAATTTTATATCGTGCCTATTAACTAAGCTCTGATGAAGATTTAAATTAAATCGAAACGTAAGCGAAGTTAATAAATTTGTTTTTATTTTCTGACTGGTCCGAATCCCATTACCTTCAACTATAATAACTAACTTACGGACGTAACTCATCTAATCAAGATAATATACTATTCTAAAGAAATTTCAAGGAAATTTTTAGTTTTTCATTGTATTTTTAATTCTTTTTGACTGTCTGTCAATATAATGGTAAAAATGGAAAGGTTGTACGGTTATCGGACATAAAATAAAGCACAACTATCTACAGCTAACCAGTTTCGAAATAATTTATTCCTTCATCAGAGCTGCTACATAGAAGAAAATCGAAATGTTATCCACATCAGTCAATATAATAGCAACAAAAATATGGTAAATATATTAGTAAAAATTAATATCTCTGCCTGAAAAAGTATAAAATCACTTTCCATAAAATGCAACGAGCAAACGTGCATGCATGGGTTTGGATTTTTGCCCATTTTAGTTTTTGGGTTTATTAAAACCTACGATCCACTTTCTCTCTGCCTCCGAACGTCATTTCAATTGAAATTTTTTTCGATTTAGATAAATTATGGAACCTTTAAGAGGGATTCTTCCTTATTCACGATTTACATTGCGGCACACAACAAAATTGATTGCTTTTTTCCATGATTCACAAAAATAAAACACATGTACAACAAAAAACACGTATTTCTCCATTGAACAAAACAAAACAATGTCACTTTCTTATCTGCCGCAAATTACCACTAGATGTCAGAGCGCTTAGGAAGTTTCCCCTATACAAACTATCAATACCTTCGATATACCAACGCCGACTGCACAATACTCTTCTTTTTACCAGCCAGGTAATCGACACCACGTAGTATCGATACTTTATTTTCGATACCAATACCGGTATCAATTTTACGAAACGATAGAGCAGAAACTATCTTCTGCTCTATCGTTTCCATAATACCATTATTATGGAATCAGCATTTGATATGAAACCCCTTAAGATCTCGATGATAGAGCGGATTCGACGGGAAACAGTCGGAGCTAGACCCGTGGGTTGTCCAACTACTTGTACAGCGTTATTTGCGTCATTCGTGTGCTCTTATTATTTATATGAATATATTTTTGATTTTACTGTATTGGAACTTTTGTCAGAGTAAGTAAATTTCAAATATTAATCATATTTATATTAACAAAAGAATTGTATGTGCTATTGAATATAAAAATAGAGACTTTAATCTACATAATGTAGTATTTTAGAAGTCAAATACGCAGTTTGCATGACGATAAAATTTAGTATTTTCAAAATGATGAATGGTTGTCATATGGAACCTTAGCGTGTCTGTATTATGGAATAGGGTTCCATATTAGCAACACATTTCATTTGCACTAATCAGAAAATCTAAACGGTAAAACTCCTCAAGAACCAGGAATACAAGTGTCAATACTAAGCTTCACCCTATAAAAGCCAGTTAGATGACTCTATCAATGAACACTAGAGTAGCAAAAGTGTCAAAACGTAGAAAAGATCGGCCACAGTCCTCGAGAATTTTATCTTCTGATCAAAATCAAAACTTAGTATCAACTTCTGCTTCCCAGCAAACTTACAAGAATGTAGATCTAAAAAATTGATGTGAAGTGTGAATATTCACACATTTCAGGATTTCGCATGTATATAATAAGTGAAGGCGGTATGCTGAGTGTGTAGGACAAATTTTGCTTTGTAGTAACCACGGCAAAATGAACGATATTTTTAAAATAATTTATCGTCTGTTAATCATATAATAAGATAATTATTAAATTTACGCTCTTAAAAATTAAATACAACATTTGTCAAAATATAACTAGAATTTTGACAAAATAATTTCAACATAATAAAAATGCAAAAAAAGAAAAACAGAAAAAATAAAATTCACTCAGTACTCGAACTCGAAACCCTTCATTTAGCAGCGAGTTTTAGCTTACGACACCAGTGCTCTAACCAATAACGCCATCGTACACCTGGCATGTGAGTGTCTTACATTGGTATAACTTTTGTACTTTGTGAACAAAAAACCACAAAAAATGCATTATTTTCCGAAAACATAATCTGATCAAAAATTCCTGTTGTACTATTTCGGTTCACACCAATATACATTACTTAGAATTTTTTTAGAGTTTTAGTTTAAACCATCTGGGCTACAGGGTGTGGGACAAAATTATTTTTGCACAATTTTGGCAAAAATCGCATCAAAATAATTTATTTTTCAAAAATAAAAATTTGATCGTTAATCCATGTACTAAGGGCTTTCATTTGATACCCTACTCATAATTTAAAAAAAAAATTTTTGTTTTCGATGAGCACATATTCGTTTATATTTCTAAGGGGGTATGTTTTTTAGATGTTTTAGTATTTTTCCTATGTGCGGGTCAAAGAGTTGTATAAGCATGCCAAATTTCAACTCTCTAGGTTTAGCCGTTTGGCTACAATTTTTACCGAACAGACAGACAGACAGACAGACAGACAGACAGACAGACAGACAGACAGACAGACAGACAGACGACAAAATGGCGGTATAAGGGTTTTTTGGTCATACCACACAAGTATAGATGGCGCTTCATGTCTGTTTTGTGAGGGGAAATTCGCTGATGATTGTCGGGGAGAGTTATAGCTTCATTTATAATATGTGACTTGTGGGCTCACACTGAGTGTGCTGGAGCAGAAAATGATATTTATGTATGTGAGTTTTATCGTCCATAGACTAATTTTATAGTAAAATTATTGTATATTAATGCAAATGGCCGTTTAAATTACGTTTTACGTTTTACGAGGAAAAAGTGGGGGGTCCATTCTACCAGTACATCACAATTGTGTATCAAAAATCAATTTTTTGGATATTTGGTTGTCAACCATTTTTCTTTTTTCTTGTACAGGAAATGCAAAATAGTAAGATATAAACAATGAGTATACAAAGCTATGGACGTTGAAAATGAAAACCGTGAGTCATTAATTTGGGTTCTATTAAAGAATAAGTAAATGGCGGTCCATAATACCTCCTTATCCGCAGTAATATTGGGCTGGCAGGAACAACAGGAGTTAGAAAAACTGCAATTGAAATATATAAAATGGGTCTTAGGATTGAATTAGTATGACTTTTGAATTTTTATTATGACGATTTTTATTATGACTTATGAATTTTTAGTATGACGTCTGTATGTCTATCTGTATGTCTGTCTGTATGTCTGCCTGCCTGTCTGTCTGTCTGTCTGTCTGTCTGTCTGTCTGTCTGTCGGTCTGTCTGTCTGTAGGTCAATATACACGTGCAGAGCAAATTCGGCTGAAAGGATTTTTATGAAACTCCATATTTAAGCTTTTGACATCAGTGGCACAAGTTAATCAACTTTTGGTAAAAATCGGTTGACTAGAAATGGGAGTTTACTCGTGTCAATTTTAAAATTTTTGCGAATATTTCACAACAGAGAAATATTTCGAAAAAAATTATTTAACGAAAATTGCTATAAATATAATAATTAACAACTTTCATTTGAGACATTTATTGAAAAAAAGAAAAAAAAAATGAAAAATTGCTACAATGTCTCTCTCCTTCTTCCTATTCTCATTCTGGTTTCCCTCTCCGATCTCCTTCCTTCTTGCTTATAGTTCTGTCGCCCATCTTTCTCCCTTCCTTCCTCCCCATTGCCAGGTAAGCTCATCCCCCTTCCTTCCTTCAATTTCTCCCATTCTGCTTCCCACCGGGTCTCTTCCTTCCTTTCTTTACCTCTTCCTGTTATCCTTTTCCAATCTTAATCCTTCTTGCCTCTAATTCCCTCGCCCATCCCATCTTCCCCCCCCCTACCATCTTCGTGCAACAGGTCTAATGTGCTCCCCGACCATACTTTCATCTCTCTACACCTCTTCGCGAGGTGCTCTATATCTTCTTCCTCCTCCCCGCACGTCCTGCACATCTTATCCTCCTGTTTCCTCCAATATCTATTTCCTCTCTCTTCATTCCCGCACCTTAACCTCGCAATCCTCCTAACTCTCCCTCCTGACCTTCCTCTTTCTCCCTTCAAGTAGCTTGGTACCCCTATAGTTCTGACCTCCTTATATCTCCCTGCGCTCCTTGATTTGTCTATTCTGACTCTCCTTTTTTGCTCCCCCACTTCTTTATCCCTCCTCCACAACTCCTCAATCACGCTTATCCCGTCTTTTCTTCTCCTTTCCACCTCTGTCGCATCCATTCCGCATCTCCAGTAATACTCCTTTCTCATCTCCCCCCAAGCGTACCATCTTCCTTTCTGTTCCTCTCTGGCTCTTTCCTCCCAGCATTCCCTCATTATTCTTTTGTCTGTTTCTTTTCTTACTTTCTCCTCGTACTTAACCGCCCTCCTTCCTGTACCCACTTTCATCTTATCTCTTTTCAGTTTCTATCTTACAATATACCCTGGTGTTATTCTATATACCTCTAAGATCCATCTCAAATACCTCTCCTGTACTCGTTCTACCTTCTCCCATTCTTTTCATCCCCAAATTTCCACCCCATATACCAGGATGTTCTTCACCACGGCGTCAAACAACCTCAATACCCATCTAATATCGTCGTTAAACTTCCTCTCTCCTATATTCCACAGCTTCCCCATGACTATTCTTGCCTTCTTTACTCTTTCCCCTTTTGTGTAGTTCAGCCTCATTGTTCCTCGCTAGTACATAATCGTGTAATCAATTGCTATCTTTGGAGTGTTTTGACGTATGGAAGTGAATGCTGGGTGTTAAAT
The DNA here is from genome assembly GCA_963971575.1 of Liopterus haemorrhoidalis. Taxonomy (NCBI): domain Eukaryota; kingdom Metazoa; phylum Arthropoda; class Insecta; order Coleoptera; family Dytiscidae; genus Liopterus; species Liopterus haemorrhoidalis. The sequence continues at coordinate 18,659,074 of OZ020622.1, read as the reverse complement.
AAATACAATATTAATAAAATAAAAGCCTGTGAAGTGTGGGTGTATAGGAAATGTTTAAAAGTATCGTGGACTGACAGAGTGAATAACCTAGAGATATTAAATCAAATGAAAGTAAACAGACAGTTATTAAGTAAAATTAAAAGACAGCAGTTAACATTTTTTGGTCACATAGTGAGGAAAAGAAATATTGAGTGGAACTTATGTAGTGGACCATGTGACAAAAAACGTGAAAAAGGACTTAGAAGAATAACTGTTGTTTCTAGTATTATAAGTGAGACAGAGACTCAAAATTTTCAAAAACTAATTAGTGTAGTGGACGATAGAACCAAGTGGCGTTGCATGGTAGCCGATGTTACAGTGACTCTATAAAGACAGTGTGGCCATACGATGGTCTCATTTTCTATTGGTCGAAGTCCGCCATATTTCTTCCAACTTTGTTACAGATTGTATATGGTTTACATGTGTTTAGCTTGTGTTTCAACAGATTTAAGTGATATTTTCAAATAATATACGTATATTTACACGTTTAATAGTGAATATTGTTGTGTTTGTGATGAGTAATGAGTAATGTAGATAATGTAAACTGTGCACATATTTTAAATTGTCAGAAATTAAAATTAAAAATAATGAAACGTTTTGTTATGTTAAGGTTTAAAATTGCAGGGAAAAAAGGCTAAATGAACATAAAAAAACATTATGCCAGTAAATCAATGGATGGCTTCACAATTATAAGAAGTATTTACTTTCATTAATTTTAATGTTATTCCATGCTGATTTCATTTTATTTTTCACCTGACCATAATTTTAGTTGAATAAATGCATAATTGATAAGATATACATCAGTTTTCTTTATTAATATATCATTTATACCATGAGTTCAAAAAGAAATTGCATAAGGGTTGGCTAAGGAAAATAAAAGTAATGTTATCAGAAATCTTTAGAATTAATTTACTGTCTGAATTAATTAAATCACTCTTGTTGTCATAAGTTATTTATTGTAACATAAAGCTTGTAGTATACATTATTTTATTTTTCCATAGCCAACTCTTATGTAATTTCTTTTTGAACTCAGGGTATATAACATGTTCTGCTTATTCTTTTTTAATATGAAAATATCCTATTTTTTTTTTAAATATATAAACATGCGTTTTCCCAAATATTAGAGAAATGTTGGGTTGAAATTTTTATAGAACCTTATCATCATTTTTTCTCTATCTTTTTATTCTAATTCTAATGTCCTGTTTGAACTTGTTTTCTTAAATTTAAAATATTCAAATTAAAATGTAACTCCCGTTTTTATAAAAAAAAAAAATGTTTTAGTTTTTATAGGTCCTCAAATAAAATTATAAAATAATAAAAATATATCTCTTTTATTTCCTTTCATGTCCTTTTTTAAGAATTTTTTTCATTTGTTATCTTTTTATGTTGCAAACATTTCAAAAAAATACCTTCATCGGTAGGCAATTTTAATATTTATCTTAATAAATGTTGAATCATATACATGTTTTTTCTTAACAATAAATTGATATTCACATATATATATAAACATAAATACGTAAAACTATTAAAAATTTAAGAAATATTATAATATATTAGGATATATTAACATTTATTCCATATAACCCAATACAAATCTGGAATAAACATGGCGGCTACAGTTCATATGGCCACACTGTCTTTATACAGTCACTGTAGCCGATGTCTGTAGCAGATATGGCACTTGATTGGATTGCTGATGATTGAGTTTACATCTGCGTAACAAGTCTTATAATTCTTGGTTGAGTTTTTGTCAAAGCCAATCTTATTTTATTTATAGCCTAAATAAACTTAAAATAAACTTGTTTTAGTCCGAATCTGCTTCTTACTATTAATTCCATTACCTGTGCAAACAGAAATTTTAATCAAAATTAAACTTTTTTCTCTCTTTTTTTTTTTTTTAGAATGAGCAAATGCCTAATTAAGTTCTTAGTTACAAAAATACAATCTAAAAGTAATTTTTAATTAAAACTTTGTCACATACAGGAACTATACGACAGTTAAAGCTGTAGCAGATCTAAATCCAGAATTTCCTTTACGTCTCTAAATTAACTTTTAAATACTGTATTTGAAGTTTGCCCGATGATTTTCTTAGCTAATTGCAGTGTCGAAACTTAATTATAACTTCTAATTAAGGAATGATGTTTTACTTGGTGATGTTTGCAGAGAAAATAAGATTTTTTTAATCTAATTTAGTCAAAAAACGTATATATTAATGTAGTGAAGAAAACTCTTCATGACTTTCTGCAAAACTAGTATGAGCTTCGATCATTATCCTTAATGATAAACCTCAAAAGTTGCTCATCAGATGCAGAAATCACATCTATAAATATGAAGTGTAAAATTTCTTGGTAATTACGTAGATCCGAAACTAACGTGGGATCAACAAACGAAGTGTGTAAATTAAGTAACCGGACTGATTTTTACTTGCCCGACCTTAATATATAAGGGGCAAGTATTGTAATCGCGAAAATTTTCGATGTCGAGATTTTGACTGATGACCACGTTTCATGGTCCAGGGAATCCAAAAAACATATTTTCGAAGTGCCGTCCGTATGTGTATGTCTGTGTGTGTGTGTGTGTGTGTGTGGCTGTGTGTGTGTTTCTGTGTGTGTGTCTGTGTGTCTGTCTGTATGTATACACGATAACTCAAGAACGGTTCAACTTAGAGAATTAGTTTTGGTACTAAAAAATTCTCCTATTAAATGGGAAGAACCCTATTGTTTTTTATAAAGATCGTTTGAATAGAAATTGGAGTTTACTCGTGTCGATTTTAAGATTTTTGCGAATATTTAGCAACAGAAAATTATTTCGAAAAAATTTATTCAACAAAAGTTACTATAAATGCAATAACTAATAACTTTTATTTGAGACGTTTTTTGATAAAACGAAAAATTTTGATTTTTTTTTGTAAATTTATTTAAAATTTTTCCAAGTCTCAATTTTTTCATATTTATATGTAACGTTTCATGATAATTAATTCGTAACAAGTAAACCAAGCCTTGGACAAAAATTTGTATAGAACATAATTTGATATATTTTTGAAGATTTATCTAAGTATTAAAAAAAATATATATTATTTTTTTTTGGGAGGGCAAGTCTAGGTTTTATTTTTTTTTTTATTCGAGTGAATTAGGAGAATGATAGTTCAATATTGTGTTCCTCAAAATAACTTCCTTGGGAAGTCACACAGCGCTGGCTATGGTTTGCCAATCCTTATAGCAGTGCTGGACCTCGGATACTTTAACTTTCAGCTCGTCGGTTACGGACGTTGGAATTTTTCGAGTGTCCCAAAATAACGTCCCTTGAGGTGATTTTTCAATCATTTTTCAAGAGGAAAAAGTCACAAGGAGTCAGGCGAATAAGAAGACTGAGGAGCCACAGGAATGTTTTCACTGGCCGAAAACTCGTTTATTGAAATTGCTGTGTGACAAGGCATCTTTTCCTCCTGATGTCCTTTTGGTCCTGTGAAAGGTTTTTTGGAACCATTTTTGCGCAGATTTTGTCATTCCTAATTCATTGGTCAAAATCTGATGAACGGGAGTGTGAATCAAATTCAACTCTTCCCCGATCATTTCAATTTTTAGGATGCCCTAGAAAAAACTTTCACGATAAAAATCGCTACGGACAACAAAATTACTCCAGGGTGGTCAAAATCGTACTGAAGGCGTATCACATCTTCACCTGCTGCCCCTCCAAGCCCGCGTCCAAAATGTTGCCAGATCAAACGCTCTGTTACCAGATCAAACGCTCTGTTTGGTTACTTAATTTACACACCTTAATTTACACACCTCGTATTAATCCTCTGACTGCATACTTTAGGTCGTTTCAGTCACATATTTCTTATGGCATACTAGCATGGGGGAATGCATCATTCTCAAATAGAGTTTTCAGGCTATAACGCCGAGCATTAAGAATAATTGCCTTCTTTGTATATTTTTGAAACTCTAATGTCTTCTTTTTCTCCTTAGCGTTTTCCAGTTGGTGCGGGGCCCCTTTTTTAGATTTTTCTACGCCATTTTTGCCGATCAAATTCTTCATTCGGGTGTAGATTAGGGTGACCATTTTCTTAAGAAGGCAATGCGGGACGGAGCAAAAAAAAGGTCCTCTCCCAAATCCAAGTGAAGAGCAAAAAAAAGGTCCTCACCTCCCAAATCCAAGTGAAGAGCAAAAAAAAAAGGTTCTCATCTCCCAAAATCCAAGTGAAGAGCAAAAAAAAGGTCTTCACCTCTCAAATCCAAGTAAAGAGCAAAAAAAGGTCCTCACCTCCCAAATCCAAAATGCGGGACAATGCGGGACAAAATGTTAAAATGCGGGACAAAATGTTAAAATGCGGGACTTTTGCGGGACGCATCTTAATGCGGGACAAAATGTTAAAATGCGGGACGAATGGTCACCCTACTGTAGATGGGCAGCTCTTATGTCGTCATCGACTGTACTTGCCATCGTTGTTTTGGTCTACGCCGAGGACACTTGTCATCTGTTGTAACATTGTAGCTATGCAGGGATCAGTATTAAGTGATGCTCGTCCGATATGTCCAAACTACTGAAGGCATTTTTGCCGCTTTTTCCTGAATTGATGCCACGACAACCTGCTACCGAATAACATTATTCGATGTGTGATCCAGGGGGGAAATACCCATGCGAGAAGCACGCGAATCTCCATGGAATGTAATGGACGTTTAGAACTTTTTGTCGTCGCCCAGCATTCAAATCCGTACCATGCGATTAAACGGACTATTGTTTTGTATATTTTTGATTTAAGGTGGTGCTGTACATAGACACATCAGCATACCTATGCCCGAAATAAATTTCCAGTCTGAAATAAACACCCTTAAACAAATATCTGTGAACAAAGATACCTACATAGCCTTTGTAAACCTTGAAAAAGCCTTTGATCGAGTCGAGTGGTCAGAGTTGTTTCGGGTGGTAAAAAAGGCGGGAGTAACGTACAAAGACAAGAGAGTGGTATGGGGCTTGTAAAAGGAAGTAACGGCAGTGGTAAGATGTGGAGAACATGAAAAGGAAGCGGCCATCAGGCAAGGAGTGCGACAGGGCTGTGCCATGTCACTAGCTCTCTTTAACGTCTACATCCAGATGGCTATTGACCACATAAGAGAGAGGATAGAACACAGAGCAGGTGTAAAGGTACAGGGAACGAAAATTGACATGATTCGGTTCGCAGACGACATCGCGATATTAGCAGAGAGTGAGGATGAACTAGAAAATATTGGGAATGATGGAGCCGGTAGTAGGCACCTTGTACAACCTAAGACTAAATAAAAGCAAAACAAAAGTGATGGTAGTGAGCAAACAAGCTACACGGGCTGAATTGACTATAGGAGGAGTGCCACTAGACAATGTTGACGAGTTTATGTATCTTGGGAGCAAAATCACATTCGATGGACGAAGCAAAAACTTGGAGCTAAGAAAGCAACTGGTGAAAACATTTGTTTGGAGTGTAATGCTTTAAAGCAGTGAGACTTGGGCGCTTTGGGCAACGGAAAGAAAGAAAGTTTGAGATGTGGTGTTACCGAAGAATGCTCAAGATTCCCTGGGTGGATAGAGTCACAAATGAAGAGATGCTTCGGATAATTGGAGTGAAGAGATGTTTCGGAGGATTGGAGAGAGACAGTGTCTGATGAATGCTCTAAGTAAAAGAAAAAATTCTTGGATCGGACACATTATCAGACACACATGACTAATCAATACCATACTGGAGGGCTCAATAGATGGAACAAACAGCAAGGGTAGGCCTAGACTGGATTACATTGGACAGCTGATGGAGGATTGGACGTAAGAGCTGCCTCTCTTACGTCCAATTTAAAAGACTGACCCAGGATTGAGACGCGTGGAGAGCTGCTGCCAACCAATCCTTGGATTGAAACCGCAGAAGAAGAAGAGAGTCATTATGAAACTGAATTAGATGTTGTAATGAGTTTCATTATGATACTAGGAGGGATAAGGAAGTGGGGGAGCAAGGATAGTCAGAATAGACAAATCAAGGAGCGCAGGGAGATATAAGGAGGTCAGAACTATAGGGGTACCAAGCTACTTGAAGGAAGAAACAGGAGGATTGCGAGGCTAAGGTGCGGGAATGAAGAGAGAGGAAATAGATATTGGAGGAAACTGGAGGATGTGCGGGGAGGCATGACAGTGTGGTCGGGGAGCACATTAGACCTGTTGCACGAAGATGGAAGGGGGGAGAGGTGGGCGAGGGAATTAGAGGCAAGAAGGATTGAGATTGGGGAATGATAACAGGAAGGGGTAAAGAAAAGAAGGAAGATGCCCGGTGGGAAGCAGAAGGGGGAAAAGGAAGCAAGGAAGGGGGCTGAGGTTACCTGGATATGGGGAAGAAGGAAGGGTGATAGGAGGGGTGAAGAAATGGTTGGAAGGGAAGAGAATGGAATAAAATAAATTGTAATGTAAAATAATGTAATGTGATGTATGTTTAATAGGACGTATGTTTAGTTGGACGTGGGGTTGATAGGAGATATATGTTTTGTAAATTGTAGTAAATACCCAAAACACCGAAAAGTCGCATAGAGCGCTAAAATATGTTTCCAAAGCAGAAGTTTGTTAGATGGTAGGTTCACTTTACATGAGCATCTTGACTATTACAGATACGTAAACGAAAATTTTTAATACTTATATTTTAATTTTTAAGAATTTTAAATAAATATGTCAAAATTGAGAATATCTTATTCGTCATTATAATAACAATATCATGATATTTTCATTTCGAAATTTCAGAATATATTTATAGGCCGCTCTGGTCTATAAATATACTATTATTTCTTTTCTCTCGCTTTCTTGATAAAACATAATAGAATTGTTTCAAGTATCAGGCATTCAAACATTAAGGTCGGTAATATCGCCTCAAGAATTTATAAATATTATTTTTATATCTTTTGATGTAATTGTGATTGATAGGGAATGGATGTAATTAGCCCCTGACCTCGAGTTAATACGTTTTCATAGGCGTAGTTTTTATGTAGTATCACAGCGTTCCGCAACCTTTGGTGTCTATCGACCCAAAAATAATAACAAAATTATAAGGCGACCCATGTGCGTTGGAAAAATGATGCAAGTGCAGGACAATAATTTTATTTTATAAATATATAATAATTTTATACAGGGCTTCGAACCGTTATTTTTTTCGTTTCGGTTTTCGTTCCGGTTCAATTAAAATAAAATATATCAGTTCGGTTCCGGTTTTCCGGCAAAAATAACGGTTTTTTTCAGTTTTCGATTCAGTTCCGAGTGATTAATATTTAAGTGGTTTTATTTGTATTAGAAATTTATTTTCTACTGTAATTTAGAAAAGTGTTTCCGAACCGCCGGTCCGCGAGATTTTTTTGCCGGTCCGCAAGATTTTTTTACTATGCAACTATTCGCCTAATAAATTAAAACCCACTTAATTTTGAGATGAAAATCTTGGTCCTTAATCTTAATTTCTTAAGCAATAATTTGTTTCTTTTTTCACCAATTACATGTGATTTTTTATTTCTTGTTTGTTTTGTGTTTTTAATCAGTGCAATAAAAAATATAAAACTTTTGCGATACACATTACTTTCTAAACTTGCCGGTCCACGAATTTTTTCTAGATCGCTTGCCGGTCCGCCATGAAAAAAGGTTGGGAAATGTTGATTTAGAAGAACATTTTATTCCTTATTTTTTAATAATTATACAAAGGCTGCTGCTAGGGACCCCTCCCGGGTTCTGGTCGTCACCCCCCCCCCCAAGTAATAGAAGCAATTTTTTTTACTTAGCAGTCAAAATTTACGATTTATTTCTGGTCATCAGTTTAAAAAATAATCTTAAATAAAATGTATTTTATATTCACTCCCATAAATATTATCTGAACCGAAATAAACCGATATTTTTTTTTCGGTTCAACTCCGGTTTTCGTTCCAACAAAAATAACGGTTTTTTCGGTTTTCGGTTTTCGTTTCAGTTTCAGTTCGAAACCCTGATTTTATACCAGTGCATACTAATGGCTCTTCTGCTCCTGATTCTCGTTCACCAAATTGTCTATTCTTGCTTCAATTGATTTAGTTAATGCAATCCTCAACGTTATGTCAATGCTTTGAAGTCGATTTCTATATTTATTTTTAACTGCAGTCAGAGCTGAAAAGGCAGTTTCTGCTAAGTATGTTGTTGCAAATGGCAGTAGGAGTTGGATTTTTGCTTAAATTAGTTATGAATGCAATGGCTTTTCATATACGTAAGTGGTCGCAAAACACGGCCCATTTTTAAATTTCCACGACTCAAAATTGGGTCGTGCCCCAATGGTTCCGGAATGCTGTAGTATAACATATTTTATGTAGTCTGTTCAAGATAACTATGAAATGACGTTACACTTGGTTATTTTAGTTGTCAATGTTAGAATCTAATATAATTAACATAGAAGCATTACTCAGTTGTTACTTTTGACTTCTACAGATTGGTAGCCCTTTCCTAAGCTGCTACATCTTCTTAAACACAGAAATACAACATTTCCTGTTGTATTTCTGCTTAACACTTAAACGAGTTAAGCTTACGTTTTATTTTGAACTGTATCAAATATTATTATAATAAAAATGGCAAAAGCTCTTAGTAGCCCAAAGGATGGTTTGGTCTCTTAAATTATTCTTATACACTGAAATTTTCATTTTATTTTATTTAGATCTCTACTGGCCGGTATTATAAAGCAAAATAGTTTGCTACTAAATTTTAGTTAAGAGTTAAACTAATTTAACCCATAGATTTCGGTATTATAAAAGTTGGTTTAAAAAATAAGTTGGCTTTTATAGTTCACAACTATATTTGTATTACATTTAAATAGTAACCATTTTGTTTACATTGAAATAATTTGTTTTTACTATTTATACTAAAATATATATTTGATAATTAATAACTGCAAAGTAAGTAATAATATTCTACATAAAAAAATACATATGAATAGATTTATATATACATATATAAATAACACAAAATTTACAGGTTAGGTCATCAGTATCAACTGTCAGTAGTGTATCATCACCATCCGTAAACAGTATTTCTGACAGTGTTAATGATGAAAATTCAAGAATACGTCAGCCTAGAGAATTTCTGGAAAGAAGAAACCCCTTTAATTATTATGATGATGAACAATTAAAACACAGATTTCGGTTTTCAAAAGATACTGTTTTGTCTATTTTTGAATTAATTGATAATTAATTAAAGTCCTTAACATATTTATGTACTATATCTATTAAATGTTCTTTTTCAATTTCTGTATAATTTTTGCCTTTATTCTGTTTTTTTATTTTCCACTACATTTTTATATTTATGTACTATATCAATTAATTTCTCGTTTTAAATTTCTGTATAGTTTTTACCTCTATCCCGTTTTTTTCCATTTGAAAATTCTTTTTAAATGTCAAAATTATAGGTAGGCATCTACCGGTCAGTTGTATAACTAACGTTCGGTCGGAAAATCTTGCTACTAAATTGTTTTAGTTGTGAACTAGTTACTTAGTTAGCTGTTCTGATTTATAATACCGAAATTAAATAACTTGTTAAATTAGTTATCAACTAAATTTAGTTTGCAACTAGATAGTTGGTCCTTTGGTTAGGTTTTTATAATACCGGCCATAAGACATTTATTTATTTATTTGAGTTAATGTTGAGCAATAGAGCTGCACTAGAAAAGTGCCACCACAATAAAAAAACAAGAACACAAAATACAAAAAATGATTAAGAGCGTAATGTACCTAGGTTAGGAGCAACGGAAACGTGCATTTGTAAGGGCCAAAGAATTTGAACCAAATGTTGTCGGATCAATTTGATTTTTTATTTAATTTGAAGATAAAGATTGGCTCCGTTGGATTTTAAAGTTAAAATTTGGTTTTATTTTTAATTTTCAGTTTTACAATGTTCTAAACTTTGTCTAACTTCACCTCACTGTTACTCCGTAAATCAATAACAATTGCAAATTCCATATCTAGAATCCTATAGATTGTACTTTTATCTTTAAAATGTATGTGAAAATTAATTAATATTTATCACCAATTCTTTGACCCTCACCGAAACAGTAGTTATATGTAGAGCCCTGCGCGCATAAGCTTTTCTGTATCCGCATCCGCATATCCATGATCCGCATCCGCAGCTTTTGTAAATAATAAATCCGCATTCGATCCAGTTTATATATTACTAATCTAACCTAAGGGGTACCAAAAGTTTTGGGGTCTAGATGCGCTACTAACTTTGAAATCTAGACAGAGTCAACAATTTTGGGGAGGTCTAAGTGTCCTTTTTCGTAGGGAGCAGGTAGCGTGCTGCTCATGAAATACGTGTTGATAGTACTGTCAAGTATCATATTAGTGTCAACTAACATCTCACGTCAGTTTTACCTTTTACAAGGCTATATTTTTTTAAATATTGAATTAAAAAAATTAAAATCAGAAAAGTTACTTGGTAGAAGGTGCTTCATATTTTTGCGACCTAGTAATTCTCTTACGCCATTCCGCGCATATGTTAGGCAATGCAACTTTAATTTTTCAAATAGCAACATGTGTCATTTTTCAAATTTTTGGAATCAGCAAGACTTTTTACTTCGGGTAGTATAAAAAACTTGGCAAGTTGCATAATAAAATTTTTGAGAAAAATATATATATGTAAATTTTGATATTTAAATATAACTTACTCATCAGTTTTATGTAAAATAAGCGTTTATTGGATTTAAAAGCCAGAATTAGAGCAGAGGTAGGAAGAATTACATCGAAGAAGTGTCCAGGTAACTTTTGTCCAAAATATGATTTTCTATATTCAATAATAAAAAGAAAGTTATGTTGACTGTCTCAATTCAATCTCGGTCATGGACAATTGTCTTAATAACAATAACATAGAGTGAGATTCAAAGCTACAAAATATCACATACAACCGTGTATACAGACAACCGAAGATAACAGAGATAGCATAGTCAGAACGCAATAGCGTGTTTCTCCGAAAGTAACCGAAGATTTAATATTCAGGCGGATATTGTGGATAAGCGTATACGAAATTTAATCCGCATCCATATCCTTACTTACAAAAGGACATTCAACTTCTGGAGGGGGTTCAGAGACGCGCCACCAGATTGCCAAGAGGTCTCCGCCGTATGCCGTGTGAAGAGCGCTTAAGAATTCTCGACATTCAACCTCTGTCAGAGCGCCGAAAACGTGGAGACTTAATCCAAATATATAGGATTGTAACGGGCAAGTTCTCTACCGATATGTCGTCACTATTCCACCTTAATACCGATCAGAGGCTCCATGGTCACCACCTGAAGTTGAAGCACGAGAAGTTTAAACGACAGCCAAGGCAGTTTTTCGTCACCAACCGTGTCTTCAATCTGTGGAATTCTCTCCCGGAAGAAGCTGTGTCTGCCCCAAGCATAAACACCTTTAAAGCCAGAATAAGCCATTTTTTTCCCCGAGCAATGTAATTTTAGTTCTATATTTAATTCAATTGTAAAATCTTCATTTCTTAATTTAAGTAATCATGTAATTATTTGTTTATATTAGTATATCATGTAACTAGTTTGTAAGTATAAAATGTATGGTTCAATTGAGCATAACAAGCCCTGGGCTTCTGCTCTGATTGTAATAATAATAATAATAATATGGCTTAAATGATAATTTCTCCGCATCCGCAGAAAAGTTGCGGATATCGATACCCGCGCATTTGCAGGGCTCTAGTTATATGAAATACTGGCATTTACAAGCATCGAGAGATGTATCCATCTGGTAGCGTGGTTTTAAACTAATACTACTCATAGTAGTGGGAGTCTAAGCTCCGCTTTTATTTTCTACACATATCTTTGAATTCGGTGTTTGTTTAGTAAGATATAAACTGTTGGCTATGCTTAAAAATTTGTGTTTTGTTCAATAATTTTCTATTGATTTATAAAAATGGGTAACTGAAGATCTGTGGAATAAAACAGTTTGTGATGTCAAATTTACGTGTTTTATTTTAGACTTTGCTCTTTTATTCCTCTTTTATTTATTTATTTATTTATTTAAGTTAATGTTGCGCAACAGAGCTGCACTAAAAAAGTGCCACCCCAATAAAAGCGCAACAATACAAAATACAAAAAATGCTTATGATTATACAAATTTGTACGTATCAAGTTGCATTCACATTAATTAGCAGAACATTATAATTTTATATAGATACATATATGTATGTATAGATTCAAAATTAAGGTAAATAATTATTATTTTATTTTGAATAAAGTTAATTATATCGAAGGCTACTTATGTTATTTTTTATTGTTTTTTTTTTTTTTTTTTTTGTGGTATACTGGTTAACTGTTCTTGATGTTCTGTGTATTAGTGAGTTGCTGTTTGACAATGTACTTATGCCGGGTTTACATTGGTAGAGTATAGCGGCGTCCACACTATGCCGCAGTTTGCCAGTTGGCAATGCCAGCAGTAATGTAGACGTGACCGTTGGCACATGCCATCGTGCCAGCGGCATGCCAACGAGAATCGCTCGAGTGTCGGTCTCCTTCAAAGAAAGCCGATAAGAACGGTGAATGGGGACGTGCCAACTGGCATTACGCGGCTTTAGGCTTAAATTCAGGTTGTGATTCAGACGCATATGAGCAACGTTGTTTATAGATGGAGTGGACAAACGAAAAAGTGTTTAATTTGATCGATTTATACCGGGATCGTCCTGTTTTGTGGGACTGTCGTTTAAAGGACTATAAAGACAGGAATAAGAGATGTGACGCTCTGTTGGAACTTGCGGTTAGTTTTGGAATACAAAAAGAAGAAATTGATAGAAAAATCAAAAACTTGGTGTGTCATTTTTCGCGTGAAATAAAAAAAGAGATAGAAGGTAATAAGTCCGGTGCGTGATCTACTTTGAGGACTTGGACGTACCCAAAACAGTCTTTTGCGCCATTGCGTATTTTTTCTTCACTGTCAAGTATGATAACAGCAGCTGAAGCAATTAGTAAATCTTCCTCGGTGAACATTGTGCGACTAAACTAAATGCCAACACAGATGTGGACGTTTATAAAGCCACTGGCTTTGCCAGTTGGCTATGCCAGCTGGCCTTGCCAACTGGCAAACTGCGGCATAGTGGGTATGCGTCTTAAAAGAGCTAGTAACTAGCGCAAGTAACTAGCAACTAGTTACTATCCCTGTGTAAACAATTGACATTGTGACTAGCAGAGTACTAGCTGCCGATAGTTGGACTAGGACAGCAGCTAGCTCGTCGACGTATTTACTAGCTACTGTCTTTTCCCCCACTACGCAAAATTGATTCATTTCAAATTGGCAGCAAGCGGTAACCTGTTATAACAAATAGAAAAAAATCCATATCAGGTAAATTACAATTTATTTACATAAATTGCGTAACATTGATTTATTAATTGATGATTTTTTAAATCATCTGTGAAATAACTGCCTTTGATACACGAAAAAGATGTTGTAGACCAGTGTTTCTTGACCAAAAACGCACCGTGGACCAGAATAATATATAATTTTCTAACGCGGACTATTAATAATAATTGTTGGTTTATTTTTTGCATGAAAACAAATATATTTAATATGCTACTAAACACATTTATTTTATTTGTAGAAAATCACAGAAAGTTTACAGAAAATAAACAAAATATAAACTATTTACATAAAAAATGTGCAAAATAAATTAAAAATAAAACTGCAAAAAACACATAAAAACTTTCGCGGACCACTAAAATTTTTCTGGGGACCACCTGTTGAGAAACACTGTTGTAGACTACAATAACTATTTCCTGTGGCTAGGAAATAAAGCGTTAATTCCAATTTTATTTTTGCTGGAATTGCATCCCTTATTAGTGTATCAGTTCGTTGTATTAATGGATTAACTAAATTTATTAGCCTATTAAAATCATCTGGTGTCATTCTTAAACACAGTCTGTACTCTTTTTGATCTTCCACGGCTAATTCACGAAATAGAAGAACTGATGCGCCATGGGTAGATCTTCTATCAATCCATTTTTTAACCCATTTTTGTTTAGGCTTATATTCTGTACCGAATACTTCAATAAGACAATCAATTATTTCCTCCACAAGAAATGATGTAATTCAAAATACTACTTCTTTAATGGCATCACGCCGGCGACGATGTATATCCACAATCATAAACTATTTTTTGCAAAAAGATAATTTCACTACAAAATCACAGTGAAGATGTCAAATGTGTTTTGACACTTACTATCCAGAAAATAAGATATGTATGTCAATTGCGTATAAACACCTACTATCCTGAAAATAAGATAGTAGAGTAAAGCACGTAGTACTTGCGCTAATTACTAGCTCTTTTACTCTACCAATGTAAACCCGGCATTAGTACTGGAATAAAGAGCATGCTGGGATTTCGTACCGGGTAGTGGTAAATATTAAAATAAAAAACAGGATAATTGACTGACCATCTATAATATTATTAATAGTTTAAAAAAAGAATATTAAATCGTTTGTCATCCTTCGTTTTTTGAGTGATTCAATATTATAGAAATTTAGGTTGAAATTATAACTTTTATAGTGATTTGAACAGTTAAATTTGTAGTTGAGGCGGTTAATAAATTTTCTTTGTACTTTTTCTACTTGTTCGACATATTTTTGGTAATGTGGATTCCAGACCACACTAGCAAATTCTAGGTGGCTTCGAAGCAGGGCCGGCGCTAGGAATGTGCAGCATGTGCAGTGGCACATGGCTTCGCGGCCCAACAGGCCTCGCTCATGTTGTGAACTTTCTGAACCGAGCGTATTCGCGTACACCAAACTCCCATCTAAAATGTAGTTTTCGAGCGCGCTGAAATTAAAAAGAAGAAAACGGGTGGGGTGCTTTGCATCAGCTGTGAAGCGCTGTGAAGCAGCCGAAAGTCGATATTGATAGATCACAAAGAAAAAAAAAAAAAAAGTAACATTCACTAAATGTATCCCTAATTAAAATATATACATTTGAAACATTATAGGAGTATCTAATGTGTAAACATGGCGTGGTAGCGGACAGCACCAGGTAAGGAAAATTACATTTTGACTGATGTATCTCGTTCATTCCGTCATTTTGCGTGGTCCATCATTATTGAACCAGCCCTTTTTGACCACCGCGTTAATATAAATTTTTCTTGTCAATCTCGCACATAGCCTCGCGCCTGCTCTGGCACATGGCCTCGCAAATCCTAGCGCCGGCCCCGCTTCGAAGTAAGATATTATATAAAGTAATCATTGGCTCAGGTTTGGTAAAGTCCCTAGTTGTCCTGGAAATGAAACCAAGGTTTCTCAGTGCCCTTTGTATGATGCTGCATATGTGTTTGTCAAAAATCAGCATGTAGTCTAAAATTATACCTAAATTTTTCACTTCGTATACCTGTTTTATAATATTTCCATTGAGATGATAATTATAGTTATGTTTATTCGATATATGATTTCTCGAGAAATTTATGTAACTACATTTTCCAGCATTTAGTGATATTTTATTATCCTGGCAATATTGACTTAGTCTATTCAAGTCAGTCTGTAGCTGTAAGCAATCTTCATTTCTGTTGATTTCCTTATAAATTTTTAGATCATCGGCATATAATAAGAATTTTGAGTTGTGAAAACAAGATACAATATCATTAAGGAATACTGAGAAAATTAAGGACCTGTGTGCGATCCTTGAGGGACATCGGAAGTGACCTTAAACATTATATTATATACATAGTATAATTTCAATCAGAAATTTCGCGACACCCTTACTATTGGGTCGTGACACACCAGTTGGAAAGCACTGCTCTACATCATAATGCACCTAGCCCTTTTACTCTCTTGGAAATGTAGGTTTTCAATCTCTGCTTAGAACTGTTTGACATGTGTAAACAAATAACAACTGGCAACAGAGCACATTTCTAAACTGTGACAATTCAGAAACATCTTGAATAGACCCTGTTAGTATAACGCCCGGTTGCGTAAAATTCTTAAAACTAGTTCTAAGCTAAAACTAGATACATAACAAAATAAAAGTACAACATATTTTAGTGTTTTATATCAACTTACAGCTTATAACTAATTTTAAGACTTTTACACAACCGGGCGTTAAAAAGTTAAAATAAACTTGAATAAAAATTAATAACGGCAGTAATGACTACAATTAAGGGCATGAATGGAAATTATCTATCTTATTATAATTTTATCTTTACATAGGTCCACCCAAGTAGTAAATTTTTCGACTTTGTTTATAAGCATAGTATTTCTTTTGACTGCACTACAATATGCATAATAATTTTAAGGTAGCGAATTACGTAAAATTCTTAATTAAAGACAATAGAATATATTTGCCGCTAAATATGAATTTTATCACCATATTTCCTAAAACTACTAATTGTGACCAAACTACAGTGATTAAATATTAGAAGATTTGATGATTCAGGAATTAAAAGAGTAATTAAAAGTTTTGAAAAATTACATTTTTAATTTTTTTGTAATTTTAAAAACATCAATTATTCGAAATTGTTTAGTTTCGAAGTAATTTAAAATTACAATTTATCAAAATTGTTTTGTCATTAAACAAAATTAATATGATAAGGTAAAATTTAATTTTTGATATGAAAATAATTTATCTAATGGTTTAATTTTGACAAATGACATTTATGGCCACGGGTATGATGTGTTAAATACCATTTCCTGTATCAAAATTGAGTGTTTTTTTAAAATATTTTTAATTTCATACTTTCGATACTTCGATGCATTATAGGCAGGCGCGCACACTGAAAAAAAATTGGGGGGGGGTCCATTTCGAAAAAATATCCGTAAAATAATACAAATATATTGTTTTTACTTGCCTGACCTTAATATATAAGGGGCAAGTATTGTAATCGCGAAAATTTTCGATGTCGAGATTTTGACGGATGACCACGTTTCATGGTCCAGGGAATCCAAAAAGCCTATTTTCGAAGTGCCGTCTGTATGTGTGTGTGTCTGTGTGTCTGTGTGTATACACGATAACTCAAAAACGGTTTAACTTAAAGAGTTCGTTCTGGTACTAAAAAATTCTCCTAATAATTGGGAAGAACCCTATTGTTTTTTATTAAAATCCGTAACCGGAAACGGAAGTTATTAAACTTTAAAATTAAAAAAAATTCGTAACTAGTAAACTAAGCTTTGGACAAAGAATTGTATAGGACATAATTTGATGTATTTTTGAAGATTTACCTAAATATTTTTTTAAATTAAAAAAAATATGTATTTTTTTATTATTATTTTTTTTATGGGAGGGCAAGTCTAGCGGAGGTCTCCCTTCTCCACTGGTTTTTTTACGGAGAGGAGTTGGCTCATATAAATTTTAATTTTGATTATAATTTAATTTTTATTGATAAAAAAAGTGAAAAATGAAAAAAATTGATGTGAAGTGTGAATTTTCACACATTTCAGGGTTTTGCAGGTATTTAGTAAGTGAATGATGATTATTTGGGATGCGAAAACAAATTTTATATTAAAATATTTTTTTTGTTAATTTTAATTCGAACGCCTAATACCATTATTTAGGTTTCTAAATATGTGCTGTATTTTTTTTTTTATATATAGCAAGGTTCATTAAGAATTTTAAAATTTGCGCCTATGGCTTCCATTGGTTGTTATAAGTTCCGCCCCTCTGATTTCGTGTACATTGAAACAGAATTAAATTACAATTTAAACAATTTCCACTGGTTATTAAATTAACGCTTTTAAAAATTAAATGCAACATTTGCCAAAATATAACTAGAATTTTGAAAAAATAATTTAAACAATATAAAAATTTAAAAAACAAAAACAAAAAATAATATTATCTATTCTCGCAGGGTTCCATCCCTTACGGATCGAGTTACTTGGGTGAAAAACCAGCGTCAAAAACCACTACACCAGCATACACGTTCCAGTGTAGCGTGTTACAAAGCTATAACTTGTGTACATTATTAGCCAAAAATCACAAAAATGCGTTTTTTTCCAAAAACATAATCTTATCAAAAATTCCTGTTGTACTATTCCGGTTCACACCAATATACATTACTTAGAATTTTTTTTAGATTTTTAGTTTAAACCATCTGGGATACAGGGTGTGGGACAAAAATTTTTTTGCACAATTTTGCAAAAATAAAAATTTGATCGTTAATCCACGTACCAAGGGCTTTCATTTGATACTCTACTCAGAATTATATATATATATTTTTTTTTTTCGATGAGCACATATTTGTTTATATTTTTGGGGGATATGTTTTTTAGATGTTTTAGTATTTTTCCTATGTGCGGGTCAAAGAGTTGTATAAGCATGCCAAATTTCAACTCTCTATGTTTAGCCGTTTGGCTACAATTTTTACCGAACAGACAGACAGACAGACAGACGACAAAATGACGGTATAAGGGTTTTTTGGTCATACCTACAAAACCCTAAAAAATTGGTATAAATTAAACAAAAATTATTTATGAGAACCAATAAATTATTAATGAGAAGTGTGGTGCTCTTTATTTTTTACTAATAATTTCAGATTCGGAGAAAACGATGATAGCGTAATCCATGTTTTTTGGTCCGCTCGCCGTTACGCAAGTATTATTCAGTAGTCCGGATTCAATTATATTTAATCGTATTCTAGTGTTTCTTGAAAAAACCACTAGGTTTCGCGAGTTTTTATGCGACCCGGCATTTCGCTTACCGCGACCCACCATTTGGGAAACTCTGGGCTAGCTCAACCTATCCTCACATTCCCCTACTCTGTCTTTCTCGCTCGTCGGTCTCCTTCCTCTTCATAATGGTTGACAGCATCTGCCGCACCGTTTCCCAGTTTCCCCTGGAGTGCCGCATAACCTGGACCATGTTGTTGAGTGTCAAGTTCTCTTCTGTTATCATATATGCTCGCAATCTTTCTGCAGTCCATCTCCCGCATACGAATAGTGTATGTTCGGCTGTGTCGACTGCGCCGCAGTAGGTACAGTCGTCGTCCTGGTCCTTCCCAATCCTCAGGGTAAAGGACTTAAAAGACCCATGGACTGTCAGGGCTTGCGTGACATAGTAGTCTATGTTCCTGAACTTGCAGGCTAGCCACTCTGGTATGTTGGGGATGAGCCTTTGGTCCACTGCCCTTTGTCTTGATTCCTAGACCGCTCCTCCTACCATTTCTCCACCGAATGTGTTCTGGCAGGGTTTCTCACCTCAGATCCCCCTCCTGCCTCGTATATATGTTACCTTTCCTCTGCAAGGAGTCGCCGAGGGAGCGTTCCTGTCACCACTTGCAGGACCGCAGTCGACAGTGCGGTAAGCCGAGGCTACCCCTATTAACGCCTGGCGTTCAGCTTTCTCGTATAACTTGTTGTACTTGCCGTACCCAGAATTCCGCACCAAACAGAGGCTCCGTACAACAAAGTTGAATGAACTGTCCCCAGCAAAACCTTCCTTTTGCTCCAGTTGGGGCATCCAACGTTCAAAGGTAGAGTTAAATCTAATCAAATTTCCCCAACTATTTTACATATTAAAATCACCGATCACTGTCCTGATATTCTAGATCTACGACAAACTTTCAAAAACCACCCGTCGCAAGAATTTCTTTGAAGGGCATTTTTTAGGAATTTAAAAGGGTATTTTGCTGTCAACATTTGTGGGAAATCAGATAAAAAATAAAAGCTGTCAAATATATACCAATCTAGATTTAGATAAGCTAAGTCTAGTCAGTCTTATATTGCCACCAGAGCGAATAAAATCGTAAAATATGTTACCCATGTATTTTATTCTCAAAAATTCTAGCGTAACCCTCGCATTAAGCCCTTGTACACATATGTTACACGTCTAACTCAAAGGTCCCTGTCAGACTAAATACCAATATTTGTTGGGATCTTTTAAGTAGTGGAAGAAAACAATGGCCAAATGTACCATAAATGGTTAATCTGAACAATATTTAATATAAAAACAAAACTCTATAACTGGTAAGCTTCTGTATTTTTACCGACCGTCAACATATATAAGGGAGGAATTATGATCATACCGATTTTGACATTTCGAGATTTCGATTGATCTCCACGAATCGAGGTCCCTACATAACGTTTTGACTATTTTTAGCATGATGTCTGTCGATCTGTCTGTCTGTCTGTCCGTCTGTGTACACGTGCAGAGCAAATTCGGCTGAAAGGATTTTTATGAAACTTCATATTTAAGCAAAGGAGTCGGATATCAAACACAGCAGAAAGAAAGGGAGAACTAAGAGATAAAATATTAGCAACAAATAGAGCTTACTATGCGAATAAAAAACTCCTAAATAGTACTGTACTGACAAAAACAACTAAACTGAACATATACAAAACACTAATAAGACCAATACTACTATATGCAAGTGAGACACTCATATTGTCAAAGAAAGAGGAAGAGGAACTCAGAATAGCTGAAAGGAAGATATTAAGAGCAGCTCTTGGTACAGTAAAAATTGGCGAGAACGAATATAGGCAGAGAATGAACCATGAGATATTAGAAGTACTGGGAGGGAGCGATGTTGTAAGGAAAATTGAGCAACAGCGAGTAAGATGGCTTGGGCATGTATGGCGAGGAGAAGAAACGTCTATAGCTTATTCAGCGTTGCAGTGGGAACCAGGGAGGAAAAGAAAACGGGAAAGACCTAAGCTAACATGGATGCAAGAAGTAGAAGAAGATCTGAAAAGGGCCGGAATTACGAGATGGAGAAATAAAGTTAGAAACAGACAACTTTGGAGAGAGATCACAAAGAAGATTTAATGCGAGATATAGGAACTGATCCATCCTGAAAAAGGATTTAGAAAGCCTAAAGGGCGGCGTAACCCCGTAGGGGTGTTTAGCCATTTATTATTATATATTTAAGCTTCTGCCATCAATGACACGAGTTGATCAACTTTTGGTAAAAATCGGTTGACTAGAAATGGGAGTTTACTCGTGTCGATTTTAAGATTTTTGTGAATATTTCACAACAGAAAAATATTTCGAAAAAATTTATTGAACAAAAGTTGCTATAAAAGCAATAAATAATAGCTTTTATTTGAGAAAATAATTTTTGTAAAATTTTTCGAAATTTTTTCCAAGTCTCAATTTTTTCATACTTATGTGTAACGTTTCCATGGTCATGATAAATAATATCTCTGTTAGAAAATATTAGGCCAAGTTATTTCTACTCTGCTGCTATAATGTATTTTATGATTTTATGATGACTTTATGATGCCGGTCGGTCCTGTGGTGGCCACAGCTGATTTTTTTGTTTGAAATTTGATTGTCCTTCCAGTTTCTTAGTCCTAAAGACACTATTATGACTTAGAAACGTCATAATTTATATAATTGGCACACAATTGAGACAAATATTTCGATATCGGTTTTAAAACAGATCATTTAAAAATACTTACATTATTCCTAGAATTAATATTCAGTGGTTCCTTTAATATATTTGTGACAGCTTCAGGATCATTTTTGATTACAGCTTCATGAAGTAGAAGATCGTTTTGAAGTAACAGCGCCCTCTTCTCCTGTTCTTCTGGGGTTGGTGTTGGAGACCTGCTGCCTCTTCGATACATGAACCCCCCTTCAAAGGGATCCTGTACTGATATCGTATCCATAGTGACGGTAGAGCACATTGTTTTAAAATTTTAATAAATTTATTTTATATTCACATTTTTCAAAAATAAGGAAAATTCAAGTTTTTTTATATTTATGTTATTCCTCTTGATGAATCTGAAACAAAAAATAAATCATAAGTACCTACTACAATACAAAACTAAATTAGTAAAATTAATTTCAAAACGGTCTCATAATTAGAACCATTATCACATAAACATTGTTTTCCTTTGTAGAAATTGAACCGATTTTTAGGCCAGAAATATCGGAACACGACAACTCGGCCATGGTCGCTTCGACATTCGGCCGTATGAATAAAAATAAGCATAACCTTTTACTTGCAAATTATGAAGCAAATCCTCGAAACAATATGAATAAAAATGCAAGCAAAACCTTTTACTTATGAGTAAGAAGCAAATGCTTTTTTTGTTGATCTTTTGCTCACGACAGAAGTAAATGGTTATGAATAAAGCAGACGTTTTACTTTAAATTATAAGCAAATGTTTCGAAAAACATGCATCTATATTTTCGTATACTCACTTGTGAGAAAGTGTTATAGTTGCTATGGCGGATAATGTGCATTTAAGAAATGTGAAACACTATAGGTGTCGTTCTTCACCACGTTCTAGTGACTTTATAAGTTTGTTTTGTTTTGAAGACGAAAACGTGGAGTGGTTAGCTAATACTTTTTTAGGTAACACTACAGAATCTCGAGGCGGTGCGTTGTCTTCTCGGCATAAAATCAAATTATTTTTGAGGTATCTAGCCGATCCTGGGTTTCAAAAAGGTATCGGTGAGGAACTTGGGGTGGAGCAATCCACAGTATCACGGACTGTCAGCAGTGTTGTTGATGAAATTGTTGCACAAGCTGGCACCTGGATTAAATTTCCTACTTCCCAAAATTCATTAGTGGAGGCGAAAGAATTGTGGCAAAGAAAATACCGTTTTCCAACCGCGATTGGTGTCATTGGCTGTACGCATATAGGTATAGAAAAACCGAAGATCCATGGAGATGAATATGTCAATCGTAATAATAATAATAAATAATCAGGTAAATGAAGATCTCTGTGAAGCTGACAACGTTTTTCGTTTAGGACAAGAAGTAAGACAAAACCTTGCTGTTATAATTAACAATTTTAATAATTAAATGTACAAATGTTAAAACTACAATGTACAAGAAAAATATTATTTATGTCTTAAAAACTATTATATGGCTAACAATAATTTTATACTACATATTATAATACGAATTATTATCTTCTGTTGTAATATTATTTTCAAAATTATAATTTCCACAATTTTTGCAGTTTTTCTTTAAAATAATCCCTTTGTATTCTGGTTGTATTAAGTTGTTCCAGCAATACTAACCGTTGTAGTTCTGTTTTTCAATAATTTATTTGCATTTATTTCCTTCCCAAAAAGTCCTTGATATTTATGGACTATTTTAGCAATAGCTACTTCTTTTATTTTTTTAATTTTTGGAACCTGAGATTTTTCTAAAATCTCCGGATAAGAGTTCTTCAGCTATAAATTTTAAATCAGTACTCGCATCTTGTTGTTCCTGTTCATTGTCACTTGAAGACGACATGATTGAAGAAAAATCTGAAATTATTGCAAAAAAAAGAAGAAGAAAATTACTTTACACCAATAAAAATAAGTTGAAATGCCAAACATAGAACTCAATACAGCACTAGCACATTGTTAATAGTGTTTATAGAGTATTTTCAACTTGACGGCAATCGGCAAGAAGTAGTACATTTTTGATAAATACTGATTTTCAGGTTTCAACATAAACATCCTCTTGACCTTTTACTCAACGGTAGAAGCATTTACTTGCAAGTAAAAGGTAATCGTTATTCATATAAAAAAAAGCAAATGATTTTACTCCGACCTTTTACTCGAAGCAAATGCTTATACTTCTACCTTCTACTTATGAGCATTTACTTCAACTTTATTCATACGGCCCATTGTCAACTCGGCGAAGGTGAAAATTCTCAGTTACAAAAAATGTTTTGAAAAGAAAATTATATATGTAAAAATAGTAGTGGGGTACGAAGAAAGAATGAAGAAAGCAAGGCTAGTTATGAGAAAACTATGGATCATAGGGAAGAGGAGATTTAATGACGGTATCAAATGGAGGATGAGGATATTCGATGCAATAGTGAAGAGTATCCTTATGTACGGACTGGAGACTTGGGTATAGAAGGAATGGGAGACGAAGGAAAGGGTACAAGATGACTATATGAGATGGGGTAACGAATCGGTCAGATTGCTGGAACAATGACCAAACTTTCACAAACCACCCGTCGCCAGAATTTATTTGAAAGGCATTTTTTGGAATTTTTAAAGGATACATATTTTTTAGAATTCAGATAATAAAATAAAATTGAAAACCTTACATATACAACACGTAACTTTAGAAATATATTTTTAAATAGTGCATTGTTCAAGGAGACATTTGTTCGGAATTATTGCTTAATAACTTTGAA
Source organism: Liopterus haemorrhoidalis (assembly GCA_963971575.1). Lineage (NCBI taxonomy): Eukaryota > Metazoa > Arthropoda > Insecta > Coleoptera > Dytiscidae > Liopterus > Liopterus haemorrhoidalis. The sequence continues at coordinate 18,634,979 of OZ020622.1, read as the reverse complement.
CATTAGCATTGAACAATGCTGTTACCCTTCTTTGTAGAAATGCCTAGAAATGTCTTATAAAAACACACGACTCTCTGAACACCAGAAAACACAGTATTCGGTCCGGCTAGCGTAAAGATCTAATTTGTAGAATTCTTAGAGACACTGTGTCGGCATTCTGTTAGTCTATCCGATTCTATTTGTTTTAAACTTTTAATTATCTTAATACCTATATTTTAATCTATTGTAAATATTACTTTTAATAAATCTAATTCATTAATTTTAAACCGTCTTACTTAACGTGTGTAAACCTTCACCTTTAAGAACTTAAGTGAATAACTACTTATTATCCTAACACGGCCGTCTTGCTCCTGCCACGTCCTCGCGGCATCTTCAGAATTTAATAACTGCAAAATAAAACAGAGGAAACGAAAATATAACGTTAGTTTTGCTCTTCTCCTTGAGGTTCCTGACCATCCAGAGTTTCACTGAACACCTTGAGGTCCCTGAACATTCATCGTCGAACAAAACAAACACAACTCCTTGAGGTCCCTGACCATTCAGAGTTCCTCTGAACTCCTTGAGGTCCCTGACTATCCAGAGTCAAACAAAACTAACACAACTCCTTGAGGTCCCTGACCATCCAGATTTCCCTTGAACTCCTTGAGGTCCCTGACCATCCAGAGTCAAACAACTAATTATGGCTAACACGTGCAATATCAGCGTTGTACAGAGTGTGTCTTACGGTACTCAACAAGCTATCAATTCTCAACTCAACTATCTATCAGTCTATTTCATTACAGGTTGTCTACAGTACCCAACAAGCTCAGTGACTTTCGCTGCTTCCTCCTCAGTGCCTTATTATCCCACACGCAACGTGCCTTCTCATTTAATCACTATTTCACATTTCACTACTACTTTAATTCCAAGTAAGTGGAACATATCGCTCATCAAGATAAATATATAAAACGGTAGGTATTAGAGGTGGGAATTGCGAATCTTTTTAAAGATTCCTTCAATATTCAGTACTCTCTAAAAAGATTCGTTCTTTTGGAACGAATCGTTGGCGTACAACAAATCTAGTATTTACTGTCTACGTCACGCTGTATTTGGCTTTGTTATTACATAGTTGTGTACTGGGAGCTGAGAACAGTACCTATACATACTTCTGTAGTCGCTATTAGTTAGCGAACGATGAACGTGATGACACATACTACGTATTATGTGTCAAGTACACGTACGTACACACATGTACGGCGTAGTGTATCGAGTCTGCCGTTCAGCTGTCGCTCGTGCCATGTTCTAAGTTCGCCCATCCAGCCTGAGCTTACGTACCAGACTACAGACATAGATGTACGTATCAGTATACGTAGTACGTGTATGTGTCAAGTACACGTACGTATACACATTGTACGGCGCAGTGTATCGAGTCTTCCGTTCAGCTGTCGCACGTGCCATGTTCTAAGTTCGTCCATCCAGCCTGAGCTTACGTTCCAGACTACAGACATAGATGTACGTGTGTTCCACACTACACAGCCACCAGCCTGAGCTCTGTGCCCGACCCTTTTTCCGTTCCGTTCCATATCACACTCGCCACTCGCTAGCATTGATTCGTGAGTTCGCGTACTGAAGATTCGTTCGCTGCTTATTAAGAGATTCGGTCGTATCAATTCATTGCAACGATTCGTTCTTTTGGTACGAATCGTTCGCGAACGACACATCTCTAGTAGGTATTATAATCTGCATTTCGGAGTTCTGTTTAACCTGTGATAACTCCAATATTATTGACCTTTGATAGTGTTCAGTACGTTATGATTCTGCTTGAAATGCAATAATTTATTATTCTAAAATAATTGATACATTACTATAAACCTTCGATGTTATGCACCCACAAACTTTATAATACAAAAACTATTACGTTTAAAAACAGAAAATTGCCCAATACATGATATCGGTGCATGATAGGTATATGCTCTCATGGACTTTTTTTTAGGTCTAGTTAAGATCTATATTTTTGTATACATTATAGCGATATATCTCTTAAGGTTTAGCCTACGTAATCAATTTTAACTGCACGGAGAGTGAAAAATGATGGTTTTCCCTCATACTAGGGGGACATTGGTGAAGTTGGAACCCTCACTAAAACCTTCCTTGGATTATTTTACCCCCCCCCCCCCCGGTCCATCCGTTTGGCTGTTCATAAAGAACAAGCAAACAAACAAACAGAAATTGATATATATATATATATATATATACACACCGGAGAATTTCTTTCTTCTGTTGAAATTAAATATACTTAATTTAGTCGGGATAAAGAAGATAGTGTCGTGAATAACCCACATTTATTTCATAAGGCCTATATTTCGCCAACAGTTCGTTAGCTTTATTCAAGGTATCTATAACAACAATGTGCAAATTAGTTAATGGAATTATAACAACAGTTATCTTTACTTACTGAAATAATTAAGAGGAACACATGGATGTTATCAAAAAACGAACTAAGTCGTTATAAATCCCAAACCAATCAGGCACCATAACTTTTTTACAATAAAAAAAAACTTTAAATTAATAACATTCTATACATTTTTTACAAGCAAACGTGAAGCGGCCATTTTGTTAATAAGGGAAGAAGAACAAGAGTTGAGGGGTGGAGATAAGGAAATTGTTCTAGAATGTTCCATTATACGATTAAGGTAAGAAGAAGTATTCTTCATCCCATGATTCAATATGATGACCTTGGGTATTTTTGAAATTAAGCGGGCATGTGTATGACTTAGAATTAAATAAAAAACCAATAATAAATTGACAAAATTGCAACAAGGGTATTATAATCATTATTATCACACAATAACCTCTCGAGGATCATTTTTCTTCCTTATTTTTTTAAATGTAAGGAGGAAAGAGTAAATAGAATGTAAATTTTCAATATCCTTTTTCGAATTTAGTGTGTGATCAAAATGATTAATATAACACATCTCTTTAAACATCCTACTAGAAAAATGGGAGAAACGGTCCAAAACCTCAGGATTATCAAATTCAACTTTATGCTTCGTGTCATGTATATGTTGTCCCAACGCACATTTTTTAGGACTTATTCTCGCATCAGAACGATGTTGAATTATTCTATTACTGAGTTTTTGTATCGTACTACCCACGTAGACTTTGTTACATTCGCATTTCAATTTGTAAATACAGTTTTTACTGGAACCAATGTTGTATTTATATTTTAATTTCGTATTTATAGAAGCTAACTTTGATAATGGTTTGTCTGCAATAACTAGGTTTTCCAACCTTAGTACCTTCTTAAGGCTATTTGAGGTGTGTCCCAAATATGTGAGGGCTCTGTATTTTTTAGGTTCAGAAACTTCCGTTTTATTGGTAACCAATCCTACATTACCTCCCCCTGGATCTGATTCGTGATTGGTATCACAGTTGAAAAGAATTTTGTAAACTACTTTTTTTGGATATGAATTGGCTATGAAGATTCCTGCTAATCTTTTTAAATTATTTTTGAGGAAAGTTATATCTGAAATTTTTGTGACCCTGTCTTTCATGGTTTTTAAAAGTGCTATTTTGTATTTAAGTGGATGAAAAGAAAGGAAGTTAAGATATCTACCTGAGTATGTTTTTTTGGTGTACCAATTGAATTTGAGGTTATTATCTATATCTCTAAAGAAGTAAGTGTCCAAAAAGGGGACTCCTTTTTTTTCCACATCTTCTACCTCTATGGTAAATTGTATCGACGGATGATATTCATTGAATTTTTCCAAGACATAGTTGGTTTTGTTCAACGGAACTGCCAACACTAAGTCATCAACATATTTTTTTATAAAAGGTACTTGGAAATCCAATCTTTCCAAAACCTTATCCAATAAAGTATCCATGGTTATTTGAGCTAAGATGGGAGAGAGATTGCTACCCATTGGACAACCCTTCTTTTGTAAGTAAATCTTATCCTCAAACGCAAAATAAGAAGAATGATATATGGTTTTTAAAATTTCAATAAAAATATCCCTGCTGATAGGGGTAACTTTGGAGATGTCTGACCATCTGTTTTTAATTTCTTGTAAAATAAGGTCCCATGTGAGACTAGGAAATAATGAAACTACATCCAAACTAATTAATGTAAAATTATTCGGAATTTTGAAATCTTTAAGTTCTTTAACCAGATCAAACGAATTGTTAACGTAGTATGGATTGTCAATGTTATAAGATTTTTTTAATATGTCTGCCATAAAAATGGTAAGGTTTTTTAAAGGTCCATCCGAACTATCAATGATATGACGTAATGGTTTTTCATCTTTATGTATTTTAATGTTAGCAAAAACCCTAGGGATAAGTGCGTTATGTTCGTTTAAATCTCTGGCAATCTCTTTTGAAATGAATTTATTAAGTTTAAGTTTTGCTACTAATTTATTGTTGAGGTTTTGATATGACGTAGTAGGATCGGAACCCAATACTTCGTAAGTTTCTTCATCATTTAAAATGGTTTCTAGTTTTTGGTTATATTCCGCTCTGTTCATGATAACAGAAACGTTGCCTTTATCGGCTTTTAATAATATTAAATTGGGATTATTTTTTAAAAATATTTTTGTGGTATGAAATTGTCTAGTAATGGCATTAAATTTGTATTCACTAGATCCATGAGTGCCTTTAAAATAATTGGTGAGTAGATTGGTGACTTGTGCTCTTTTAATTTCTTTAAAATCCTCCTCATGAAGAGAAAGAATGTCTTCTACTTCAGCAAGTATTTTAAACACATCCACGTCTCTGTGGCTGAGTGGTACAGAAAATTTACTTCCTAATTTTAGAAAGTTGGAAATCTCTTTAGGAATTTCTACGTCTGATAGGTTCATGAACCATTCATCCGACGTTTTTATTTTGTTGTTTAATTCAAAATTATCCCTTATTTTCAAAAACTTATCATGAAGTCGAGTCTTTTTACTATTTATAGACTTATTAAAGGATGTTTTTTGTTTCTGAAAAAATCTTTTTTGTACGTAAAAAGGCACGGCTTCAGTGATAAGTGTCCTCAAACAAGAAATATCAGTTTCCAACTTCCTAATATCGGAATTCACATTAGAAAGTTCTAAGCTAAGTATTTTTAATTTCAACCTTAGGTTAAATGGTCCAAAATCCCTGTTCAGATCCCCACTATTATCCAACATAAGGTTCTGAACTTTCTTCTCATAAGCCCAAATGTGTTTTGGAGTCACGTGTTCTTTTTTGCATTTGATAAGGAATGTTAACTTGGTCTTCTTAACATTCCTTATCAAATGCAAAAAAGAACACGTGACTCCAAAACACATTTGGGCTTATGAGAAGAAAGTTCAGAACCTTATGTTGGATAATAGTGGGGATCTGAACAGGGATTTTGGACCATTTAACCTAAGGTTGAAATTAAAAATACTTAGCTTAGAACTTTCTAATGTGAATTCCGATATTAGGAAGTTGGAAACTGATATTTCTTGTTTGAGGACACTTATCACTGAAGCCGTGCCTTTTTACGTACAAAAAAGATTTTTTCAGAAACAAAAAACATCCTTTAATAAGTCTATAAATAGTAAAAAGACTCGACTTCATGATAAGTTTTTGAAAATAAGGGATAATTTTGAATTAAACAACAAAATAAAAACGTCGGATGAATGGTTCATGAACCTATCAGACGTAGAAATTCCTAAAGAGATTTCCAACTTTCTAAAATTAGGAAGTAAATTTTCTGTACCACTCAGCCACAGAGACGTGGATGTGTTTAAAATACTTGCTGAAGTAGAAGACATTCTTTCTCTTCATGAGGAGGATTTTAAAGAAATTAAAAGAGCACAAGTCACCAATCTACTCACCAATTATTTTAAAGGCACTCATGGATCTAGTGAATACAAATTTAATGCCATTACTAGACAATTTCATACCACAAAAATATTTTTAAAAAATAATCCCAATTTAATATTATTAAAAGCCGATAAAGGCAACGTTTCTGTTATCATGAACAGAGCGGAATATAACCAAAAACTAGAAACCATTTTAAATGATGAAGAAACTTACGAAGTATTGGGTTCCGATCCTACTACGTCATATCAAAACCTCAACAATAAATTAGTAGCAAAACTTAAACTTAATAAATTCATTTCAAAAGAGATTGCCAGAGATTTAAACGAACATAACGCACTTATCCCTAGGGTTTTTGCTAACATTAAAATACATAAAGATGAAAAACCATTACGTCATATCATTGATAGTTCGGATGGACCTTTAAAAAACCTTACCATTTTTATGGCAGACATATTAAAAAAATCTTATAACATTGACAATCCATACTACGTTAACAATTCGTTTGATCTGGTTAAAGAACTTAAAGATTTCAAAATTCCGAATAATTTTACATTAATTAGTTTGGATGTAGTTTCATTATTTCCTAGTCTCACATGGGACCTTATTTTACAAGAAATTAAAAACAGATGGTCAGACATCTCCAAAGTTACCCCTATCAGCAGGGATATTTTTATTGAAATTTTAAAAACCATATATCATTCTTCTTATTTTGCGTTTGAGGATAAGATTTACTTACAAAAGAAGGGTTGTCCAATGGGTAGCAATCTCTCTCCCATCTTAGCTCAAATAACCATGGATACTTTATTGGATAAGGTTTTGGAAAGATTGGATTTCCAAGTACCTTTTATAAAAAAATATGTTGATGACTTAGTGTTGGCAGTTCCGTTGAACAAAACCAACTATGTCTTGGAAAAATTCAATGAATATCATCCGTCGATACAATTTACCATAGAGGTAGAAGATGTGGAAAAAAAAGGAGTCCCCTTTTTGGACACTTACTTCTTTAGAGATATAGATAATAACCTCAAATTCAATTGGTACACCAAAAAAACATACTCAGGTAGATATCTTAACTTCCTTTCTTTTCATCCACTTAAATACAAAATAGCACTTTTAAAAACCATGAAAGACAGGGTCACAAAAATTTCAGATATAACTTTCCTCAAAAATAATTTAAAAAGATTAGCAGGAATCTTCATAGCCAATTCATATCCAAAAAAAGTAGTTTACAAAATTCTTTTCAACTGTGATACCAATCACGAATCAGATCCAGGGGGAGGTAATGTAGGATTGGTTACCAATAAAACGGAAGTTTCTGAACCTAAAAAATACAGAGCCCTCACATATTTGGTTAGTTAGTTAGTTAGTTGAAATTTTTGGCGCACAGCAACAAAGGCTATTTGCGCCTAACGCAGCCCATCTAAATGACTAGACTATATATTAAAAACAAAAATTTAGACAATAAATAAATAAATAAATAAAATCATTAAAAATACGCATACTCAATAAAAGAAATCTTGCACTGACAAACACAAATAAATAATATAAAAGGTCTGTTCGAAAATTTGAACAGACTCAGGGTGATGGTAAGAGGCTGTAAAGGGGCCAATTACCATCGAATATCACAGTCAATAAATAGAAACACATTAAAATAAGATGCAAGATTTCACACATAAAACAGTAAGTTCGATTCTCTCAGGAAGAGTATCAGCCTGTCCATGAGTACTCTGTCGTCACCTAAGGCAACTGACAGGTCATAGCACAGGCCTAACCTCTCCCTGACATCCTCGAACTGTACACATTCGGTTAAAATGTGTAACACAGACAAATCTGTGTTACACGTCTCACAGACAGGGGACTCTTCACCTCGAAGGAGGTGTCCATGGGTCCACCAACAGTGACCTATACGAAGGCGTGTGATGGCGGTTTCCTCCCTGCGGTTAATCCTGCAGGAAGAACCCCATGGTTTAACGTCTCCCTTAATCTGTCGTAACTTAACGTTCTGTGTGCGGCTCCACTCATGTTGCCACATGTCTAAAACCAGATGTGTCAAATGACTCTTTGCGTCATCTGGAAAAACGAAACTCACATCAATCATAGGTCTGTGAGAGGCGGCTTTTGCAGCTGCATCTGCCGCTTCGTTGCCTTTAATACCAACATGTCCCGGTATCCAAAACAGCTCTACCCTCACATTCTGAGCATTCAGATTGTGGAGTAGCAACCGGATCTTTAGTACAAGAGGATGCACTGGATCTGGATCTTGGATACTGTTCAGAGCGCTCAGCGAGTCCGTCAAGATAACACTTGACCGACTTTGCTCTGACGAAACAAAACACAGGGCCTTGAAAATAGCGTACAGCTCAGCAGTGTACACACTCGTTATGGAGTGCAGACGGTACTGAAACTGTTGGCGTGGATTCAAAACAACGAACGCACACCCAACCCTGGTTCCGGATTTTGATCCGTCAGTAAAAATGACAGTATCCTCGAACCTAGGGACCAGTGTTCTTTGTAACTCATGTTGGTATTCGATAGGCAACGTAATATCTTTATCAAACCTAGTTAATGTGAGGTTCACAAGTGGACGCGGTAGCGTCCATGGTGGAACAGCACACAAAACGAAACTTGCCATTTCGGGCATATTAAAATCAATATCGCCCAAAATGTCGAAAGTCCTCAAACCAAAGGGCCTATTGGCTCTTGGTTTTCTGTCATAAATCTCTGTATGCCTATTTTGTAGAATAGGGTCATACGCGGGATGATCTGGCTTGGCACTGAGTGCAGCCATATACCGCAGGGATAGAATTTTACGACGATTGTACAGTGACGGTTCACCTGCTTCACACAGCAGGCTTGGTATTGGGCTGGTGCGGAATGCACCAGTGGCCAATCTAACCCCAGTGTGATGTACAGTGTCAAGAATTCTTATCTCTTGGTGTTTAGCTGACCCATAAGCTAGACATCCATAGTCCAGCTTAGAGCGCACTAGAGAACGATATAAACGCAACATGACAGTGCGGTCTGCACCCCATGTCTTGTGACTGAGGACCCGCAACAAATTGAGCGACTTTTGGCATTTTTTCTTGACGGACAAAAAATGTGCCCGCCAAGTTAGACGACTGTCAAAAACGAGACCCAGAAATCTGGCAGTATCGGTAAATGGTAACTGTGCTCCATTTAGCGTGAGTGTAGGGTTGGGATGGACACCCCTTTTCCTACAAAAATGGACACACACAGTTTTGCTGGTCGAGAATTTGAAGCCATTTTCGGTTGCCCATGTATCGAGACGATTGATGGTCAGCTGGAGCTGACGTTCGATTGTACTAGTCTTTTGTCCGGCGACAAAGATACCAATGTCGTCGACAAAAATCGAACTCTGTACAGGCAATCGAATACATGAAGCTGCACCGTTAATGGCAATCAAAAATAACGTAACGCTCAGTATGGAGCCCTGTGGGACCCCATTGTCCAGTGCGAACATTTGTGACAGGGTATTTCCGATCCGCACCCTGAAGCGCCGGTTCGACATGAAGTCTTTTATAAAGAACATCAAGCGTCCCCGGAGACCCCAGGAATGCAGAGTACGGAGAATCCCATAAATCCATGCAGTGTCATAGGCTTTATCAATATCGAAAAACACAGCTACCAGGTGTTTGTTTTCAACGAAAGCATTCCTGATAGCTGTCTCTAGTCTGACCAGATGATCTGCTGTTGAGCGGTGACGGCGAAAACCGCACTGTGTATTGGCCAGCAAGTCGTTTGATTCTTCACATATTTGGGACACACCTCAAATAGCCTTAAGAAGGTACTAAGGTTGGAAAACCTAGTTATTGCAGACAAACCATTATCAAAGTTAGCTTCTATAAATACGAAATTAAAATATAAATACAACATTGGTTCCAGTAAAAACTGTATTTACAAATTGAAATGCGAATGTAACAAAGTCTACGTGGGCAGTACGATACAAAAACTCAGTAATAGAATAATTCAACATCGTTCTGATGCGAGAATAAGTCCTAAAAAATGTGCGTTGGGACAACATATACATGACACGAAGCATAAAGTTGAATTTGATAATCCTGAGGTTTTGGACCGTTTCTCCCATTTTTCTAGTAGGATGTTTAAAGAGATGTGTTATATTAATCATTTTGATCACACACTAAATTCGAAAAAGGATATTGAAAATTTACATTCTATTTACTCTTTCCTCCTTACATTTAAAAAAATAAGGAAGAAAAATGATCCTCGAGAGGTTATTGTGTGATAATAATGATTATAATACCCTTGTTGCAATTTTGTCAATTTATTATTGGTTTTTTATTTAATTCTAAGTCATACACATGCCCGCTTAATTTCAAAAATACCCAAGGTCATCATATTGAATCATGGGATGAAGAATACTTCTTCTTACCTTAATCGTATAATGGAACATTCTAGAACAATTTCCTTATCTCCACCCCTCAACTCTTGTTCTTCTTCCCTTATTAACAAAATGGCCGCTTCACGTTTGCTTGTAAAAAATGTATAGAATGTTATTAATTTAAAGTTTTTTTTTATTGTAAAAAAGTTATGGTGCCTGATTGGTTTGGGATTTATAACGACTTAGTTCGTTTTTTGATAACATCCATGTGTTCCTCTTAATTATTTCAGTAAGTAAAGATAACTGTTGTTATAATTCCATTAACTAATTTGCACATTGTTGTTATAGATACCTTGAATAAAGCTAACGAACTGTTGGCGAAATATAGGCCTTATGAAATAAATGTGGGTTATTCACGACACTATCTTCTTTATCCCGACTAAATTAAGTATATATATATATATATATATATATATATAAATGTTAGCGAAAATATAATTATAATTGCTATATCGTTGCTAAGGCATATTGTTTTTATGTAAATAGAATAGTAGAAAATATATCATATGATGTGCGACACGTATTAGTTGATCAATAAAATTATGTCTTATTATTCATAAAATACCTTTTTAGGGTTTTGTAGGTATGACCAAAAAACCCTTATACCGTCATTTTGTCGTCTGTCTGTCTGTCTGTCTGTTCGGTAAAAATTGTAGCCAAACGGCTAAACCTAGAGAGTTGAAATTTGGCATGCTTATACAACTCTTTGACTCGCACATAGGAAAAATACTAAAACATCTAAAAAACATACCCCCCTAAAAATATAAACAAATATGTGATCATCGAAAACAAAAATATTTTTTTAAATTTTGGTTAGGGTATCAAATGAAAGCCCTTAGTACATGGATTAACGATCAAATTTTTATTTTTGCAAAATAAATTATTTTGATGCATTTTTTTGCCAAAATTGTTAAAAAAAAATTTTTGTCCCACACCTGTAGCCCAGATGGTTTAAACTAAAAATCTAAAAAAATTCTAAGTAATGTATATTGGTGTGAACCGAAATAGTACAACAGGAATTTTTGATCAGATTATGTTTTCGGAAAATAACGCATTTTTTGTGGTTTTTGGTTCACAAAGTACAAAAGTTATACCAATGTAAGACACTCACATGCAAGGCGTGCGATAGCGTAATGGGTTAGTGCACTGGTGTCGTAAGCTAAAATGCGTTGGAAACGAAGGGTTTCGAGTTCGAGTACGGAGTGAATTTTATTTTTTCTGTTTTTTTTTTGGATTTTTATTATGTTGAAATTATTTTGTCAAAATTCTAGTTATATTTTTCTAGTAATTAATAATTCTAGTAAATTTAATAACCAGTCTTATTATATGATTAACAGACGATAAATTATTTTAAAAATATCGTTCATTTTGCCGTGATTACTACAAAGTAAAATTTGTCCTACACACTCAGCATACCGCCTTCACTTATTATATACCTGCGAAACCCTGAAATGTGTGAATATTCACACTTCACATCAATTTTTTATTAATATTTGACCTATCAGATCCTATCACCCACAAGAAAATTAAAATAGAAGACTATAAGTGAAATATTAAAAATATGTTTTAATGCAACAATACATTGTTGTAAAGAAATTGTCGAATAATATTGCAAAAGCTATTGTAAAGGTTTAAGTTATTTTGTTTTAAGTTAAAGGTGACGATTGAGAATCATATAAAGGTAGTATGAATTATGAGCTAGATAATAGATTAGCGAATTTTGAGTTATTTTGTCAAAAAACACTTCAATTGGTTTCTATACACTTATTGGAATAAATTTGAAATGTGACATTTGTTTGAAAAATGCAGAATCTTAACACTAAGAACATCAGGATTAATTATCTAAAGCAGATCTCTAAAAATTGTTAGGATGAACGAGCGTTGCTTTGTAATTAACAAACACATTGTATGAAGGTAACTGGTATTGATGATGACTAAAATGGTAAGAGGCATTTTATTGTTTTGGTTAAATCATATGGCGCGTATTAGCCATAATGAGTAAAAATTATATTTGAGATTTAATATTTGAGATTTTAATAATTGAGTTTTAAGACTTGAGACATAAAATATGAGATTTTGGTTTTGATATTTGATATTTGAGATTTGATAATTAAGATCTGGATGCGAGATTTGAGTTTTGAATTTGAGCGATTATTGGAAAGGACAAACGACAGATCACTGGAATAGATAATGAGATGAGAGTTGAAAGCTTGTTGAGTACCGCAGACAAGCCGCTGCCAGTGGCATTATTCCGGTAATAGATCTGTAACCATGGTGGCAGATGATAAAGCACTGTATGTGCAGAAACGAATAGACGGTCTTTGAGCTTGTTGTACTGTAGACAATCTGTAATGAAGGACACTTATAGATAGTTACTGATAGTATCTGAGCTTGTTGATCTAGTCACTGAGTTCGTGGTAGAAAAATGAAATGATAACAAGAAGTCTCTAAACTTTCAGATCACAATTTATACTTTGCTTCTGGAAGGTTTTGTTTTAAGTAAATATTCATTTTAACTAATTGATATTGGTGCATGGTTGATTTTGTGAAAGATCAATTCTGCGCCCAAATTGCTTTATTTACAGATTATGAATTAGGTGAAAACTTTCAAGATGCAGTAGAAGATGAATGGTGGACCAGCTCAAGAATGGATCTCCATGGTATGCAGGATGCTGTTGTTGGTATGGAGCAGACCACTGGTGATATGGAGGTTGCTGTTGCTGATAACAACAATGCTGTTCATGGTGTGAAGAATACAGTTGCATCTCGAGAACGTTCCGCGTGTCAGTCTGGCTGTGTTAGCGAAAATATAATTATGCAACATTTACCCTTATTAACGATCTTGGTGTGCTATATCGTTGCTTAGGCATATTGTTTTAATGTAAATAGAATAGTAGAAAATATATCATATGATGTGCGAGACGTATTAGTTGATCAATAAAATCATGTCTTGTTATTCATAAAATACATTTTTTATTAATATATATATATATATATAAATATAGGTAGATAGATATATAAAATATTGGTGCCTCGAACACTACGAACAAATCAAACCCGCAAAATAACATTTGGATCATTATTGTAGCTTATGTGCAGGCTAGCGATTTTTAACTATTATAGATATGCCAATCGATCGTCAAAATAGATAAGAATAAAAAGTTAAAATCCATGATATGTTTACATGATTTGCAGATAGTTAACGGTCGTCGGCGGACAAAATTATCTCCACCACTTGTTCGTCCGGTCCGACTAAAAACCACACTGGTAAAAAAACTGGCGTTGGCGTTAGCTCTTACCCAACCCTGTTTAAACTTATTATTATTTTGCGTTTTATTTATTTTTAATGCCTAGGAAATTGATCTAAATTGCATGCTAAAACACATATCAATGAATATTTCAATATTGATAAAATTATCTTTATGAACCTCATTTAAAAAGTCGTAAAAATTAGGATATTAAAGATAATGCGTCAGCATGGAATTAAATTCAATCATATTGTTTATTTTATAATTTGTTTACATGTATTTTAGCACCAGTGGGTAATTAATAAAAAATTACATTAATTAAATTAAATTTATATCCCTTTGGCCACAATTTCTACCGTACAGACATACACATGAGTGACATTATAAAAATATTTTGGTCATACTTCCAAAACCCTAAAAAAATCACTGATTACAAATTTTTTGATTACTGCAAAAATAAACATAAAGTAATTTTAACTTGATATTTAGGCCGGCATTACACTCTAATGCCCGGTTTCACAATCGACTGTTAACAGTCACTGTCAAAGTTAGCTGCCAGTTAATGATATATATCGTATTACAATTTTCAGTTTACAGTTACTTTGACTGTTAACTGGCTGTAGGTAACAACTGCTTTGAGGCGGTTGTCAGCTGAAAGTTAGATCTAAACAGGGATTAACAAGTGAAAAAGTTTCAAAATGTCAAGTTAACAACGTGGAATTTTAATAGCATAATCCTAGTTATAAAATGGTTAACCGCAGAATTCATATTAATAGCAATTCAGATAATAAAATATTAGAAGAATTGATAAATAAAACGCGACGGGAAATTCGAATTCGGCGTAGGCCAAATAATTTCGAAGTTTGGAACAAAGATGACTTTTTTTTATGATTTCTACTAAAAAAAGCCACTGTAGCTCTTTTGCACGATCAAACAGGACATCTAATAGAGTTTCCAACAGATATACCAGGTCTACAAGTATGAAATGCGGATTTTTTTTCAAACTTGCCGCGCAAACAGAGTGTATAGTTCAAAGTTTCAACACATATGGCGTTTTGTTAAGTTATCATTAAGTGTCAAATGCGTATAGGCTATAATTTGAAAAGTTATCATATAGTTTTGTTTTACTGTGTTAAAAATGTCAAATTTTGTGCCAAATAAAGAGCATTCGCGGACAGTACTACTGTTTTGTTTTCATTTGAAAAAAACTGCTGCTGAATCATACCGACTGCTTCGAGAAGCTTATGGTGAATATGCTCCATCGCAAGATACGTGTGAACGATGGTTGCGGCGTTTCAAAAGTGGTGACTTTGATCTTACAGACAAAGAACATGGAAAACCTCCAAAAAAATATGAAGATACAAAATTGGAAACATTGCTACAGGAAAACAATAGTCAATCACAAAAACAACTAGCAGAGCAGTTAGGCGTTAGTCAACAAGCTGTTTCCAATCGCCTACGAGAGATGGGTAAGATCCAGAAAGTCGGCAGATGGGTTCCACATGCATTGAATGAGAGGCAGATGGAAAAATGCAAAAACACTTGTGGAATATAGCTTGCACGATACAAACGAAAGTCTTTTTTGCATCGTATCATTGGCGATGAAAAATGGATTTATTTTGAAAATCCCTTTCGCAAAAAGTGTTGGGTGAACCCATGCTTACCATCCACATCAACTGCAAGATCGAATCGCTTTGGCAAAAAGACAATGCTCTGTACTTGGTGGGGCCAAAAGGATGTGGTCTATTATGAATTGTTAAAACCTAGTGAAACAGTTAATACCCAACGCTACCAACAACAACTGATCGAATTGAACCATTCGCTGCTCATAAAACGATCAGAATACGAAAGAATACAGCACAAGATAATATTTTTTCACGATAACGCTCCATCACATAAGGCAAAGCAGTTTGCAACACATTGGAGGCACTCAAGTGGGAAGTGCTACCCCATGCCGCTTACTCACCAGACTTGGCCCCTTCAGATTATCACTGTTCGCATCGATGGGTCACGCACTTGCCGAGCAGCACTTTTGTCCATATGAAAATGTGAAAGAATGGCTAGATGAATGGTTTGCGGGGAAAGGGGAAGAGTTCTACTGGCGAGGTATTCAAAAATTGCTTGAAAGATGAGAAAAATGTATAACTTCTAATGGAGCATACTTTGAATAAATAAACTTTTACTGTTCTTTTGAGTTTAATATGTTTTATTTAAAAAAAAAAAAACGCATTTCATACTTGTAGACCTGGTATATGATGCCTTGACCTCAGTGAACCAATTTCTTTTAACGCTTAGATTCTGTGCTTGTGAAAACATGCTAATTCTGTGCGTCCTGAAGAACATCGGTACCAAAATGCTCAGATCCTGATGAGAAATGTGGTCGAAATATTATTTGAAGTCATGAAAAGGCGATTCCCTACATTAGCGTTGAGAATGCGCCTAAAGTTACCCACAATTCAGGTTGTAATTTTCGCCTGTACTGTTATGCACAACATTGCTCGTTATGCCCATAAGGGAGAACCTCCTATTGACCTTGTAATTCAGGATCAACTTGAAAATGACATTATAAATGGTAAGGTGACCAACTTTTTTACAATGAAAAGGAGGACACAAGGAAATATCGTAAAAAAATTGTTTTTTTCATTTTATTCTTTACAACAATAATACACTATAATATGATAAATGTAAAATAAAAACTTTGTTGAAAAAAACTTATAATTATTAATTATTATTTAAATGAGTACTTATCAATCGAATGAATATTTTTTATCAAAGTATCATCTTCTAACAATATATTGGTAATATCTGAACAAGAAATATCCTTCATATTGAATTTTACGGCAAGTGCTGCAGCTAGAGTATCAACATTCAATCACTTGTCCAAAAATCATTAGCAATTGAAATAACTCTTTCAACTGCTGCATTAGTTCCAGGGCAGCACAAGGTAAATTGAACAAGAATAAATAAATTTTCACATGGAATATGTTCATTTAAAATGAACATACCAGCAGCCATTTTGACCAACAATTGTATTCTGATGTAAATTAATATTATATAATAAATTTTTTAGAAAAGATTCCGTTCTTGACTTCACCCCGTGACAATATTAACGAAATTATAATCGGGTCTGGCCTAACACATCATCAGCTGATTTGTTCTGGCACAGGCTGAAAAAAGTTAAAAAGCAACTAGCAAAATATGTATTTATTTATTAAAATTGTTTACGCCCCAAATATTTTTTACGACCCCCTTTAAAAATAACTGGTATAGATTGTTAGTTTTATAAGATGTTTTATAAGATGACACAAAAGACGGGATAAGCGCGTTTGAGGAGTTGTGGAGGAGGGATAAGGAACTGGGGGAGCAAGAAAGGACAGTCAGAATAGACAAATCAAGGAGCGCAGGGAGATATAAGAAGGTCAGAACTATAGGGGTACCAAGCTACTTGAAGGGAGAAAGAGGAAGGTCAGGAGGGAGAGTTAGGAGGATTGCGCGGCTAAGGTGCGGGAATGAAGAAAGAGGAAATAGATATTGGAGGAATCAGGAGGAAAAGATATGCAGGGTGTGCGGGGAGGAGGAGGAAGATATAGAGCACCTCGCGAAGAGGTGTAGAGAGATGACAGTATGGACGGGGAGCCCATTAGACCTGTTGCACGAAGATGGAAGAAGGGGTGAGAGGCGGGCGAGGGAATTAGAGGCAAGAAGGATGGGGATTGGGGAAGGATAACAGGAAGGGGTAAAGGAAAGAAGGAGGAGACCCGGTGGGAAGAAGGGGAGAAATGGAAGGAAAGAATGGGGATGAGGTTACCTAGAAATGGGGAGAAAGGAAGGGAGATAGGAGGAGGGGAGAAGAAATGGTTGGAAAGGAAGAGAATGAAATAAAATAAATCAAAGATGGGCGAGAGAACTGGAAGCAAGAAGGAAGGAGAACAGGAAGAAGGAGAGGGACATTGGAGCAAGAAGATAGAAAAGAGAAAAAACATTGTAAATTGTATTGGATTGTTATGTATTTATTTTTGGATTTATTGTTTTATTTTTTGTAATGGTTAATACCTTGAACGACGCAAGGTCTAGGAAATAAAGAATATATATATATATATATATATATATATATATATATATATATATATATATATATATATATATAAGATGACACCTGTAATCTTTTGTGTTGTTCATTGGTGTTTAACCTAGCCTTAAGCGAGGTGTTATTATATTTAGAACAATTAATATTTTATCGAACACATAAATAAGTTGAACAAGTACACCATATATTTCTTTAAATAATTTAAAGGGTACGATATATTTTTCAAAATAATTCGCTCTACATATTAAAAAAGCAACTCTTTTAATTTAACAGTAACATATATTTATAAAATACAAAAATTTTAAACATAAATTTAATAATCTTTATTCTATTCTATTTTACATTATTTTATCAATAACATTTTAACTTATTTTCAAAACTAGTTGTTATTATTTCCTTTGTTAACAAAAAGTTTAAAAACAGGTTGTATCTTCTCCCAATTTTGACTATTTCCTTTAATCCTCATCGGCTTCAACAATCCTTGGAAAAGATTTGACAGAGTTCCACTACTGCCATTGGAACTTCCCGAACTGCTAGACGAATAAGAACTTCCTCCAGAACTAGAACTGGAACTGGTACCTTGGTTGTTAGACTTTACATAAGTCCAAGAAGGTTTGAATTTAAGTTTACCACCAGCACCTACTGAACCAGTATTTGTTAAACCTTGTCCTAAAGATCCAGAAGCTCCTAATTTTCCTCCAACAGAAACATCATAACCATTTACATTTATTCCAAATGATCCTTTTGTTTCAACATTTCCAGAAGCTACATTAGACATATCTCCATGGAGACCAACTTTAATATTTCCAGATATAAGAGCAGCAAGATTTTCCCAAAACTTTGGATCAAGGAAAGGTAGATTGTAATTAAAGGTAGGTTTAAAAGAAGCTTTAGTATCTGGTACATTTGGACTTAGAATAATAGGTATTTTAGGGGATCCGGGTAACTTAACAGTTTTTGTTATATTTCCGAGTAAAGTTTTAGGGTTTTCTTTAGTTTTATTTGGGTTCTCTGTTACTGAGTTTGGTGTGGAATTTTGAACTGGACTTTTTGTTTTATTTGTTGTTTTATCTAAACTAGGAGTCCACAGTTTTGTTGTTGTTTCTATAGTTTTTGTTTCCCCTGATTGAGGTATTTTCGTTGTTTCAGGCTGAGCAATTTTAGGTTCCCCTTGAGGCATTTCAACGGACCTTTTATATCTCTGGTTTTCGTTTACATCTTTGGCACCATTTATAATCACCTGTTCATCATAAGTTTCATCTAATGCTTGTAATTTTCTACTTAAATATTTAGGCACTTCCGAATCATCGTCAATACTTGGGTTCCATAATCTAGATGGTTTCTGTCCTCTAACTTCTGGTTCTAATTCTTCATCTATATCATTGAGTGCTTGTTTCAAACTTCTTAAATATTTAGGGATTTTATTTCCAGGATCTTCTGTTTCATGGCTTGGAGTAACTAATTTTGAAGAAGCTTCTGGTTGTGCAATTTTAGGCTGTAATGGTTCATAAGCTTCATCAAAATGTTCAGGTATATCCATTACACTTTTGACTAAATATTTTGGAATTTTGTTGGCAGGATCTTCTACTTCATCATGACTTGGAGTCCAAATTTTTGAGGAAACATCTTGATCAGCAAGTTTAGGTTGTAATGGTTTATACGCTCCATTTGATTCGAGTAGTGGATGCTTTAATAAATATTTTCGAATTTTATTTGCTGGATCTTCTATAGACTCATCTGGACTTGGTGTCCAAAGCTTTGAGGATGATTCTGGATCAGCAATTTTAGGTTGGAGTGGTTTATATGCTTCATTTGAAGACTCAAGTAAATCATTTACGTTTTTGACTAAATATTTTGGAATTTTATTTTCAGATTCATCAGGACTTGGTATCCGTTGCTCTGGATGTTTTAGATGGGCGATTTTAGGTTGTATTGGCTTATATACTTCATCGGAAGGCTCGAGCAAATCATTTGCGTTTTTGACTAAATATTTTGGAATTTTATTTTCTGGATCTTCTGTAGATTTATCAGGACTTGGTGTCCACATCTTTGACGATGGTTCTGGTTGAGCGATTTTAGGCTGAATTTGCATATATTCTTCATTAGAAGACTCAAGTAAATCATTTGCGTTTTTGGCTAAATATTTTGGAATTTTATTTGCTGGATCTTCTGTAGATCCATCAAGGCTAGGTGTCCACACCTTTGACGATGATTCTGGTTGAGCAATTTTAGGTTGTAGTGGTTCATATGATTTATCTATTACCTCAGGCCCTTCCACTATAAGTTCAACATCATACCTTGGATGTTTAATTACAGGATCTTTTGTAACTTCATCTGGACTTGGTGTCCATAACGTAGAAGGCTCTTCTTGTGCATCAAGCTTGGGTATTATTGGTTCTTGTAATTCATCTTGTATGTCGAAGGACTGTAGTTTCCTTGATAAATGTTTCGGAATTTTGTTGGCGGAATTTGTTGTTTCATCTAGAGTTGGTGTCCAAAGCTTGGTTGTTGTCTCTGGTTGAATAGCTTTGGGATTTAATGGTTTAGGAATTTCTTGAGCGTTTTCTAAATATTTTGGGATTTTGTTAGCAGGATCTTCTGTTTTTTCGTCTAGACTTGGAGTCCAAAGTTTTGTAGTTGTTTCAGGTTGGACAGCTTTGGGTTCTAATACTTTATGTACTGCTTTAGCGATTTTGTCCAAGTATTTTGGTATTTTGTTTGTAGGATCTTCAGTAGATCTATCAAGACTTGGTGTCCAAAGCTTTGTTGTCGTTTCTACTTGGGAAATTTTAGAATCTATTGATTTAGGTTCTCCTCCAACGTTTTTGTCTAAATATTTTGGACTTTTGTTTGCATCTTTAGTTGAACAATCAAGACTTGGAGTCCATGGCTTTGTTGAAGTTTTTTGTTCAGCTTGGTTTGCCCTGAATTTTGGTTTATTGAAATTTGGATCGAACATTTTGAAAATTTTATGTAAAACAACAACATATCTTGATGATTCGTTTGGTGGGTCCTCTTCAGATTCTAAAGAACTTGAATTTTTCGTTGTTGGTGGTACTGGAATTTTGGTTGAAGAATGTTCAGTTATTTGTTTCGTTGTTGAATTTTTGTCATTCTCAGTTTTAGTTGTTTGAATTGAAATTTCTGAAAATTCATTGTTTGGAGTGGAGGTTTCTTTCACAGAATGTTCTTGAAATTTTGGCATCTGATTATTAAATGTTTGTTTTATTTCATTTGCACTTGGTGCAGGTGCTAACAAGTTTGCTACATCTTGATCGCTTAATTTAGTGTCAATATATGGTCCTTCATTAGGTATAACTCTGATTACTCTAAAAAAGAAATCGTGTTTAATTAAATCAAAAAAATATTTATAGATATTATTTTGTTACAAATGGCTGCTATAGTAGCTGTTCACAGACTTATGGCCCGGTTACACGATGCCAGTAACTTGCACAAATAAGATCTTGCACCAATCACTGGCATCACGTAGACGTAGATGCCAGTACTGGTGCAAGTACTGGCACCAATATCTCATGTCATTCAAGTGAATAGAAGCCGATCCTATTTACTGGCACAAGTAGCTACGCAAGTGAGTATTAAAAATGGCCGCCATGAACAGGTGATTTGTTCTCGCTGATACAAAAACATTAAATATACTTGTCCATGTCCATAACAAAGTGGTCTGAGGACACCACAAGTAAATTTCTGATTTTATATAGGAAGCATGGGTGCTTATGGGACGTTAAAAACTTATAGAAATAAGCATGCTCGGGAAGCTGCAGTAATCAAGTTAGCAAGTGACATGAACATCGAGGGTTTTGATGCTGTGGAAGTAAAAAATAAAAGTAAATCCCTCCGCACAACCTACCACCAAGAAGGGCGAAAATTATTTTTTTTGCACAATTTGGCAAAAGTCACGAGTAAATAATTTATTTTGCAAAATAAAATTTTGATCGTTAATCTACGTACTAAGGACTTTCATTTGATAACCTACTCAGAATTTATAAACAAAATTTCGATGAGAATATATTTGTTTATATTTTTAGGGGGATATGTTTTTTAGATGTTTTAGTATTTTTCCTATGCACAGACAGACAGACAGACAGACGACAAAATGACAGTATAAGGGTTTTTTGGTCAATACTACAAAACCCTAAATAAGGTAAAGTTGGTTGATAACTTACAGATATAAGGAATTATTTTATTCATCAAAGTATACACCCTTATTGTCTATACACTTTTGCCATTTATGCGGAAGGTTGTTCAGGCCGGTGGTATAAAACTCTGGCGGACGAGAGTCAATGAATTCCTGGAAGGCTAGTTTTACAGCATTGTCGGAATTGAAGTAGTAGTTAGTGGTTAGTGGTTAGTGGTAGTAATTTTTACCGAACAGACAGACAGATAAACGACAAAATGACAGTATAAGGGTTTTTGGTCATACATACAAACCCTAAAAATCAGTTCACTTGGATATGGGAGTGTCAGATATACCTTTCATTTGGAAGGTGCGCCACAATATCTTTTGAGTTATCAATTAATTCTTCTAAAATCATTTTGAAACAGATTATTTTTTGTTTTTGGGCGGAGATTCTTTTTTGTTTACAGGTGTGAAAGACGTACGCAACATAAAATTAGATTAAACATCGAAAATTGGCGCGTTAAAAAGACGGTTTTACGCATAAAAAATAACTGGAAGCATCTACATTTTGCAGTTTGTTTCGAGTTCTTTGCAAGGTTACTTAAATAAGTTACTGGCATACGTGTAATACCCTTTTCACACTAGATCTTTAAGATCGGATGTTAAAGTGAATGTATCTTTAAACGCTAATGTGAAACCGTATGGCCTCGTCTAAATACAAGCGATGTTTAAGACAGAGATCTGCGTCTTAAACTTCGTCCGCTTTGCCAACTTAATTTCTATTATAAAAAAATACTCCTTGAATTTGTGCTGTCAACATTTTATATTATCATAAACAAGAATACTGTATTATATCGACGTTATAAGAAGTTTATACTTGTTGTTATAGTAAAATTATTTATTTTAATAATGTGTTTAATAAAATACAGCGCTACAATAATTGAGATAAAATGTATCAACTTACATGTTAATACAGGTGTAATATATTCTTTATTGTAGTGTCTTTATTGTAGAATGAAATGAAATATACATATTTTTTTATAATAATTCAAAATGTGCGTTTGCGCAGACAGTTCAAAACTGGTAATTTCATGACGGTAACTTAAGGACAAAATTACTGTAGCTGATGACAGCATCAGAGATTTAAACATCAAGTGTGAAAGCATACCGATCTTAAACATCGGTGAACTTTAAGTTCACTCGTCTTAAAGGTCTAGTGTGAAAAGGGTATAAATGACAAAACGACTTGTACAAGTATTGGCACAAGTTACTGGCATTGTATAACCGGGCCATTATTTCTCCAACAGTGGCAAATTGTGCTCATTAATGTTAGGCTTGCTTTCGCTAGAATGAAAGGTTTGAGGAAATGTGTTTTTGAGATATTATTAGTGTTTAATTAATTAAATTAGAATGATTCATTTAAATGTGAGATATTTACATATATACAGTAAAGCTGCGTTCATAGCTCTAAAATTAGTCGACTATGCACTGTACGTTGTGGAAAGATTTAGTAGACAGTTTTAATGTTAAATGACAGCTATGAAAATTAATGGGTGACGAATGTTTGACATCTATGTTTTTTCAAACCAACTACGATGGAATAATAGTATATTATTCAATTCATGCAACGAGCATGGAATGATGGTCATTTCACACGAGTATGAAAGTTGCGTCACAAGTCGCTGGGGACTAGCGCAATTCATAAGAGTGAGAAATGACTATTCCATGCAAATTTCATACTATGCTTTTTCCACGACTATAACTTTATTATTTATTTCATTTTTATTCAGTTCGCTTTAAAAACTAACAATAATTTTGACAGTTGCTTTCAACCTATTTATTACGTTATCTTGCAACGGTCATGTGCGTGTCATACTGAATGTAAATTTTGTTAAAATAACAATACTTGCGTCAGCTGATTAACCGACTGACCAAGACCAACTCTATCAAAATGTATATTTACAAAATTCGACAACTTTAACTGTATTATTTAGTTTCAATCCGGTTTCCTTTACAAACTAACAATAATTTGACATATGCTTTCAATCCGGCACTTCCGGTTTCACCGGAAATGATGTCAACTTTTGATCTAGCATAGGGAATCGATAATTTTATACTTTTTTCCTAAAGTTAAAATGGTTAACATAAAAATTTAATAATTTAATGTACTTTTAGGAAAAAAATATAAAATTATCGATTCCCTATGTTAGATCAAAAGTTGACATCATTTCTGATGAAACCGGAAGTGCCTCAGAATTCTTATAGTAACCTTTAGAATGGGCCTTTTTGTCTAGTTTAACTTTTGTTCTGAAGATTTTTTGTATCTTTACAAATAAAGGAGATTTTCGGGGTGCCCCGTTTCAAACAAACACCCTGTATATTTGTTAGACATCACTGATTTATCAATGACATCTTTTTATTATTTGCACCTTTTGTAATTTGTTTTTGTAGTATATATAAATTTGAAAAAAATGTGTTTAACCTTAATTAAAAACCTTTCAAAAACATTAGAAAATGTATTTTATTAATCTTGGAATAGCCCTTCTTTTTCATTAGCACCATTTCATACAATTTTTCAAGTTTACAGAGATTCAATATAACGATTTCTTCGGAATCTTTGTTTTATACTGCCCTTATACATAATTTTTGGCGATTCAAAACATTAGCTGATGATGGTAACATTACCAGTAATACTAATAATTTATGAAACTTTCAAGTTAATATCATAGTATTTTATGAGAACAAAAACTTTTTGATACACGGAGAATTAGTAAATTGTGACTATCATCGTTTTTCCCCCCGACTCTTCATATGCTATATCAAGGTTTCTAAACTGGAGGAGCGCGCTTCTTGGTTTCCCGAGAAAGCTAATTATTGAACCGTTTTTTAAATTTATATCAGTGGTGTATCAATTTATATCGTGGTGTATAGCTTAGACCACTGCTGCTCGGTTACATCAAACACCCTGTATATAAATAAGTGATACTAAATATAAAGTGTGATTTAAAAAAAATCGTCAGATTAATCCGTGGAAGAGAAAGACAACTAAAGAAGGCTATATAAGAGAAAGACAGTAATATAAATGTTAGAGATAATCGAGCAACAACAAAAACAAAAACTGTAGTTTTTGACAATTTAGCAATTTTAAATTAACAGTATAATCAGAATCTGTATTGATGAAGGCCCTGATTACATATTCCATCTTGTTTAGTTTATAAGTTTATTATTTTATTTATTTGAGATTGGTTATTTAAGCGTTTGTCCATTTCTACTTGCTATTTTATAAAAATAAAAAAAATAAACAAGATTTAGTTTTAAGGAAAACTAACTGTTTAAAGCAAAATTTGCTTAGTAGCTCTGTAGTGCCAAAGGTTATGTGAATAGCTCTAACGTTCCGAATTTATTCAAAGACATACGTGATTATTTTTTCGACCTACTTTGACGATTTGTTTTTCACTACACGTTATCTTTTATACAGGATGTCCTAGGAAAAATTTATCAAACAAAGGATATATTGCTAATTTTAAGTAAAAAAAGGTTTATCAAATATAATAATATATATTTATAAAAAAACTTACGGTTTATTGAAATAAAAATGCGAATCATTTCATAAATAATTATTTTTATTTGAGGAATATAAATAATATTCAAATAGCAAACTTAAATCTCGTAGTGCAAAAGGTTTATAATTTCTAAAGAGTTGCCTTATTTCATGATACATTGTTTTCTTTTTTTTTAAATCACAGTGTCAAAGGTTATATGAATAGTTCTAGTGTTCCAAATTTATTCACCGCCATACGTGATTTTTTTCTCAGCCTACTCTAAAGAGTTTTTTTAAATCACACGTTATCTCTGGTTGTAGGGAAAATTATTTTGGTAGAGATTTAAAAAATCAAAATTACGTACTTACTGCGTTTTTACTCCTTTGAGGTCAATGGCCGTTATTAGGCCTAAAGCACAGCTTAGTAAACAAAATGTTACTATTCCAATCCCCATTTTTAATATGAATCATTCGAGCGTGCAGAATGTTGTTATATAGTTTTACTAAATTGATCAATTATAAATAGTTTTTGTAATTAAATTTATCTATTAATTATTGCTTAGTCAGACAGAGTTGATAATTACTGACAAAATAACTAAAATAATTTAACATAAATTGGCAGATAATGCAATTGATTGTCGTCAAGGATTATCTGAAAAGTATTGTAAACAATTGTTTCAGAATAATTACGGAAGTAATTCTTCAGCATATTACAACAATCTGTAATGAGTTACATTATTCGGCCTGTCAAAATAAGGTTTATTAACGACTAGAGTCCGGCAAATATATGCAACGGTACTTTAGTTAGGTGTTGTTCGATAAAAAGCGGCACATGTGTTATCTGTAGAAATAAAATGTTATTATATATATATATTTGTAATGTGCCCTACTGACAAATAGTGTAGCGTATAAAAATTGAATATCTTATCAAACACTGACCAATGGCAAAGAAGTGACTGCAATTATCTCGGATATAATCCCAAAATAATGAGGTGTCGTTATTAAGATAAGAATTCATTGCGGTACAAGTGTTTTATTCTTTTGTTTTTTGTTGGTCTTTGTTTCCAAATAGTAACAAATTGAAAAATGAAAAAGTTTAGAAGATTATTTATTATTAATAAATAGCATACACAAGCAAAATAAATGCAATTTTAATATCAATAATAATAATAGTAAGACATTTTTCGACTTGGTGAGTGTTATAGTAAGTTTTTTGTTTTTTTCTTTTCTCAATAATAATAATAATAATAATTAATAATATTATTTCTGAAAGTAATGTTTTTAATTATTTAAAGAAATCATTAAGTATTTTTCTAAATTTTCATCAGAAAAATTAGTTC
Organism: Liopterus haemorrhoidalis; assembly: GCA_963971575.1. NCBI lineage: Eukaryota > Metazoa > Arthropoda > Insecta > Coleoptera > Dytiscidae > Liopterus > Liopterus haemorrhoidalis. The sequence continues at coordinate 18,608,394 of OZ020622.1, read as the reverse complement.
TTTTCGATGTATATACTTCCTTGAAAAAAGAAAAAGACCTCTCTACATCAAAACTTGTTTTTGGTGCATAATTACAAATAGTATATATTTCTTTATATTTATTAAATATATCCTGATTTGATAATAAATTGATAGAAAATTGTAGTAATACTTGTAGGTCAGGATATTTATTAAATATACTATCAATTTTTGCATACAAGTGCAAACCAAACTCGCCGGGAACAGATTTCAGATTGTTTACTGTCCAATAAATAATATTTAAAGATTCTGACAACGGCCGGTTTTGTTTTTCTAAATTTACTATGGTTGAAGGAAGAAATTCAAAATTATGAACTTTAACTCTTCATAAATATTTGGTTTTTGTATAATATTTTTTGATATTATAATGCTTTGAGCATCCGAAGTTAGATTGAAAATAAAAAATTTTAAAACTTCAAAATTGTTAACATAAAATAACATAATAAAGTTCCCAAAAGTGTCACAACAGGATTTGGTGGTAAGGGTAAATTTGGACATAATTCTTTATATAAGGATACTCTTAATGGCACTACCCTTTTTTACCAATCTTCTATATCATATAGGCTTTGGGGAAAGAACCTGATATAAGCGTTTCACATTTGTAAGAACAAACTAAGAGGAAATTTTGTTTTGAATAGTTTCCATCTTTGAAATTGTATGTCATGTTGGTAATAAAAAATCCATTTGACATATGTCATAATGAAAAATGATATCTTAATTATAATGACCATAACCTAGACACCTAAAGTCGGTTTACAGTGTAAGGAATATTTTTAATTGACATTTAAAGTCAATAATACACTATAAAAGTAACCAAAATAACCAGATCTAATTTGTTCTTACAAAAGTGAACAGTTTATATACCCAATACAGTCTATATATAGTATGCTAATATCAGAGAGGGCGCTTTATAAGTAAAAAGAAGTTAAAAATTATTATTATCTGTCTCATTCTGTAATACGGAACTAACAGTGAAAGTTCATTTTTTATGTTGTATACTGACAATACATTTATAATATTGTCATAGTATTGATTCACACGGATACGCCAAAGTCTGTTTACACCACAACAGTCACCAAAGTAACCAGATCTAGTTTCGTATTACAAATTGAGACGGATTATACAGAATTATTCGTTCAAAATAAAATTTAAAATAGCACGCTTATGGCAAAAGTACCGTTGCATATATTTACCAGTCTCTATTAATGACTGATACGATTTTAAGAACGACATAAAAAATAAAGCAAAACAGATTATTCTAGTAAAGACATACGTAGTTGACTGATAGAATTTTCAAGGAAACGACAGTTCCTGTGCCATCTATGAACTCGTCTAGACTCTAACGTCATATTTAGGGTGACCAGCAGCGACGGTGAAAGGCAGGGGCGACCGGGGCACAGGCCCAGGGCGCCAAAACAAACGCTTAGATATACATATTCTAAGTTTTTATTAAGTTTTTCTATTTTTATTTAGATCAAAAATATAAATTTTCATTTTTATATCAGTCTCGTACATATTAAATACAAAATTGAATTTAAAGACGTACACATTTATTGATTATATAATAATATTCAGTCTTCTTTTGGACTTCTTCAAAATATATAAAGCATCATATGTGCATATATTTGTATATAAAAAATAAAGAAAATCCATTTTCAAATCTTCTGTCTTGTTTGAAGACGCTGCTTCGGAAATAGTTTTTTAAATAATTTAACGTAAAAAATGATTGTTCAGCAGTACGTTGTTTACTGATAACGTTACTAATATTTTTAACAGCTTTCATAGAAATATATTTAACTAACTTTCTTGCACATTTGAAAACATCTATAACTGATTTTGGTGGCACATTTAGATATACAGTGGCACCTTGACTTACAAACTTAATTTGTTCCTGACCGCTGTTCGTATCTTAAAAAGTATTTAGAAACCCAATGGGAAATCAATTAATCCGTTCCCAAATTAAAAAATAATAAAGCAAATCCAAAAAATTTAAATAACTATTTTCAACTAAAGAAAATGCAAAGAAATGGAGAAAGAGTGAGAAGAAGCAATTTTTCACTATAAATGTGTATTTTGTATACCATTACATATTAATTTTTGTTTATGAAATGTTCTGTTTCACATGATTAAGGTCGTAACGTAGCGAACTCTAAAGTCAATGGATGGCCGCGAGGTGCGGTGGCCAGTAGACTTAATACGTCACAGGAGGTGTGGTTGCAAATTCTCTCACCTCGAAGTAGCTTACAGGGAGAGGGAAATGTGCTCATACTTATAAAACAACCCAGGATTTTTCGGAACCGTAAAATATAAACTAAATGTGTTCAAATCAATTTGAGTTTTTTTTTTAAACTTCTAGATATGAAAGAAAAATTTTGATTTATTTTTGATTTTCAATTTTACAGTGCTGAACTTTTTTTTTTAACTTCACATCACTGTTACTCAGTAAATGAATAAAAAATACAAATGTTAACACTGGACCAGTCTATATAGTAATTTTATCTTTAAAATAAGCCCTTGGATGTGAAAAGTGATTAATATTTATTACCAATTTTGATTTTACAGATAATTTTGTAGAAATAATATTTTTTTTATCATCAAAAAATTATGTTAATAATCATTAATGTAATAATAATAATATGTGTGAAGAAGTTTCTCTCCAATCCCCCCCCCCCTGCTACGCCTCTGACCATCATTGTAGACCGGTGGTTCTCAACATTTTTTTGACTTACCCCTTGGCGTGTCAGAAATTTATTAAGCACCCCTAAAATTATAGTAGGGGAGATAAATAGGAAATTCAAAAAATAATTAGTAAAATAAAAAGTAATTGTAGATTCAGCCCTTTAGGGGTTGATAGGGGTAGGATAAAATTCTGATATACGTTTTTCGGTACTTGCATGGGTAGTCTTTATAAGTAAATACCAAGTAATTTTATATCTTAACAAACACAGGAAATACAACAGGATGTATAATTCGCCCTAATTGTAGATTCACCCCTTTAGGGATTGATTAGGACAAAATCTTAAAACAAGTTTTTCGGCAATTGCAAGAGTAATCTTTGTAAGCAAAAATCAAGTCGATATCTCATTGGTCTTAAGAGATATTAAGGAATGCCTGAATTCACATTTTACCCCTGTTCACCCTTAAGGCATATAATTTTAAAAAACTGTCAATACCATTTCTAGATATTTTTAAAAGACACATATGTGCCAAAAAGTAATTTTATAACTCAACAAACACAAGAAATACAACGGGATGTATAATTCGCCCCAACTGTAGATTCACCCCTTTAGGGGTTGATTAGGACAAAATCCTGAAATAACTTTTTCGACAATTGTAAGAGTAATCTTTGTAAGAAAAAATCAAGTCGATATCTCATTGGTCCCAAGAGATATTAAAGAATCCCTGAATTCACATTTCACCCCTTTTCACCCTTAAGGTATGCAATTTAAAAAAACTGTCAATAACATTTCGAGATATTTTGAAAAGGCACATGTGTGCCAAAAAGTATATTTATAACTCAACAAACACAGGAAATACAACGGGATGTATAATTCGCCCCAATGGTTGATTCACCCTTTATGGGTTGATTAGGACAAAATCCTGAAATAAGTTTTTCGGTATTTGTATGGCTAATCTTTGTAAGCAAAATGCAAGTCGATATCTCATTGGTCCTAAGAGATATTAAGGAATGCCTGAATTCACATTTCACCCGACAAACACAGGAAATACGACAGGATGTATAATTCGCCCCAATTGTAGAGTCACCCCTTTAGGGGTTGATTAAGAAAAAATTCTGAAATAATTTTTCGGTATTTGTACGGGTTATCTTTGTAAGCAAAAACCAAGTAGATATCTTATTGGTCCTAAGAGATATTAAGGAATGTTTGAATTCACATTTCACCCCTTATCACCCTTTAGGGATGAAATAAAAAAAACCGGTCAATATGAATTTGTATTCTACCACGGAAAGAGCAAAGTCTAAAATAAAACACGCAAATTTGACATCACAAACTGTTTTATTCCAAAGATCTTCAGTTACCAATTTTTATAAAACAGTGAATAAGCATAGTCAACAGTTTATGTCTTACTAATTAAACACCAAATATAAAGATATGTGTAGAAAATTAAGGCGGAGCTTAAGACTCCCTCTACTATGACTAGATTAGTTTAAAACCACGCTACCAGATGGATACATCTCTCGATGCTTGTAAATGCCAGTATTTCATATAAATAGTGTTTCGGTGTGGGTCAAAGAATTGGTGCTAAATATTAATTAATTTTCATAAACAAGGGCTCATTTTAAAGATAAAAGTACAATCTATAGGATATCAGCTATGGAATTTGCAATTGTTATTGATTTACGGAGTAACAGTGATGTGAAGTTACACAAAGTTTAGGACATCGTAAAACTGAAAATTAAAAATAAAACCAAATTTTAACTCTGAAATCCAACGGGGACAATCTTTATCTTCAAATTAAAAAAAAAAAAATCAAATTGATCCGACAACATTTGGTTCAAATTCTTTGGCCCTTCCAAATGCACGTTTCCGTTGCGCGTAACCTAGGTACATTACGCTCTTAAGGAAGCCTACTACTACTACATCTGAGCAAGTTGTAACACCGGAAAATGTAGCTGTTGTTCAAAACATTTATTTAATTTATTGTAAAAAATAGACGAAGTAGACCTTCAAGATTAATGCAACAGCTGAAAGGATACAATTATGCATGGTAAACTACATTTTAGAAAGATTTATATGCTTTGGATATAGTCTGTTTTTTTGACTCAAGCTGAACTATATGTGAGTTTCATTCTTCAAGGTTGTCACGAGAAGAGAACTTGAAAATTCCAAAAGTGAAAGCATGGAAACGAGTGATATTTATTATAAAAAATATAATATATAATAACTAGGGGCCTCAGCCCGGCTACGCCGGGCTTCTCCCCCTTCCTTGACAAAACTCGTCGCTTCGCGACTCGTTTTAATATAATAAGGCATTTTGCCGCAACTGTTGATTATAAAACTCGTCGCTTCGCGACTCGTTTTTTTGCCTGTTACGTGGTTATCGAAGTGACGCACCTCGGGCGCGCCCGCGGTACACCCACAAAACGTCAGCAAAAATTATTATTATTATTTTCTTTAGCCTATAACAAACAGGAAGTTCTGAGCAATTTAACGTTGAAATAATTTTTCAAATTGGTGGCACACCGGTGAGAGTGTCGTGGCACCCCGGTTCAGAAACACTGATATAGTCAATAACACTCGGGAAGTTCTAATCTATACATACAATGTTCAAAGGATTATCCAAATCGGTTAATTAATTTACGTTTGTACGATTTAAACGTTACAATAATATTTTATTTCACTATAAATAATACATGGATCTGAATAAAATAGAAAAAAATTAATAAAATAGTTGAATATCATTGCATAGGATTCATTATTAATTATGTCACTTGGAAATTTAGAAAAACTTTTGAGTAACACTGATAGATGTGAAATTTGCCGATTTTCGTTGTAATAATATATTCGTTGTAGTAATATTTTACGTTATTAAATTTAATATTTTGTTTAACTACCTATTTAAAAAGGTATTTATAATTTTCAGTTTTTTGTAAATAATTTGGTTTACATGTAAATATATATTAGTCGTTTTTTAATTTATTAATCGCTAAAATTTCACCTATACTTGTTATAATTCAGTAATGCGAAGGAATTGCCTCCTAAATTTGAATGTCGGTAGTTGTTTCGTTGTTCGAGAGAAGCGCTGATGAATACTTTTATCATAATTTTTAAGTTTTTTTGAAATACGTCATAATATTAGCATTTTTACTGCAAAAAAAAAACAGCGGAAGACAGTCATGATGAAACACTTTCATCCTATAATAATCACTTATATAAAGAAATAATATATTAAAATGACATCTGGGTATATAATACTTCAACATTTAACACAATTAAAATCACGCAATTACTAAATATCGAATATTATTCTGTCTTATCTATCCTCCTAATACATTGTACTTTATACTTTCGTTAATATAGTTAGTAAAATAGTTAATAACATACAGTTTCCAGAATTAAAATAACAAAACTGCTTAACAGATCTATCCTCACCCTGAAAACTAATTTGAACGTATCTGCAGATAGATTAAACATTTAAAACGTTCGAACGACCCTTAAAATATATTTTGATAACTCAAAACTGATTCTTACTTTCTTTTCCGTTTAATACCATTTTTAACTAAAGGCAATTATATGGTCAGCAAAAATTTTCGAAATTTATGAAAATGTGTTAAAACCTTAAAAAAATTTGTGTTAAATCAACTCTTATGTATTTTTTACACATTTTATCAATTTTATTAATAAAATACCTACAACTGTAGGTTTTTCAATTCAGTTTTGGTCTGAAATCGTCTTCTGAATAGTAAAAAAAAATAGAAATATGAATAAACATCTTTTATCGTCTGATAAAACCTGTCCGTGCTGACCAATGGTGACTTTAATTCGACACGGATTCGAGGAAAAAATGCATATGTTTTATCAATAAAAATTAGTCAGTACCCCCTGTCGAAATAAAATTAAGCCTAAGCACTAAAAAAATATCACGGCGGATAAGACGGCGGTTCATTTTCCTCTCTCCGCGTTACCGGAAAAATGAAGACACACCAGAAGTTGAATAGAACATACATACCCACTTCTTCAATATAATAGTAGATTATACATTTTTTTGGAGACAAAACAATAATAAATGGAAAATTTGTATTAAGAATGACACAAAAAATCAAAATGTAATGAAGATGACATTTTATAATGACAATCAACTTAACCTAAAATTTGGCGGTAATTTGGTGATTGACAAGCAAAAGGACCAGGTTGTTTGCTGCTGCCCAGCAGTTATTTGCAAATAATTTCTTTTCCATTAATATATTTCCATAAAATTGTTTGTGGAACGCTTTAGTGCAATATATCAACTTTGTTAGATACATACGATGTGGTTCACTGTAAAAGCTTGCAGTAAATTTTGTCACCCACTTTGATTAATGACTTAAGTTTCTATTAAAGTGGTTAAAGGGACATAAAAAATTAATACCGGGTTTTCCAGCTGTTCTCGACAGTGAATCATACAAACGAAAGATCATTTATTATAATAATATTAATGCTTCATTGTGCCTTAGACATGTATAGAAAAAATCAATAGTTCTACAGATAAGAGGGTATAGTGTTGATCTACTCTACTAAAATATTTTTGTCTATTAGGTGTATGAATTAATTCGGTCCATCTGGCGGTAAATTGCTGTACTATATAATTTTCTAGTTCTAATATCTGCAACCGGCTTCATGTTTTAGTGTTGACATATGGCAATAATATTCAGTTGATAATCGTTTGGGTTTGTAACAATAACATCGTGTTTATCTGATTCGAAAATGTCGAAATTCGAGCCAAAAAAGCATCATTTCCGGGAAGTTCTCATTTTCTGTTTTCATTTGAAAAAATCAGTCGCTGAAGCTCATCGAATGCTCGTAGAAGTTTATGGTGAAAGTAGTTCAACTGATAAATCATGCAGATAATGGTTTCGACGTTTCAAAAGTGATGATTTCAGTGTCGATGACAAACCTCATCCAGGTCAGTCGAAGAAGTTCGAGGACGATGAATTGCAGGCGCTAATCGATGAAGATCCGTGTCAATCGCAACATGAGCTCGCGCAATTGTTGAATGTTGATCGATCAACAATTTCTGTGCGTTTGGTAGCCATGGGAAAGATTTACAAAGAAGGAACATGGGAGCCGTACGAACTGAAAGAAAGAGACATCGAGAGGCACAAAACTATGTCTGAAATCTTGCTTGCCAGGTAAAATAGAAAAGGTTTTTACATCGTATTGTGACTGGAGACGAAAAGTCTATATAAAAAGGATATATTTCGATAATTCCAAACGAAGCGGAATATTCACGGCAAGAAAGTAATGCTCTGTATATGGCAGGACCAGAAGGGTGTAGTGTATCATAAGCTATTAAAGTAGAGCCAAACCATCACTGCTGAACTTTACCAACAACAATTGCTCCCTTTAAGCAACGCGTTATACTGCCGGAGCAGTTAGTACTTCCAAAGACTTACAAGCTGGCCGGCAAGAGTCTCTATTTTATAGATTAGTGAAGATTCTTATATAAAGAGCAGAGGTGAACAAACGGTCCATCGTGATCACTTGGTCGATCACAAACAAGCGGGTTGTCGATCGCGGAACTATCCGAGTCTTTTTGTTTAATAGGCTATTTGGATTTAGATATGTATTTTTTTTTTTTTTTTTTTGATTGTTAAGTCACCCGGATTTCCTTTTTCGAAATGAAATATGTCTTTGTCCGCAGCTGGTATGGGTGCTCCGGAAATCAACCGTAACGAAATTAGATTAGATTCTTTGGAGTTGGGGAACCACGATGAAACCACTGTTTGGACTGTTGCTCTCGTATAATAATGGAACCACGTCTCATCCATGTTCATGAAGCGACGCAAATAAACCACTGAATTTTTTTTATACCTGTCCAAACCAGTCTGAGATAGTGGACATCGAATTATTTTCTTATCTACAGAAAGCAAACGCGACATTTTACGGATAGCTTCCGCATATCCAATTCATCGGTTAAAATAAAATGTGTGTGGTGCTTCGATATGCCAACTATCTCTACTTCCTAAAGTTAAATTGTCGATCATTTAAAATGGCATATTGGATTTTATTAATAATGTTACGGTGTTGTGGCTGTTTTTGGATGCCCGCTAAGGTAATCATTCTTGATACTGATTCTTCCTCTCGTGAACTCATTCAATCGACAAATGGTTGCATATGAAAGGACATCCTCACTCAATATATTAACCATATTGCTAAATTTCTTTCGCCGACAACTCTTTTTACTTGCCCGACCTTAATATATAAGGGGCAAGTATTGTAATCGTGAAAATTTTCGATGTCGAGATTTTGACTGATGACCACGTTTCATGGTCCAGGGAATCCAAAAAACCTATTTTCGAAGTGCCGTCCGTATGTGTGTGTGTCTGTGTGTGTGTGTGTGTATATATACACGATAACTCAAGATCGGTTCACCATGGCGTAGTGGTTAGTGTAGCGATGCACTAACTTCTAGACCATGAGGGCTCGGGATCGAATCCCGGTTATGGCATGGATTTTTCAAAAATAAAATGCATCTTCTGGATAATGGTCATAGTAGCTAAGTAAAAAAAAAAAAGATCGGTTCAACTTAGAGAGTTCGTTCTGGTACTGAAAAAGTCTCCTATTAATTGGGAAGAAGTATTGTTTTTTATGAAGATCCAAAACCGGAAACGGAAGATATTAGTATAACTAGTAAACCAAGCCTTGAACAAAAATTTGTATAAAACATAATTCGATGTATTTTTGAATATTTAGCTAAATCTTGTTTTTATTATTTAAAAAAATGTTTTTTTTTAATTTTTTTTTTTATTATTATTATTATTTTTTATGGAAGGACAACTCTAGCGGAGGGCTCCCTCCGTCACTGGTTTAAAAGATACTTAATGACTGCGAGATATTTTAAATTTAATTATCTCAAACAAAACCACACTGACTGCTTCTCGCTACTGTTAAAACCAAACTAAATGTCAGAACGAAATAAAATATTACTGACAATATACTGACATGTTATGCGGAGTGACACATGGACGCCCGCAGTAAGGGGCAATAGGGGCACTTGTTCCCACCTGGCGTCTCCACTTTTAAATGTTTTATTCCAAACACTTATGCTTTTTTGTTCCAAAATTTATTTATTTTTATATCTGTAAATTTTAAATTCTAGCTATTGTCACAAAGGTAATCCTAGGTTAGGATTGCGACATCTAGACATTGTGACGCTCAGCTGTCTGATTAAAAAACTATTTGTCAGCGTCTGACGTATATTTCCTGATTACGAAATGCATACACCGCATTTTCGTAATGAGGAAATATTTCTCATGACGAATGAATTAGAATGAATTGGAACTGGGTCGACCATCAGTACAAACATTTGGACGTCGCACAGTATCAAGGCAGAGGAACCTAGCCAACTCCTCTACACGTACTAGTCCACACGGTGACAACCAAGAAATCGACGCTAGATACTCGTACCGCTGGTGAGCCAAGCAAGCAGTCACCCTGTGAGTGGGAGAAAGCCTCTCCAGACTCCTCGACTCCCTGATGGGTAACCCCCGCCTCGGAAATAGGTCCAAGCCGATACTGGCCAGCACGGGGTGGATCGAAGACTTCCCCAACTCCAAGGGCAAATTCAAACCTTATATTGTAAATTGGCTATATAATTAATAAATTTGTATTGTTAAAACCAGGAGCTGTCTTTCAATTAAACCACGTGACACTATTTTTATTATGTCTGTTTTATATTTGCTAACAAATGGTACACAAATTTTATTTAATGTGCAGTTACTCATATAAAGTTTGCATAAAGGGCCCGCGCAACACTGAAGCACCTTGGGCGTCGAAAAAGGTAAGCAGGGACGACAAGAGAGGACCTAGGGCGCCAGTAATACAATAATTCTAGGCCCGAGAAGTCAAAGTGTGCTGTCAAATCGGGTTTGGCCCGGACCTATAAACATTATTATTTAAATTATTATTACGTCAACTATGACGGATGATATTTTATGTGTGTGCAGGGAAAACAATATTAATAATAGAGTAGATTTTATGACCATTTGTCATAAAATATACTCAACGAATTTTTAACGAATCAGAGAAGCCAGCGAGAAGATAAAGAAGCATAAAGAGTCATGGAAACGAGAACATCCAGGAGAAATCGCACAGGAAGTTTGAAGTAAACATGGAGTGAAGAATGCGGTTAAAAAAAAGAGGGATAGATTGGAGGAACGCTAAAGCCACGACGAGCAACAGAAATAAATGGAAAGAGTTATGGAATAAATCACCAACTTCAGCAGAAACTCAAATTCAAACACAGCCTGACACCTAACGGTAGCTAAGGCCAAAGGTTTAAGTAAGATTTTATAGAAAAGTCTTTAATGCCAACTTCCAGTTTACCAATGATCGCAGGCGCCTTCAATTTTATCATCGCCATCTACGCCTAAAGCTGCGTTCACAGCTCTAAAATGAGAAGACTATACACTATGAGTTGTTCACTGTTAGTTGTCACTAACAAGTTTGTCATATGGTAACGCAAGCCACCGTTTACAGTTATAAATTTAATAGTCTATACATTGTCGACTGTTGACAGTTTTCCAAACTTATAGTTAATGCGCTGTTTTAATGAGACAGACCTAAAAAATATTGTCGCCCAAATTTTGGAAATCGTTAAACGAAAAAGAATTGCTGTAGTTGCGGCTATAATTTTGCTATTAAAATTTAGTAAGAAATCACGATATTGCTTGGGGGGGGGGGCGTAAAAGTCACATAAATGCATTTAGTCCTTCGTAGTTGGTTTGTAAAAAACATAGATGTCACAATATTCGTTACGCATTAATTTCCTAAGCTGTCAACAATCCCATTAAACTGTCAATTAAATCTATCCACAACGCACAGTGTAATCAATTAATTTTAGAGCTGTTAAATTAGTATACTGTTAACTATAACTTGTGCACTGTTGAGCAACCTTTCAGACCTTTAAATTTAATACGTTGTACGTTGTCGATTGTGGATAGTTTTATAAACTTTGTAGTTAGTGAGTTGTTTTAATGAGACAGACATATAAACACATTGGCTATCTCAGTCTACATCGGAGAGAACCTTTAAATTGTATGCCTTTACATAACCTAACAAAACGTCAGCGCGCCGATTACAACAAATTTCACCCAAAATTACAAAGACGAACAGTAAATATGATCAATTTAGGTATTTAGGTAAGGTTTAGTTAGTAAAAATCTGGTACAGCAGAATTAGGAAAATGTTTTTTTTTAAATTTTATGGCCTTTGAACGGGATTCGAACCCGAGACCTTCGCAACGCAGAGCACATATGTTACCACTACGCTACGCCGGTCGACTAGGAAAATGTTAATAGATTATAAACATTTTACGAAGCCACTGTAGTTGGTTTACAGACACACAGATGTCACACTATTCTTAACTCACTAATTTCCTTAGCTGTAAACGCTGTCTTGAATGTTAAAACTATCTACTAAACTTATCCATAGCGCACAGTGCACATTCAACTAAATTAAAGAGCTCTGAACGCAGCTTAAGAGTTCACAAAACTTTTTATTCCGCGCTCGTAGTTTTTCCTTCCGGTGCGCAACGTTGTTGGTACGCTTTGTCTAGAATTCCATGTTTTAATCTTAGTCTAAGGAGTTTATATATTTATGTGTAGAGTAGATATGTAATATCTCTGTAGAACTTCGCTTCGCTCTATCATCTGATGACAGTTCGCATGCCAGCACACACTAACAGTAAATATGTATGGAGGTGAGCCATCAATTCCAGTCCAATTTCAGATCCGGATCCAATTCCAATGATGAATCCGTGTAATGACATTTTCAATTCAATAACCTATTCAAATATTTTCATTTAAAATATAACCGAACTTAACCCATCTCATATCTACGCAAATTCATATTACAGGATCGTGGGAAATGTTACAATAGGTGGATCAAAATTTTATTGATTGTTACATCAAGAATAGACTAGATGTTATCATTTTTATTAGGGTTAGCTTAGCGACAGATGAAAAAGCAGTGGCGGAGGCAGGTAGGGGTTAGGGAGGATTACACCCCCTCCCCCATGAAATCCGATTTTTTTTCATCATTTCAATTCGTCCTACTTTGGTCATTACTTCAAATCGCGATTTTCGGTCTTTTTTTTTTTTATTTGTAATATCATTTTTTATCACCCCCCATGAAGACATCCTGGCTACGTAACTGTGAAAAAGGTCATAAATAAAAATTTTAAGAAGAACTGTTTTTTACCGACCGCCAACAAGGGAGGTATTGTGATCTTACCGATTTTGACATTTCGAGATTTCGATGGATCGCCACGAATTGAAGTCCCTACATAACGTTTTTAACGTCTGTCTGTCTGTCTGTCAGTCGGTCTGTCTGTCTGTCTGCCTGTCTGTCTGTATGTCTGTCTGTCTGTCTGTCTGTCTGTCCGTCCGTCCGTCCGTCTGTCCGTCCGTCTGTCCAGTATATCAACAAATATTTAATAAGCAACCTAAAATCAAAAACAATACCCCGCTTTTAGAAAGTGTTAAACATCAACTCTTAGACCTCAACATAACATTTCCATCCATAACCCAACGAAATGAAATTAAGTACCCACCTTGGACACTCAAAAAACCCCACTATGACCTTTCCTTAACTAGGTTTGAAAAATCCACTACGAATCCTCTCACATATAGATACTCCTACCAACATATAATAAATAACACCGATCAATTCCATGGCATATTCACTGATGGATCAAAATTAGCAGAAAAAAACCGGTGCAGGGCTCCTTTTCAATAAAGATGAATACAAATTTCGCCTTCCTGAAGCCATCAGTGTATACACAGCAGAAGCATTCAGCATGCTTAAAGCGACCGAGTTAATCAAGATCTCCCAGAACAGCACAGCTAAATTTATCATCCACTCAGATTCACTTAGTCGTATTCAGAGCATCATGCAAACATATTCAAAGAATAAAATCGTACAGGATATTCAAGAAAACCTACATGAAGCAATACAAGAAGGCAAGAAAATAAAAATAATGTGGATACCATCCCATGTCGGTATTGCTGGCAATGAAATAGCAGATAAACTAGCCAAAGATGCAACAATGGAAGAAGAATATGATATGCCTGTTACACCTATAGACATGAAATGTCAAGTCCGAGCCAAGATAAAAGAAAAGTGGGAATCGATGTGGAAAGCTACCACAGAAAACCATCTAAGGACCATAAAAGAGGACACTCGCTACTGGAATACAAGGAACAACAGGAAGGACCAAATTGTGCTTACAAGAATAAGATTAGGTCACACACTTCTTCGAGCACATATTTGAGCGCGCAGAACCACCAATCTGTGAATCATGAATCTGTCACACGACTCACAATCAGCCACATATTACTAGAATGTAATAAATTCAGGTCAGAACGGAATAAACACAACATACCAACCAGTGCACGGTAAGCAAATGATGCGTCGCATCGGAGCGCCGAAATTACCTTTCGGAACACTTTTATAATTAAAAATCTGACGACACGCCAAAAATCTGATAATAGAATTATATTTTAAACAAGTCTACTCATATAGATATATTACAATCACAAGTGAATAAAACTTTATTGCGCTAGTTTAGTTTTAACAGTTGCGCCATAAACTACAATCTTAAAGTCATAAACCAAAGCAATGCCGGCTCCACAATGGATACAAAGGATGCGTCGCATCAGGGCGCCACGATCAAGGGGCGCCATTGCAACGAACGATTGAGCGGCGCCGTTTTTATACTGGCGAGCTAAACAAAAAGTCTTCGACAATTTTTTCTTCACAAAGAAATTTTAATTTTTTAAAAACGGGGCGTCTGTTTTATTTTCGAGGCTCCAGGTACCTATACGCATAAAACTAGTGCTTATTCGTATCGCTTGTGTGACGTATAAAACTTAGAATTCAGTTGCATAAAATCAGTGAATTAGTTCAGATCAATTCCTGCTATATATCGATGGTAATTTGCTAATATGGTGTATCTCAAAATAGCGAATATTCCAATTTCCACTTTATTACAACTAATACCCCACAAGGGCAAATAATAAACGTTTTAAATAATTTTCAATCAGCTTATGTTTACAAGTTAATGGTGGTATTTTTGAACATTTAATTTAGATGATTTTTGTTTTGTTATTTTTGTATTAAATAATTGTATTTTCAATGTATTTTCAATAAAAAATGTTTAGCCTTTTCAATGAATAATTATCCCTATGCTGCAAAATAAATGGAGGGCAACTTGCTGTCAAAATAGTTTATCGTTACTAGGGAAACCATGCATTATAATAATTTCAATGTTGCACGATAAAAGAAATTCACCGTATTATTATATGTGTGCGATTATACTATTATACTATTTACACTTAAAAATAAAATGTAATACTTATAAGCACTTAAGTATTTTATTATTACCTGTTTCATAATTTCTAATGAAAATATATTGTGTCAATACAGGGCCGCGCCAAGTGGGGGTGTTACGGGTGCACAGAACTCCGGTGGCAGGCCTTAGGAGAGGAAAATATTGGCAAATAGGGGCGGGAGAACAAACAAAATTCTGGTTGACTTTCTTAAAAGATATTAAAAAAATTTAAAAAAAAAAAACTTTTGGTCGACTTTTTTTAGAGAACAAGCGAATTTCTGGGTGACTTCTTTTTTTTGTATAGAACAAACAAATTTCTGGTCAACTTGTTTTTTAAGGGCGCCGAATCAATCTTTGCATCGGGGCGCCATAACCCCTAGAGCCGGCACTGATACCAACCACAATTAAAGCAGCACTATGCAACAACAATCAATCCGAAACAAATATATTAAACTTTCTGAAAGATATAAACATTTACCACAAAATCTAAATTGCACAAACCCAAAATCTACACACACACATACGTACAATATACACTCACACACCCATATTTATAATTAAAAATAATAATAATTTATTGTAACATAAATATGTATTACTAAGGTACCAAGGTGCTAAGAGCCTCGGCAACTTGTAAAATATTTTCAATAAAAAAAAAAAAGTTTTTGTCTAAAACTCATAGTAGAGATAGAATATGCAATGGACAATTTAACATGGGATAACAATTTAATATGTTGCAAGTCGAAAAAGGATATACGGTATATATACACAAACACAACTAATTTATAGATTAGTTTGGATTTGAGATTTAAACGATCAAAAGAAGAAAAAATATTTATTTTTTATGTTTTAAAAATACTTTTTTTAAACTTAAATTTTAAACTTAAACCATTCTGAAATTTTTAAATACAAGGTATCTCAAAAGAAATTTTATATTTAGTGGATCGATTAAAAAAAAAGTAAGCCGTATATAGAAAAAATGTTTATTAATTATTAAAATACACTTTTTGGGGATTTATTTCTTAAAAATAATATCGTCTAAATGTAGACCCTCGCGTTCTCGGCACTCATTTAATCGAACAGTAAAATTACTTATGACTTATGACGTCTCGGCAGGTGGACTCAGGGATGGCTGCCATTTCGTGACGGATATTTTCTTTCAAATGCGCCAGTGAAGTCGGTTTATTGGCGTAAACTTTAGATTTAAGATAACCCCATAGGAAAAAGTCCATAGGGGTTAAATCTGGACTGCGTGGAGGCCAATTTATGTCACCTCTCCGGGAGATCAATTTGCCTAAGAAAATTTCACGAACACGTGGCAGAGACATATTGGACGTGTGTGAAGTTGCTCCGTCCTGTTGGAACCATGTTCTTTGGTTATAGCCAGGAAAGTTTTGCAGTTCAGGTACCAAAAAGTTGTCTAACATCTCCACATAACGCTCTGAATTCACTGTAACTGCACGCCCCCTTTCGTCTTCAAAAAGGTAAGGGCCGATAATTCCTCGCGCCGACATCGCAGCCCATACGGTCACTTTAGGCGAATGTAGGGGTTTCTGATGTTTGCGTTTCGGATTCGTTGCACTCCAGTAGCGGCAGTTCTGCTTATTTACGTGGCCATTAAGATGAAAATGAGCTTCATCCGAAAACAAAATGTTGGTAAACGTTGAAAATCGCTCAATCACCTGATTTACGAAATTAAGCCTCTGACTGGCATCTTGGGGCTTTAATTCTTGCACCAATTGAATTTTGTAGGGGTGCAGCTTTAGGTCTTTGTGCATAATGCGATGTAATGATGATCTATGCACATTTAAAGCACTTGCGCGCTTCCGAATTGAAAGGTTCGGGTCGTCACGAACAGACTGATTAACATTCTCCACGTTTTCTACCGTTCTTGATGACCTAGGTCGCCCGGATTTTGATTTATCCAGCGTTTTACCAGTCTCTTCAAACTTTTTAACCCAATGTCGAATGAGAGGAATGCTTGGCGCATCATTTAAGTGGCGAAAACCTCGAATACTGCAGAATTTTCTACGCGCTACAATCGCCGAATCACCGTTTTTGTAAAACTCTCGCACGCATAACGCACGGACTGCTCCCAAGAAACGCTCCATAGCGACTAAATTCCCAAGAGCCAGATGATCTATGCACATTTTAATGTTACAAAATGTAAAGTAATGACTTATTCCAGAAAACGCAAAACCATAATTTACAACTATGAGATGGATGGACGTACCATTGAGCGAATTGAGTTAATTAGGGACCTTGGAATATATTTTGATCCAGCACTTAATTTCAATGCACATATTATCAAAACTAAAAATAACGCCCTTAAAAATATGGGATTTATTTTTCGAATAACGAAAGCCTTTCGCGATACCCGGGTATATACTGTGTTATTTAACTCCTTCATCAGGTCTATTCTTGAATATGGATCTATCATATGGTCGCCGTACCACACGACACGTATAAAAAACTTAGAAACTGTGCAAACGCGATATTTCCGTCTGGTTGATTTTCGTTTAACAGGTACCTACCCTAAATTTTTACCTTCTAGTCAAATTTTAAATAAGTATAATGTAAAATCATTGTCAGGAAGAAGAGATATTGCATCACTCTTGTTTTTATATAAAGTGTTTAATAATGCAATCGACTGTTCTACGATTCTAATGAATATAGGCATAAGAGTACCTGCACGTCATAACAGGATTAGGGATAGTTTATTTACCTGCAGAAAGGCTAATACTGAGCACTATGAAATGAGTCCTGTTAATAAAATGACAGCCCTTTATAATGCATATTTGTCTAGAGATAGATCCATTGATATTTTCAATTTAAATTATTCATCTTTTCGGGGAATCATATTGACAATGACCAAATAATGCATAATGTTTCTAACGTGTGAAACTAAAGCTCATTTTGTTTTAAATCACTGTATATTTTGTTCAATTTGTTTTGTTTATTTTGTTTTGTTAGGTTTTTATATTGTATATTTTTGTGTATACCTATTTACTTTTTGTGTACTTTTATGTATTGTATGTTTCTTGATATAAAGACACAATCAGGACAGTTATGTCTGTGGTGTCTAATAAATAAATAAATAAATAAATAAATAAATAAACATTTAAAGCACTTGCGCGCTTCCGAATTGAAAGGTTCGGGTCGTCACGAACAGACTGATTAACATTCTCCACGTTTTCTACCGTTCTTGATGACCTAGGTCGCCCGGATTTTGATTTATCCAGCGTTTTACCAGTCTCTTCAAACTTTTTAACCCAATGTCGAATGAGAGGAATGCTTGGCGCATCATTTAAGTGGCGAAAACCTCGAATACTGCAGAATTTTCTACGCGCTACAATCGCCGAATCACCGTTTTTGTAAAACTCTCGCACGCATAACGCACGGACTGCTCCCGAGAAACGCTCCATAGCGACTGAATTCCCAAGAGCCAGGCTACCGATTGACATAACCCCCGCGCCCCTCGGATACGTTGCGTTCACGCAGTAAGCTAAATAAATATAAAATTTCTTTTGAGACACCTTGTATAATATCACATTTTGTTATGATAGCTAACAACTGGTTAAAATTATATATATATATATATATATCAGTTATTTTCACTTAATTCAAAGGATTTCAAGTGTTTATTTAAAATTTTCAAATGATACAAGGTTTGAGCAAAAATTACTAGAAATAGCGTTATAAAAAATAATAGAAAATTGTAAATTGAAATGAATGAGCGGCCAAGGTGGGGGTAGATTTTTTACCCCGAAAATCACGGTGAAAATCAAGTTAAGTTGGTTTTACACAGTTCAATTTATTGATTAATAAATTTATCTCTTTTTTTCAAATAATTGACCAATTTAATGATAACTTTGAAAATAAAAGGATCACTTTGCACACACCAAAGTATTTATCAATTTTTTCGAATACTTTTACATTACCAACTGTGAAACATGTTCACATATTTATTAAAATGAAAATATTGAAAAAATGTTCATAATTTTTTATTTATTTTTTTTTATGGCTTTTGCTGCTTCTGCAGTTAGCATCGACAATTCTTATTTATGAAAATTCCATGCCTGAACAGGGTTCGAACCCGAGACCTTAGAAATGCAGAGCAATTGTGTTACCACTACGCTACGCCGGTCGGCATGTTCACAAAATTACGGTGAACAAAAACAAGAGAAATAACCTATAGGCCAGTTGTTCAGTCAACGCACTTCGTCATTTTGCGTCATAACTTCAATGACAAACTTAGTGGCGAAAAAAATAACTAAATAATTTTTTTGCATTTGAACTATAAACGAATATTGCTCTTCACTCTTTTATTTTACTAAAACATACCTAATGAAGACATATTTAGTTTGTGTTCGATAGTCATTTTGAAAATTTACAAATTTTAAATGTTTTTATTGAATATAGGAACATTTGTATTGGTATCGCTAAATTTTATTATGTTTACATTTGCCGACATTTTATTATACGTTCTGATTTGTTTTGACACTTGTATTCACATATCTATCTTATAGTAATTTCTAAAAACCTTTTTTATTTAGTTTGTTATTTATTTAGCAGTTTTGTGTATAGCTTTTTAGGTTAAATTCAATTTATTTCTATTTTCTTTCCTTTGATAATATTTTTGGATCACATCAGTTCTTTTAAGGACTATTTTGCCTATTAGAATAGTTTATTTGTTTCTATTCTGTTCTTATTCTTATATTATCATTTCATTTCCATACAAGTGACAGCGTGCGAATATTACATTCGTTAAATGGATGCTATGTAAACGTACATAAAACGTCACAAAAAAAATGTGACATTTCCAGTGACGCAACTACACTGATGGGCCAACTACTCTATAGGTGATGAATTAGAAAGTTTTCGGTTCTAAGCGGTTCTGTCACATTTGAAAATAAAAACATAACCTATAAATTTCTTGGTTATGTTACAACTAAAGAGTTGGAAATAACTAAACAGATAAAAATATACCTAGAATTCCGTAAAAAATTGATGAAAATAAAACTTGTTCTATTCTATAAATTGATCAATTTTTTGAAAATTGATCATTTTATTTAAAATAAAATGAAATTTGAACAATAAATTGAAGATTAACTTTCTCAATTTATTGACCAATAAACTGAACCGTTTAAAACCCACTTTTTATGAAAAATTTTGTGAATGGTAATCTCAACATTTGTATTGTACTTTAAATTCTCAATAAATATAATTCTGTTTTCTTTTGTTATCATTGTTGCCATGGAAACATTTTTACACCCTAGGGAAAAAATGATTTTTTTCTTTCCAGGGAGCAAAAGTGCCACTTTACTCCCTCAAAAGAGTAAATTAGAGCATTATATATAGGTCATGCAAAAACTATTTTTTTTATTTAAATATCCCTCCTCTGATGTTATTTCTTCTTAATTACTAATTAAATATAATAAATAATTTTTACTTACTTGTTGAAATATTAACTAATATTAATTGAATATTCACAAAAGCATCCATTGCGTCAACAAATTCATTGTACATTTACTCACGAAACTATTTAAAAAGTAATATAATTTTTAACCGTGCCAATTTAGATATTATTATCGGAAATTACTGAAATTACTAGTAGCTATTTATGTATATTTATTCTGAATAATGTATGTTATTACATTATTTCCTAAAGCATCGGTAAGACGTAGTAAAATAATTACTGTTCTATTCAATAAAATTCAATAAAATGTAATTTAATTGTAGGTGTAACAGGTGTATTACATAAAGATCCATGGAGATAACGATATTGGATATTCAGTTTTCTGATCTCAAAAAACAAAAATTATGGGACAGAAAACGAACAGGTGATTGAGGAGACGTACTGAGGCTCTGGCGAATGTGGCCCCGGCCATAGGCGCCATTCTTATGAAGGCGCCAAACAGAAGGCAACCATAATTTTTAACAATTGTTTGTTTTTGCGGATTTAGTATTTATAGTATTTAGTACGAGGGCTATTCGGAAAGTAACCTCTGTTTGGCAATAAAAATAAAACCAGCAAAGATACAAATATATTATTGTATACAACTTAAAACTGTATAGTTTCTTTACTTTTCCACCTAGTCGCCATTTAAATTTAAGCACTTGTCATTGCGTTTAACTAGCTTTGAAATTCCATCTTCATAGAACTCTGCCGCCACCAAAGAAATTTAGCCAACCTGTCACAGCGTTTTGAAGATTTTCATCATTAGCGAAGTGCTGGGACCCAAGCCAGTTCTTCATGTGGTTGAATAGGTGGAAATCACATGGAGCTAAGTCTGGAAGAAAGTCTAGGACGGAACCCATTCGTTTGGTTTTGTGGAATTCGGTCAAAAGTTTTGCCACCCAACGAGCACAAAAATTCCGATAGCCAAATTTTTCAAAACTGTCTGTGAAACTTGATGAAATTTTTCCGAAAGTTTCGAAATCGTAAACCGACGGTTCTCTCTAACATTTGGCGGGATATTCTATTTCGGCACTCAGGTTTTGAGGTTATAACAAGCGAACACTCGGCAGTGCGACGCTCCCCCTTGCACAGCTGGAAGCTTACTGAATCACTGCACGCGCCGAAATAACAATGGCGGCGATCCACCGACTTCTACTCACGCTACGCAACAATGGAGGTTACTTTCCGAATAGCCCTCGTATTTATTATTACATTATAGTTTATCTATTTACTTATTGAAATTATACGTTAGCTTTGGTCTCGGTTGAAATTTCTAATAAGGTACCAACAGTTACGGAATAAGTTCATGAACAGATTTAATGCGCATGTCCAACTTGAGACATGTTAGATATGTTAATAAAATACTTTAGAACTTTCCATGTTTGAAATTCAAAGATGCCTTTATCTTTAACTTTATTTCTTTTAAGCAACTGCTAGCTAGTGTGCTGGGCCCATAACCTGTTAATAAAATAATTTAGAAATGGTAAAATTATTCGTTATAAAGCTCGTTTAGATTTTCATAAAAGTCTGGTGAAGACTACGATGAAATATTTGCTCCTGTAGTAAAACAAGCAACATTAAGCATTTTTCTCTCAATAGCAGGTAAGAGACATATGATTGTTAGAGAGTATGGTACAAAAACTGCATTTTGGTAATTTAGTAACAGATATTTTTATGAAACAACCACCTGGAATTACAAAAGGAAATAATTTGGTATACCATTTAAAGAAAAATATTTATTATCTTAAACAAGCTGCAAGAATAGGGATGGGAATTTATTTTTGAATATCGATATATGCGCGATTCGATATATCGTAAGTGTGATATCGATATTCGATATATATCGAAGTAAAAATATCGATATTTTCGATATATCGAAATAACTAAAACGGAACATGTAAGATATATAAATTACAGTTTTAGTTGGCTTAGCGGGAAAAGAAGCCACCACTTGACAGACAATCACTTTACAGTTAGTACTCACCCAGATACCAACCAACTTTCTAATATTTTTGTAGTTAATTACTCTCTTAATTAAATATATATATATATATATATATATATATGCTGTTCACTTTTGTAAGGACAAACCAGATCTTTTTAGTTAATTTTATAGTGTATTACGGACTAAATGTCAATTAAAAATATTCCTTACGCTGTAAAACCGACTTTGGTTTGTTTGTTGGTTATGATCATTATTCAGAATTTGACATTTTTTATATTTTTTTAATACCAACATGACATACAATTTCAAAGGTGCAAATTATTGAAAACAAAATTTCTCGTTATAAGCCATTCCAAACGATTAGGCGGAACTAAATGGAAATTTAATTATTTTAGGTTGTCACGACAAGGAACCTTACTTGGGTTATTTCATATTTCAGGTTTGGTATGTGAAAATTTAAAATTAAAACAGTGAAACCATGGAAACGAATGACAAACATCAAATATTTAAATACATTTTTCCATATTTTGAAAACAAAAAAATTAATAAATGGGAAATTTTTATTAAGAATGAAAAAAATTTAAATGCAATGAAAATGACAATTTATAATGACAATCAATTTAATCTAGAATTTGCAATGTGAGTATGATTTACAAAGCTTAAACAAAATGACCAAAAGTCCGAATTAATAGATAAAAATTACTAGATTTCAAAATCTAGTTTCGCCTAAACGTTTGGAATAGCCTATAATTTGTTTTTACAAAAGTGAACAGCATATATTTTAATGTAAAAAATATACAAGAATACGATATTTTGTGCGAATATCGATATTTAGCGCGATATATCGCATTTAAAATATCGATATATTTGACGTAAGTATCGATATTTTTATATATCGTTCCCATCCCTATGCAAGAATCTGAACGACATAATAAAGCGAGTAGCAAACATGAAATGGATTTGAGCCGGGTAATACCAACATGGCAGTTATTATCATATTTCTTAATTTGTCTGTTTCAAGTGTTATCTTTATGGACTCGCTGAGTGCTACTTCACAGTTTGATTGTGAAGGTAGAGCTGTTTTGGATACTGGGACCTGTTGATATTAAAGGTAATGAAGCAGCTGATGTAGCTGCAAATACCGTCTCCCACAGACCTATGATTGATGTGAGTTTCATATTTCCAGATGACGCAAAGAGTCACCTGAATCATCTGGTGTTAGCCAAATATCAACATGAATGGAACAGCCTATTAATTGTAAAATTGAGGCAGATTAAGGAAGAAGTTACCATGGGGTTCTTCCTGCAGGATTAACCGCAGGGAGTAATCCGCCATCATACGCTATCGCAATAGGCGCAAATAGCCACTGTTGCTCTATGCCAAAAATTACAACTAACTAATTAACTAACTTAGTTTGTCTGTGATAGGTCACGTTTCTCCTTAATATATTCGTATTGTTTTTGAATTTTTGGCTAACGTAGTGTATGTCTTTTTTTGAAATTAAAAATATAATTGAAGCAAAAAATGAACAGCTGAGAATGGAGTTCATATTCGTAAACTCTGCCTAATACAAGGTGTCTCAAAAGAAATTTTATATTTATTTAGCTTACTGCGTGAACGCAACGTATCCGAGGGGCGCGGGGGTTATGTCAATCGGTAGCCTGGCTCTTGGGAATTCGGTCACTATGGAGCGTTTCTCGGGAGCAGACCGCGCGTTATGCGTGGGAGAGTTTTACAAAAACGGTGATTCGGCGACTGTAGCGCGTAGAAAATTCTGCAGTATTCGAGGTTTTCGCCACTTAAATGAT
This sequence comes from Liopterus haemorrhoidalis, assembly GCA_963971575.1. NCBI lineage: Eukaryota > Metazoa > Arthropoda > Insecta > Coleoptera > Dytiscidae > Liopterus > Liopterus haemorrhoidalis. Next base: position 18,584,111 of record OZ020622.1, on the reverse strand, counting down.
GCGCCAAGCATTCCTCTCATTCGACATTGGGTTAAAAAGTTTGAAGAGACTGGCACAACGCTGGATAAATCAAAATCCGGGCGACCTAGGTCATCAAGAACGGTAGAAAACGTGGAGAATGTTAATCAGTCTGTTCGTGACGACCCGAACCTTTCAATTCGGAAGCGCGCAAGTGCTTTAAATGTGCATAGATCATCATTACATCGCATTATGCACAAAGACCTAAAGCTGCATCCCTACAAAATCAATTGGTGCAAGAATTAAAGCCCCAAGATGCCAGTCAGAGGCTTAATTTCGTAAATCAGGTGATTGAGCGATTTTCAACGTTTACCAACATTTTGTTTTCGGATGAAGCTCATTTTCATCTTAATGGCCACGTAAATAAGCAGAACTGCCGCTACTGGAGTGCAACGAATCCGAAACGCAAACATCAGAAACCCCTACATTCGCCTAAAGTGACCGTATGGGCTGCGATGTCGGCGCGAGGAATTTCGGCTCTTACTTTTTTGAAGACGAAAGGGGACGTGCAGTTACAGTGAATTCAGAGCGTTATGTGGAGATGTTAGACAACTTCTTGGTACCTGAACTACAAAACTTTCCTGGCTATAACCAAAGAACATGGTTCCAACAGGACGGAGCAACGGAGGACGTGTGTGAACGTCCAATATGTCTCTGCCACGTGTTCGTGAAATTTTCTCAGGCAAATTGATCTCCCGGAGAGGTGACATAAATTGGCCTCCACGCAGTCCAGATTTAACCCCTATGGACTTTTTCCTATGGGGTTATCTTAAATCTAAAGTTTACGCCAATAAACCGACTTCACTGGCGCATTTGAAAGAAAATATCCGTCACGAAATGGCAGCCATCCCTGAGTCCACCTGCCGAGACGTCATAAGTCATAAGTAATTTTACTGTTCGATTAAATGAGTGCCGAGAACGCGAGGGTCTACATTTAGACGATATTATTTTTAAGAAATAAATCCCCAAAAAGTGTATTTTAATAATTAATAAACATTTTTTCTATATACGGCTTATTTTATTTTTTTTAATCGATCCACTAAATATAAAATTTCGTTTGAGACACCTTGTATTATACGTCATGATTCAACCTATTATTTAAATTATTTGTTTTTTCTTATTACAGCAGGCGGGCACCAACAGGGGGGGGGGCTTGAGCCTCTCCCAAGATCTCAGAAAACATATGGCTTTAGTGCTTTTAAGGAATATATCTACTTGAATTCTAGAGCTGAGGAACTCTTTTTTCAGTCATCACTCGTATTTTGGAAGTGAAGACCTTTTTTTTAGGTTATCACTTGTATTTTAGAAGTGAGGACTTTTTTGATTTTAGGTCATCATGTATTTTTGAAGTGAGGCCCTTTTTTTTAGGTCAACACTTCCATTATGGAAAATAAAGTGTTTTTGGCCAGCACTAATTGCCGAGTAATTTACCGATTCCTACCCTTTTAAAACTATTTCGTCTTCTGAGCCCCCCTAAGAAATTCCACCTATTTTATAGTAGTAAAATACTTATAAATCAAATAACACTATGTTAATAGTGAGAAATACGTTTCTGGAATAGAAATAAAATGACCCATTAAGGCCCAGTTTTTCACCTTTAGGTAAGGAATTTTGAATTGTAATTTTGAATTTATCTTATTGCGTGGTACGGTTTATCGCGTAATTATTTTAGTAAATTTTTGAATTGACACACAGGCATGCATATTGTTTAATTGTAAAATAAAAAATGTAAATTATCTTTTTTATATTTCTAAAAAGAAAATAACTGTATAATTTAAAACACATGTGACATAATAGATATATTATGTTACAATGTATTATTGGTTATTTATTTATTTTATACATATTTATGTAGACAGAAAGGATAAAGGAAGAACAAAAAGGCAAACTGTCGGCATGTGGAGAGAGCTTGATGAAAGAGTACTTTTGGAGGTGAGGAATGGACGTAATAGAAGCAGAGAGGAAGAGAAACGGAGGAACAGTTATAGTTGAAGAATTGAGAAGGAGGGATAAGGAGGTACAGCAAATCTATTTAGTACTGGCGTGTGGGAAATCAGTTTCGCGCAGAGGAAGAACGCATTCGGAAAGAAAGAGAGGGTCGAGCGCTTGGACTGTACAGTACGAGACACAAGTTTTCATCAAAATATAAATTTTTTCCACAATTTAATGGATTACTTTTTATGTTTCATATTTTCTGTTCACTTCTTTCTTTCTGTTTTCTAGGTGACGAAAATGTGGAACAAATGTGGATCACCTGAATTTAGAAAATAATAATGTATAAATAATATAACAATGAAATAAAAATGAAAAGACTGTTAAGAACTGAACTAAGTTTACCAAACAAAATAAATGTTTTTGTTGAACAGCTTTGTTGCGTCTTATAACAAAGATATTTATTATGATGGTTAATTTAGAACGTGAAATTTCGGATTCTTTTGTTCAAAATATTTGTTCCGTCCGTGTCTCATCTTTGTATTAAAGTTATATTGTATTACAACTTTTAACTTGTCTAACCTGCAGACACTTTTTTTTTCCTTGTGAAATCTACTTAAACTTCTTGCAGAAACGCCTGTGCACGCTGAAACTCGATCCAAAATATTCTTCAAAGGTATAATCACGTTCCCTGCTGCAGCTTACTTAGTCATAAAGGCAATCACATTACTAATAATCTCCTTACACTGACTATGGTTTACGCGCCCGCATAATTTCGTCTTAAATTCCATTATACTTTTTCATCCGAATGTACTTTCACTGATGCTTGCAGCAAGACAGTCTGAAGTCAACTGACGTCCCCACCCCAATTTCTAGTGATTGCTACTGCGCACCCAAGGTCATCTGCCAGGCTTAAATAGATGGACTGTACAGGAGCAGGAAAGAACAGACAGAATAGACAAATCGCAGAATGTGAAATAATATAAAGAGATAAGAGTGATCGGAATACCGAGATACCTGAAGGGGAAAAGAGGAAGATCAGGGGGTAGAGTCAGTAGGATAGCGAGGCTAAGATGTGGAAACGAAGAGAGGAACAATAGGTACTGGGCAAAGCCAAAGGACAAGCTCTGCAGAATGTGCAAGGAAGAAGAAGAAACATTGCAAAATTTAGCGAAGAGATGTAGAGAGATGGCAGAGATGGAGAAATACGTTTCTGGAATAGAAATAAAATAACCCATTAAAGCCCAGTTTTTCACCTTCAGGTAAACTTCTAGGTAACTATCTGACAGATAAGGTTATACAATACTTTCTGTGCCGAATAAATGTCATCCCGCCTTTCAATACAAATTTATCTATCGGATAATGAGACTGACGCATTGAATACACTGATTGGTATTGACATTTATTCAGCAGATGAAGCTCCAGATAACCTCATTTGTCACATAGTTACCTAGAGGTTTAACTGAAGGTGAAAAGACTAGGCCTTATTAATGTATTTCTTTTTAATTTAATAAAGACTTAGATTCGAAGCAAACGCATTAAAAATCACTAGGATTTTTTAGTTTAAATTTTATTGTGACGAAATATTTGCAAATTTTTAAAACTTAGTTTATAAAAATTAAATGAAAGCTCTTAGTACTAAACTAAAGAATAAAAATGATCAAAAATATGTCAATTTTGATGTGATTATAGAAAAAATATTGTCCTAGAAATTTAGCATTTCGTTAGCTTTTTACACTTATTAAATATCTATATAACATACTGAAATGTGTGAAAATGCACACTTTACATAAATTTTAATTTGAGACTTTTTCTAGATTTTGGCGCCTTTTCAATCTGGCGCCCTGATACCCTTGTCACACGAGAACTTTAAAGGTGCGTACTGACTTGAGCATTTGTACGCGCACGGATTACGATAAATTGCACACACAACTTTCTTGTTTGTGCGCGTAAAATCGCGCTCCACGTATTTCAGTTATATCAACGCACATATTTATTTAAAGTAAGTAGTGTCAACGATGGCGGAAAGTAATGTTGTTGCCTTAACAAGTGTAGCTTACATAGGCCGCACATGGCAGATTAATCGGTGAATTACCGGTAAATTTGACTGAATGCACATTTTTTGGCACCGCTGTTGAACGGCGTATATGAAAACTACAATACCTAAACGATGACAGATTGTATATTTTGATGACAGTGAATTTTGAATGTAAGCTTTTACAGTAATTTTAAAAGTACATATACTGTATATACGTCTCCTCAAGTAAACTGACTCAACACTAAATTCCATAATTTTTTACTTGCTTTGTGCTCGATTGCTTGTTACTACAGATATATCTGTCAAAATATCCACCAGTCAGTAACTAACCGTAAATCAAATCCAGTTAATACAAGGTGTCTCAAAAGAAATTTTATATTTATTTAGCTTACTGCGTGAACGCAACGTATCCGAGGGGCGCGGGGGTTATGTCAATCGGTAGTCTGGCTCTTGTGAATTCAGTCGCTATGGAGCGTTTCTCGGGAGCAGACTGCGCGTTATGCGCGCGAGAGTTTTACAAAAACGGTAATTCGGCGACTGTAGCGCGTAGAAAATTCTGCAGTATTCGAGGTTTTCGCCACTTAAATGATGCGCCAAGCATTCCTCTCATTCGACATTGGGTTAAAAAGTTTGAAGAGACTGGTACAACGCTGGATAAATCAAAATCCGGCCGACCTAGGTCATCAAGAACGGTAGAAAACGTGGAGAATGTTAATCAGTCTGTTCGTGACGACCCGAACCTTTCAATACGGAAGCGCGCAAGTGCTTTAAATGTGCATAGATCATCATTACATCGCATTATGCACAAAGACCTAAAGCTGCATCCCTACAAAATTCAATTGGTGCAAGAATTAAAGCCCCAAGATGCCAGTCAGAGGCTTAATTTCGTAAATCAGGTGATTGAGCGATTTTCAACGTTTACCAACATTTTGTTTTCGGATGAAGCTCATTTTCATCTTAATGCCACGTAAATAAGCAGAACTGCCGCTACTGGAGTGCAACGAATCCGAAACGCAAACATCAGAAACCCCTACATTCGCCTAAAGTGACCGAATGGGCTGCGATTGCGGCGCGCGGAATTATCGGCCTTTACTTTTTTGAAGACGAAAAGGGGCGTGCAGTTACAGTGAATTCAGAGCGTTATGTGGAGATGTTAGACAACTTCTTGGCACCTGAACTGCAAAACTTTCCTGGCTATAACCAAAGAACATGGTTCCAACAGGACGGAGCAACTTCACACACGTCCAATATGTCTCTGCCACGTGTTCGTGAAATTTTCTCAGGCAAATTGATCTCCCGGAGTGGTGACATAAATTGGCCTCCACGCAGTCCAGATTTAACTCCTATGGACTTTTTCCTATGGGGTTATCTTAAATCTAAAGTTTACGCCAATAAACCGACTTCACTGGCGCATTTGAAAGAAAATATCCGTCACGAAATGGCAGCCATCCCTGAGTCCACATGCCGAGACGTCATAAGTAATTTTACTGTTCGATTAAATGAGTGCCGAGAACGCGAGGGTCTACATTTAGACGATATTATTTTTAAGAAATAAATCCCCAAAAAGTGTATCTTAATAATTAATAAACATTTTTTCTATATACGGCTTACTTTTTTTTTAATCGATCCACTAAATATAAAATTTCTTTTGAGACACCTTGTATAATGGCGACCGATGAGTAAGTACACTAACTCACCGGTAGATCAACGTATTTATACAGGAAAAAAATTATTAACCGGTAACTCACTGGTGAGTCTACTGAATGCGGCCAAGTATACCTACTTGGTAAAAAAAAAATCAGCTGTGGCCACCTCAGGACCGACCGCCATCACAAACTACTTGTATAAAATACATTCTATAGTGCGTTCAAAGTTGAGTTTGCAGTACAGGGCATATGGAGCAGTTCTTTTTGATACTCTCTAATGGGTTTACACAATGACACTATCCTTTTCTTGCTTGTCGACGTTGCCAGCTCTAAAACGCGCTGATCTGTGAGGACGCAGTATTCTACAAATGGCCATTTGTTTTTGTTGAGTGTTATTTTAAGTTTTATAAGAGTTGATTTTTGTTAATCATACGAGTTTTTCATATTATTATAATTGACACATTTGACACTTTTATAACATTTGGCAGCACCGCTCCCATTTTCCATAAGAGCTATACTGCAAACTCACCTTCGAACGCACTATAGCAGCAGAGTAGATATAACCTGGCCCAATATTTTCTAACAGAGATATTATTTATCATGACCAAGGAAACGTTACATATACCATAAGTATGAAATTTTTTTTAATTTAAATAGTTTATTGCTTTTATAGCAACTTTTGTTCAATAAATTTTTTTGTAATATTTTTCTGTTGTGAAAGTATACTCCCATTTTTAGTCAACCGATTTTTACCAAAAGTTGATCAACTTGTGGCATTGATGGCAGAAGCTTAAATATGAAGTTTCATAAAAATCCTTTCAGCCGTATTTGCTCTGCATGTGTACACAGACAGACAGACGAACGGACGGACGGACAGACGGACATCATGCTAAAAATAGTCAATTCGTGGAGATCGATCGAAATCTCGAAATGTCAAAATCGGTATGATCACAATACCTCCCTTATATATGTTGGCTGTCGGTAAAAAAAAAAAAAACTAAACAAACGTGGTGGATGACACAACTATATAGAAACAGGGAAATATAGAACGGTTCAATTTTGCTAGCAGAACTACAAATGCAAGAGGTTAGTGGACAATTTAAAAATGTTTTCAATGTCAGCGGCAGATTTTGAACTACTCGTTAGTTGGTCACAAAATTGGGAAGAAAGACAAGATTTATAAAGGCTGTTCCCGTGAAAGAACGATTAGCCATAACCCTACGTTTTCTGCAATTGGTTATTCGTTTACCAGTATGCAATACCTTTTTACTCCATTCCATGTTGAATATTTACTAGTGTTTACTTAAATTTACGCGCACAATTATATGACTGCATAACCCCGTACACCTGAGCGCACAAGTTCTTTGATCTTATCGGTGGGACCGACAAGCTACGGACAGCATTCGTAGGCGTATTAGTGTACGCGCACACAAATTGTACCTCGTACTCACCTGAGCATTTTTACGCGCACAACATTCGTGTGCGCACAAATGCTCTAGTCAGTACGCACCTTAAGACGAGCGAACTTAAAGTTCACCGATGTTTAACATCGGTTTGCTTTCACATTTGATGTCTAAATCTTCGGTGCTGTCATCTGCTACAGTAATTTTGTTTTTAAGTTACCGTCAGGAAATTACTAGTTTTGAACTGTCTGGGTAGACGCACATTTTGAATTATTATAAACAAATATGGATATTTCATTATATTCTAAAATAAAGAATATATTACACCTGTATTAACAATAAGTCGATACATTTTATCTCAACTACTGTAGCTCTGTATTGTATTAAATACATTATTAAGATAAATAATTTCATTATAACAATAAGTATAAATTTCTTATAACATCGATATAATACAGTTTTCTTGTTTATGATAATACAAAATGTTGACAGCACAAATTCAAACAGTATTTTTTTATAATAGAAATTATGTTGGCAATGCGGACTATGTTTAACACCCAGATTTGTGTACTAAAGCTTGCTTGATTTAAACCAAGGTCACACGGTTTCACACCAACACTTTAACTCACCTTCACTTTAACATTCGAAATTAAACATCTGGTGTCGAAAGGGTATGAATCAAGTACTTTTCAGTGTCGTCTGTCGGCAACGTCGTGTCTGTACGGTATCTGACAGTCAACTGTTTATTTTGATAAATATCTATCATTGTAGATATCTGACCGGCGTAGCGTAGTGGTAGCACATGTGTCCTGCGTTGCTTAGGTCTCGGTTTCGAATAATGTTCAGGCATGGAATTTTCATCATGAAAAATTAGAATTGTTCTGGCTAATTGCCCTAGTCGCAAATGCCATTATGTGAAATAATAAAATAAAATTATTGTAAATAGGGTCAAATAGAGTTTAGGTTTTTTTATATTCAAATATTAATTTGTGAATTAAACAACAAATAATACAACCAAAATATAAAATTAATGCACGAATAGATTTAATCTGTTTACGGTCCCTAATTTAAATTCAAAATTAAATTCTATTTAAACCACTCTGAAATCTGTATTGAAAAGAATGAATGCATTGCGCCCAGTTTTGAAATAATCTCCTCTTATAAATAATAGGATTATAATTTAAACTCTAAACCATTATTGATGATCTGGGTTGAAAATTTTCCAATCACGGCGAGCTGAATTGTACAGAAAAACACTGAATAGTCAATTATGACGCGACAGCTAGCATCAAACAGTATTATTGGCTCGTGTAAATGCGAATAGACTGTATTTACGATATAGCATTTATAATAAGGTTGTAATTTTGAATTTATCGTATTGCGTGGTACGGTTTATCGCGTAATTATTTAAGTAAATTTTTGAATGTACATGCAGGCATGCATATTGTTTAATTGTAATGTAAATTATCTATTTTATATTTCTAGAAAGAAAATAATTGTATAATTGTAATACACATGTTACATAATAGATATATTTTGTTATAATGTATTACTGTTTATTTATTTTATACATGTAGAGAGATTTCATATGTATAGATAATAATAATAATACTTTATTACCCAAAAATCAGTACAAATCAAGGCTCGTCATGAGCAGTGTATTAATAAATAAACACAATAATATTAATAAGAATTAATATAACATATAATTAACATGAAAATGTGTACAATTACAAAATATGAAAATATGAAAATGTACTAGATTAAATTTTTTTGAACTAATGACGCAAATATTCCTCGGCTGAGTAGAAACAGTGGTCAAGCAAAAAGTTTTTAAATTTGAATTTGAATGTACTTGTGCCTGAAGTAATCTTAATATGTTTAGGCACCTTGTTGTATAAAGTTACTTGGTTATATTTCGGGCTAGATTTAAATTGCTCGGATTTATGACCAGGTATTTCCAATGTATATTTATGTCTTTTAGAAGGTGTATTAAAAGAATTTATGTTATTTCGTACATAGCAGACATATTTATAAATATATAAACAAGGAAGAGGTAAAATACCTAATTCCTTAAAATATATAAAATAATAATAGAAATGTCTAGGATTTCGTAGGCATAAACAAGAAACTCTAGACACTCCTATATCCTTTAACCGATATGAACAATATTTTGCAGATTTATTTTCTAAGAATCTACGAATATAATTATATATAGAACTGTCTAGGATTTCGTAGGCTTATAAAAGAAACTTTAGACACTCTTATATCCTTTGACCGATATGAATAATATTTTGCAGATTTATTCTCTAAGAATCTACGAATATAATTACAGACATAAATGTCTAGGGTTTCGTAGGCATAAATTAACGTCTCAAATTATTTTTAGTTTTAACAATATAAATGTAATGTACTGAGTAAAAATAAATCGTTTTCCCCTCTTAAAAAGTTCATGAATAAATAATCTAACTATATAATTAGCAAGTATGCAGTGTTAGTAACATTATGACGTCAATTTTTCCTAAGGTTCTCATAATTGGCTAACTGGGGACACCCTGTCTCTTGATTGGCTGACAGGTGACACCCTCTCCCGTGATTGGGTAACGGGTGATATCCTGTCCCGTGATTTGCTGACCGGCGATGAAACAATTGAAATTTTTATATTATAAATCGGTCATTGTTGTCTGGTAATAACCTAGTAGGTATATAATAATGTACCCAGCAAACATTTTTATACGGGCCAGTACTGGTAAAGCACATACTCCCCGGCATTGAAAGTAATGGGCCAGTACCCCGGTGTCCCCGGGGCCGTTACTGGCCCTATGATGTATCAGTTGCTGGCCCAGCAACGGTAAAGTGCAAAATAATCGCATTAGTTGCAAGATTTATTTCTGATGGTTTTAAGTAAAAAGTATGAGTGAAGAAGAGTGCTTATAAAATGCTGGTAAAGTACTTCGTATAGGCGGAATACGAAATACAAATGTGAAGTACATTATTAATACTGGCGTTGCACTTACTTTTGGTGCCAGTAATTTACCAGCATAAAAGCAGTTTGCCAGCATTCGGCCGTTAGTTGAATGTTTGCTGGGTAATATACAATAATGTAAAAAATGTATATGTAAATCAAATGTACCCGGGTGCCACTAGCCATTGAAACTGAGGCATCCGTTAAATCTTCTTAAAAAAACAAAAAAAAAAAAAACAAAAAAAAACAATTCGAAATATTTACATTATATGGTAGGCTCGCTAAATATTTGATATCAACAGTGCGATATAAAATCTCATAACAGTGGCACGTTACAATGTCAACAGCGCCCCTACATGTATACATCGAGTTGTTACTGATATCTGTAAAAGTAGTTATGAACTATTTATTTATATTTCTAAATCAACGGTGTGAAGTGTTTAAATAAATATAAATATTTAATAAAGTCCATTAACAAAACAATAAAAATAACTATTATTATCCAACAGGAAATATTAGTAGACTTTGGTCTGTTTTAACCATAATGTACAGTAAATTACATTTAAACACTTGAATTTAGAAAATAAGTGATGAAACACTCGTACCCTCTCATTGTATACAGTTTAGTACAATTAAATTTAATGTATTTAAAAAATTATAGAAAATACACTAAAATTATGAAACCACCAAATTATCAATGAGAAAATTTGCAGTTTATCAGATACTTATTTGTCTAATAACGCCTGGAACATGATAAAATAAAATTAACTTTATCGGTAATTATTTTTAATTTAACGAAAATTCAAGTGTTTTTACTATCTTTCAAGGATAATGTATTATCCCTCTAAGAATTATTAGTTTCATTTTTTGGGTATAAAAGGTTGAAGACGAGCTGCAGAAGCCAGACAATCCAAAATGTTGTTCCCATCAGTTTTAGTGGTTCTTCTAGCATTGACTTTCCCAAGTCTATACCACACTAAGTAAGTTTAATAGTGAATTTTATTAGTTTAATTAAGAAATACACTTCTATAAATTCATTTATCTCAAATATTAATTTAAAATATAAAAAACAAAAATGTAATCCCTTAAAATCAAACCTGGAAATTTGTGAAGTTGTATGCAAGATTTGAATACAGATTTAAAGTGAAAAATACGTTGTAGAATATATTTATTATGAAATCAAATTGTTTAATTTACTTGTATATATAAAATTTTAAATTGATTTTCTGGCTCTTGTAGATACGAGTTCCATTATATCTTAATCTTTTTTCGTTTTTTACGGATGAATTCAACTTGTCGAAAATCTTTAGTCTTGTCGTTGGTTGATTGCTAATCTTGATGAGTTTCTTTTTTTATTATTTTCAAATTCTAGAAAGACCTTACAGTTTGTCACTGATATAGTACTTTTAATACTACAACAAAATTTGATTATTTTTAACTTCAGTTTTAAATCTTTGTTGGTTGATTACTGATCTTGAAGAGTTTCTTTTTTATTATTTTTAATTTCTAGAAAGACCTTATAGTTTGTTACTGATATAGTACTTTTAATACTGCAACAAAATTTGATTAGGTATTTTTAACTTCTGTTTTATTTTTGTTAAATTTTTGTCCTCATAACACAGAGGGTATACATACGTGAAAAAATCTTAATAATGCACTTTAATGTGAACCAAAAAAATGTTAACCATAATTTTTTATATCTTTTTTTTTATTGTTCATAATCTGCGTGATTTGGAATAAAATAATTAAAGCATTGGAAAATGATAAAAGAAGAAATTAGAAACTTTTGGTGCAGTTTTAGTCATATTTATTTATTTATTTTTTGTCAAACCTTTAACTCAGAGGGATCGGTCTAAAAATAAAAATAGAGAAGAAAGTCCTAAATAAGAAGCACCCCCATTTCTTTTTTTCTCGTTAATTTTTTAAGTTTTTGAAGAAATGGTCGTAGAATTGGCATACATTTAGCCCAAAGATTTATATACAATATTCAAAATTGCATTATTTCCAAAAATAATGTGATTCAAAGAAAACCATGAAAATTTGTAAAATGTTCGAATCAGGATAGATAATTTTATTTTTGTTTACGATTCAAACTCAAAATAACAGTTTAACAATTGATTACTGACAAAAAACACATTGATATAAATCTTTTTCTGTCTCAGAGCATTCTGTGTTCGTGCACATATTGCACATTAGGCACCGAACCCAAATCTCGCCCCTTTGTTCCTGAAAAAAACAACTGTCGTCAGCTGAAAAAAAATATTGAATATGCCTTGGCCCATATTTAGACCTCGTGGACCATATTTCCAACATTACACATGGCAATCTAAATTAACGTTTAACTTTTTTGAGATTAAGTGAGGCAGTAGCACCTACTAACACAATATACCTCGATCACAATACAACAGATTCAAGTATAAATCACAAACAGTTCGAATAAAAATCTTGCCCATTCTTATAACAACAATTTACCTTAGTAAAATAATCAAAATTAAGCAAACACATTTACTGTAACTCTTTTCTAAGGGAACAAGAACTTAACTGCACTAAATTTGTAAAATTGTTGAACGAAAGGTAGGTAGGTGTGTTTTAAGCTATTGCCGAAAGATGTTGTTAGCTATATTCGTAGATTTTCTTTGGGGCTCATATTAAATGTGAGGCCTATATTAGGACTTTCTCCTCTAATATTAGATCTATGCATAATTACGTGAACCGATCTGGTACAAATGAAATTTTTGATGATTACTTTTTCTAAAATTGTCAACATTTATAAATCTTGTTTATTTTTTATTTATTTATTTTTTTGCCGAGTGAGACATTAAATAAATGTTCTTCATATTTAAAATAACAAATGTAAATTTATTTAAAAAAAAAATTAGCGTTTGACAGGATGTAGTGTGAAAATTAATATTGTACGTTAATGCTTACGTTAATGATGAAAATTCACACTTATTTTAAATAGAATATAAATAATTTTTGCGGACCATGCTTTCATTTGCAATTAATATTTTTCCCAACCTAGCTTCTGAAGATTTTTTACGCCGATTTACGAGTCTTTATGACGGTGAAAATATGTGTATGTCAGTTTTCATAAAAATACATTACTGTTCTGTAAAAATATATCTATAGAAAATTTCGATTTTAACGATTCGTTTTGATATAACGAAGCGTTAAAGTAAGCGTCCACTGGACGGATCCGCAGACACAGCAGACAACGCAGTAATCGCATGTTTTTAGGTGAGAACGTTCACTGCGTCGCAGTGAACGCACTACACATATAAGAACTGTGTTTTGTTTACATTCTCGTCAGCTTGGACCATGCTACGATGCGTTTGCTAAAACATATATGCGAGTCAAAGACTCAATGCAGTATACTTAAAAATATTCTTTGTCGAGAATACTGACCACAGCTGCGGGAATGCAATGGTTGTAGTGCGGGCTGGAAGACGCACTCTCATTTAAAACACAAGGAATATTCTTATGCATTGACTGCAGTGTCTGCGTTGCGAACGGTGCGGCCCAATAGACGCATACCCTTATATTGTAAGAACATTTCTGAACAAGGGTATTAGTATGGAAGTATCTTAAAGCGGTGCGGAGGTGGTGTGTTGGCTAAGCTGGATAAGAAAAGTAAACATTACATTGTCTACATGAAATAATTTGGAGGGCCTTATTATAATCTAATAAATCTATTCAGTCAATCTACAAATGTTTTCTTTTCTAGGGATTTAAGACCTAATACGCGGACAACAGATTTAACACCTCAAGAAAAAACAACTCTTAAAAATGCTCTCAAAGATTCAAACATCAAAGTTGACATCGAAACCCTTCAACCTAAAGAACGTATGACTCTCTTCGCTGCTCTTCTGAGTGGTGGATTAACATTATTTGGCCAAAGTATTGGTGCTTCTATCAATCCAAATATCAGCTACACCAATGGTAAATTAACTGCTGGTATCGGTGGTGGCATTAGTCTTGGTGGTTCTGGAAGCGCATCTGGCAGTGGCTCTGGATCAGCAAGTGGCTCTGGATCAACAAGTGGCTCTGGATCAACAAGTGGTTCTGGCAGCACATCTGGTGGTGGTACCGTATCTGGAGGTGGTACTGTATCTGGAAGTGGTACCGTATCCGGAACTGGAACTGCATCTGGTAGTGGTACTGCAAGTTCCAATGGTACTGTATCTGGTGGTGGTACTGCAACTTCCAATGGTACTGCATCTGGTAGTGGTACTGCAACTTCCAATGGTACTGCATCTGGTAGTGGTACTGCAACTTCCAATGGTACTGCATCTGGTAAGTACCTAGTTTCATAAGTTAGATAAATAAATACGTTGGAAAGAGGATATTATTTTAAAAATATGTCGCTCCTTGCGATGAAATAAAGTCTTCGTGGAGATTCGATACTCTTACTTAATGGATATCATGTCCACAACTCATACCAAAGAGCTGTGAAGGTCTAGATCTTCATATATCTCGAAGGTTTAGTATAGACCAGCTATATGCTGAACGTATTTGGTGTTCGAAATTCATTGAATTTTGAGTACAAATATATGTTGTGTCATAGATCTCCTCGCTGGAGCATAGGGCCTTCACAATCACACCATTGGGATCTGTGATGAGCAAGCCTTTTCACCTGCCGCCAGGCAGTTTCGTAGACATCAAGTTCTTTATATATCTTTCTCCTCCATGTGGATACAGGTCAGCCTCTACGATGGCTTCCCTGTGGATTCCACTCTGGTGCCAATTTAGATATATTGTTTACTACCTTTCGAAGGGTATGACCAATCCAATTCCACTTTCTTACCTGGATAGGTTTTTGAGCTGTCAATTCCCAAAGATGCATATTGGGAATATATCCTGACCAACTAACGTGAAAAATTCTTCGAAGACATCTGTTAATAAAAACTTAAAGTTTATGAGTTCTTAAGTAATTTTTCCAGTTTCGCAGCTTTACATTGGTATTAAATATATGGACCTTAGTATTACGAGAGATCTTATTAGATTTCCAGACTTCTTTCACAAGCCTAATGCTTGTTGAGCATTAGGTATTCTCCTGTCCACACCCATCAAAGTTTCCCCATCTATCGTTATTGCACTACCGAGGTAGCATAATTCTTCCACGTCTTCTATGTCTTCATTGTTGATAAAAAATTTGTCTATGTTATTAGTACCAAATCCTATTACTTTGGCTTACGCCTTATTTTTGCTTAAGCTAACTAAATTACCAAAAGTACTTATACTATCAAGTTTACCTTGCATATCTTCGTAATTATGTGACAGAAGACATATATTTGCATACCTCACATCTTCCAAACGGTTTTGGAAGTCCCACTTTATACCTCTATGTTCTGTCAGAGCATTACGAAGAACCCAGTCCAACAACGTATTAAATAATAGAGGAGATAGTAGCCAGTCTTGTTTAACTCCACTTTTAATGGCAATTTTGGGGTATACCGTCACCTTAATCCTTGGTATCCTTGTAATCCTTGGTTAAAATATTTACAAATTTCGTTTCAGCTGGAGGTAGCACCTCATCTAATACAACTGTTGCCGGAAGTGGAGTAACAAGTGGCGCTAGTGGTAGTGCAAATGCAACAGTTGCAGCAAGTATTCCAACTGCTGCTCCTACAGCAGCTGCCAGCACAAGTGCTGGAGGTTCTGGAACAGGTATTTATATTTTGTTTTAATTTTGGGCGATTTGGAAGACAGTTGTCAAACTTTCTTGCGTAACCATTTTAATATTCTTGGCAAAATATTATTAATATGTTCTGCCTAAGAATTGGCATAGCTCCATGATAAGATGGTTACCTGATAACAAATTCCGCTTGGCAAATGACATAAATGACGACAATACTGACAACTGTCGGCACTAGTTGAACTAGAAACAACATGTACTTTTTTTTTGGGATTATATTGTTAAATGAAAAGAAAAAAATGTGTAGGGACCATGGTGAAATTATTGATAATATCACATTTTAATTGATCCTTAACTAATTATTGAGTTGAATAAGTTCCAGAAAATCGAGGGTACCGAAATTGGAATAGATTTTAAACTCTTACTGCTAGGCGTAATAATTGGAGACACAACATTATCACGTGATAGACCAGAGTACACGCGATACTTATTGCTATTTTAAATTTAGACGACGATATAATGAAATAATGCGTTCACATTTAAAAAGGAATAATGCCGACCGGCGTAGCCTAGTGGTAACACATGTGCTCTGCGTTGCTAAGGTGTCGGGTTCTAATCCCGTTCTAGCATGGAATTTTTCACAAATAAAAATTGTCCTGGCTAATTGCCACAGAAGCAAAGGCCATTAAATTAAAAAAAAGAATATTATATAAATTTGCTGTGATTAACGTATATTGAAATAATAAATATTGAAATTAATCAATCTACAATTTAAAAATTAAATTGTACCTCTTTTTTGCCTTTATTGAATCCATAACAATTATAGTCCGTATCTACTGTCCGGGAAACTAAGGAACGGCCGAGTGGTATGGGGGAGTTTATGATGGCAACGATCAAAACCATAGGCGTACCGAATTTAATAAACCACTACACTTATGAAAATGAAATATGAACATTTCGCCCTGAGGCTATAAAGTAATACCAAAATTAAATGTATGACAAATAACCAAAGTCTAATATTGTAACATACCACAGTTTATGCTGAACAGTTTTTGCATGCTGTGAATTATAAAATATTGTTTACTACGTTCTAAATAGATAAGAGAGCATACATCGGTCTCCGACCATTATTATCCCCATCTAGTTCGGTAATGGAAGGAAATCTCAAAACGTTTTGCAAGAAGAAACTAATTTTCAACTATTCTAATACGATTTGCAAGTTTTACGATGCGTAGAAGAAAAACAGTCTGTTCGTTTTGCTACTTTGCGTCTACGGTTTGCGTCAAAATTTTCTGTTCGTTTTAATTGGCAGTGACTGTAAAGTCACTAAATGTTGCTCGTTTCACTAAAACAACATATGGCAGTAAGACGCCACGTCAAGAAATCTTACAGCTACTTCTGAGTCAGTTGAATGGAAACAAATCGGCAGTTAATTGAAAATAATTGAAAGTGTGTATTTATAAAGGACACTGTATATGAATGGTAATAGCAACACAATGTATATCCAGAATTTATTCGCCATCTTTATCTGTATATGAAGAGTCACTCCAATAATCAGATTCAGACAATAATAATAGTTCTACTGAAAAAACTTTCAACTATGATTGAGAAATGGTAACTGTCGAATTTTATAGATTAACTAGAGTCAAACATCGCCTTTGGATAACAACTGTTTACGACAAGTATTCAGTTGATATCGAAACGAACATAATTTGCGTTTTTATTAAACCTAATATAGCAAACGATGTATTTTTCTTTTGCTCTGTTAAAATAGTGATTTGAATTACATTAGTGAGCTGGTTGTTCTGTAGATTCCCCAACAATAAATCAGACAAGTTTTTGTTGGCCAGTTACTTAAAAAGGTGGTCTTTAAACAGCTTTAATATGTGATATTCTCAATATTATTATCATTGTCTACTTAGGGCATTAATTCTTTAACAACAGAAAATAATAGTTATAGAATCGCAGTTTCAAAAATAAATTTCTTTTGAAATTAGTGTCAGCTGGTGCCAGTGCAGGAACATCATATGACTACGTTTTTTATGACTACACTGTCCCATCAAACGGTGTTGTTACTGGTAGCGGTGGAGTATCCGTTTCCATTGGACTTGCTCCAAATGGAACGACTGCTTCAACAGCTGCAGCTACAGTAGCAGTGACTGCTTCAGGTTCAGGTTCAGCTTCAGGTTCAGGTTCAGCTTCAGGCTCAGTATCTACAATTTCTCCAGGTAAGGTCTCAGACTAATGCAGGCAAGGGGATCCTCGGGCCCTAACTCCCCCAGCAATAAAAGAGAATAACATAAACAATTAAAAGTACAAATCAATTTGTTTTATTAGTTTATCGTAAATCGTTTTATAGTAAAATCAAATTATAATCAAAATTAAATTAATATAAAATTATATCCCGTAAAAAAGCAGTTATTTTTAATGGAATATTTTTCTAAATTAGTCCACGCGTATAAGTTTTCTTTGTGTATGCCTGGACTAAAGCGTATATACAGTCTAAATTTAATCAAACCCCAAAATTTCATTTAAAATTCATTGTAATCGAAAGTTTTCAAGCTAGATTTACAGTTGTTTAGTAGTTAAATCTAGTAACTAAAAAATTAGTATCTTGTATTATGTAAATTGTAAACCATTTTATTTAGTATTTAATTTAGTAAGTACTCGTTTTAGTAGTATGTTAAGAGTATAGAATGCACTTCTATTTGCTTGATTAAGTAGAGACCTCCAAAGTTTTTCAGGAACGTGCCATTTTCTAAACAAGTGTAAATAGGTTTTCTAAAAGTGTTTAATAACATTGTTTAGTACAGTGTTTCTTAACTGAAAACGTACCGCGGACCAGTCAAATATTTAATTTTCTACCGCGGACCCCTAAAAGTAAATGTACTATTAAACAAATTGTATATGTAAACTCTACATATATCTTAGTAATAAAAATCACTGAAAAATTAAAAAAATACACAGAAAATGAACAAACGATCATAAAAAATCTCAAAAAATAAATTTAGAAGCCTTTCGCGGACCAGTATAATTCTGCTAAGGACCAAAAGTGGTCCGCGGACCACCGGTTGAGAAACATTGGTTTAGTAGTTTAACTTTTTTCATTTAAAAAAAGTACGTTTTGAAATAATTCGTATATTTGATGTTCAAATTTTTTTCCAACTTAATATTCTTAGTTTCAGAGTGAACTACTCTATATTTACTATTTTAACCTACTTCGTTTCTCTTATAATAAAAAAGTTTGCAATGCTTAAACAATTCCCAAAAACACCTAGTATTATCTTAACAATAGATGTTTTCCTTCAATACACTGTAGTTCCACACAAGCCCAGATAGAGGGGGGCTAAGAGGGCCATATGGTCCGGGCCCCGGAAATTATATATATTTTACATAAGTTACATAAATAAACGAAGGGGTATGAGGCCCTCGAAATTTTGTTTGGCCCGGCCCCATTGAATCTCTCTCAGGGCCTGGTTCTAAAATAACTATAGCTTTTCTACCCTGAGTGTACCGTTCGGGAGTGGATGATAATTTATTTATTAATTTAAGGTGCTGCTGCTAGCGGTGGTGTAAACGGTGGCATTAACGTAAACGGCGGCGTTAATGTTGGTGGCAACTTCGGTTCATCTGGAAATGGTGCAACTGGATCTGGTTCAACTGGATCTGCTAGTCCAAATGGTTCAGTATCAAGCCAACCTATTGGAATTAGTATGTCATTAATGGGAGCCAACTTCAGTGTTAACAACAAATTCCCATTCGTTCACCTTAGCTTACCAAAAGTGCGTCTCCCATCCATAAATATGAGTCAACTAAAATTACCATCTGTTAACATGAAAAATCCCATCCAAGCAGCAACTAATCTAACCAAACTCGCTGTTCAACTTCCAGGAAAGTTAGTGCAAAATGCGTTGAAAAATGCCGGTAACTTTTCTCAGGGTCCAATAAAAATGGCACAAAATGTAATGAAGAACATGGGTAATATAACCAGTGGTATTTCTAATGGACCAATTAAAATGCTTCAGAATGGTGCTAAGCTTGCACAAAATATGACTAAGAATCTTCTTAAAGTTCCAATGAAATTGGCACAGAATGGTATTAAAATGGGACAAAACGTTTCCAGTGGTATTTTGAACGGTCCAGTTAAAATGGCTGGAAATTTAGCTAAAAATGTTGTAAACAGAACTCTTCAAGCAGTTTCTGGAGGTACTAAAGTTGGTTCTGGTCTCGCTGGAGTTTTTAGAAATGGAACACGAAATATGTTGAACAGAACACTTCAAGCAATTTCTGGAGGTGCTAAAGTTGGTTCTGGTCTCGCTGGAGTTTTTAGAAATGGAACACAAAATATGTTGAACAGAACACTTCAAGCAATTTCTGGAGGTGCAAAGAATGGTGCTGGACTGGCTGGAGCTTTTAGAAATAGAACTCAAGGTGCTTTTAAAGGTTTTGGTAATGTTGTTAAAGGAGTTGCCAGTTTAGGCAATAATGTTATCACCAAAGGTTTGAACAACACAATTAATGCAGCTAAAAACATCGGCAATGTCTTAAGAAAATATAACCCTATTTCTATTGGTTACAACATGTTCAAAAACCTCATGAGCCAAACCAACGCAGTTAAAATTTCAGTTAATACCATACTTCAAAATATTCTTGGAGCTGCAAGTAAGTAACAACCATATTACATCAATAATAACAATAATAGTTTATCGAGGAGCCTGAAGATCAAATTTAGTAAATAGAGCATAAATAGTTACAAAACAAAGATTTAAAAGCCATAAAAACAATAAGATAAAGCAAATTTGGTTTTCGAGTTGGGCAACTGTAATCGCAAACATTATAAAACTAGATAACTCGTACTTTATTGATGAATTAAATTAACCCGGCTAATATATAATTCCAACATTCTTCCAATGACTTCAACGTTACTGATTCAGTCGATTCAGACATTCTGAGTATATGTTCAAAAATTTAGACTCTTTTCGGTAGCTTCTGGCATGGTTAAATCTCACTTTTACAATTCATTTAATATTTAAGTTAATAATATCCCACAATATACTTATTTTTAGTTCCATATGTCAATATTAAATCAATTAAAATTTAAGTAATATCGTTTTCAAATCAGCTGCGTGCATATTCTTACGTGCTGGCTTATTATAAGTTCGCCATCTCTAATATGATATAATGCTATCTACTCATGAGCCAGCAGCCAATTCTTCCCGCGTTCAGCAATCGAGTAAAGTCATCCATATGGATATTGAAAAAGAAAGGTACACCTTGTTGTGTAACATTGGTCACCTTGTACATGTTTTGTTTAAATGTTTTGATCTTTTTGGATCTGTCATACTTCTTTTTTTTACTTCTTTAAACCATAATTTAATTGAAATATTTTTGTTTTCAAGATGCGTCAGCAATTAAAGCAGTTATTCAAGCTAATAACGCCAGTGACAATTACGTCGTCGTCACCAAAAACGCAATCTACTACATCGAAAACCTTACATCCAATGGTGGACAAAACGCTAAGACCTTCGTTATTGGTGTTCTTAATGGAACTTCTCAACAATTCAACATGGGAAAACTTAACGACAAGGGACAACTTGTTCTTGGTAAATATTTAAACACCAGAATAATAAAATGGTTTTAGAAGATACTAATTCTTTTATGTATAGGAACTGTCAGCAACGCAACATCTGGTGCAACCAACGGTTTGTATGTTGTTGTTAATGGAGTACTTACACAATTGGTTTCAAATTTGCAACAAGCTGGTGGTTTCAACTGGAACGGCAATAACACACAAATGGCAGTCGTTGATTCTGGTGCTAATGTTATCTACGTTTACAACTACAATTCATCTACTGGAGCAGTCTGTAAGTAAAATATTAGATTCATTGACATTGTACAAATTGCTTCAAGATTGTCCTCCTAATTTCAAATGTGTATCATCGCTCTCATCCACCGGTATTACAACAGAAGATTTGGAATTTGCTCCAGTCTCTACTGGTAAAATCTTTTGCGTTGCCTTTATCAAATGAGGGGACGCCCAGCCAGATCGACCCGCAAACAAACGTACATCTACCTGCATCTGCTCTAGTTCCTACCTATTAAAAATAGCTTAAACTTTGCCATTAGTCAAAGGAACAGATGCCATCTAGATATCAGCGTAAGACGGCAAAACAGTTGATGGTTGCTGCGTGAAACGAATAAAATACTCAACGTACTTGTAGGTCTTCCAAAGAAACAACCTATCAACTCAAAAGTCATATTTGTGTTATACGCAACACGGCCACTCAGCTACACGGCCAGTTTGTTAATTAATATCCCGGTACGACCGGTCATTTAGCAAGTATTATTGAAATCACTTTTTTTCAATAAGCCATAACTCTAACTTTTTCTGATATAACTTTTTTTGCTTAAAATTACTGAAGGAATACATCCTTGAAATTTGGAAAATTCCTCCTGCTTGTCTATTCCCAATATATTCAAGACACTCTCCAAAACGCTTATGAACCTCATCTTCAGTATCCTTGATGATTTGGATTTTATAAGAGTCTATACACAATACTACATTTGTTTCCCAAGATCGTAGCGCACCCAATGACGATTAGCAACCATAGATAAAATGTCTTTCTCAAAATTATGATTAATCGAGATTTTTATTGCTCACAGCCAACGGTAGAGTGCTATTCGATATGGCTACATTCAACAACTCTGGAGTATTGAAGGATGTGGCTTATGGACCCAATGGAAACCTCTATGCATCCGTCGCACAAACCAATGGAGGCAATGGTTATGTAAGTATTAACTGATATAGACAATTTTGACAATAATTTAGACAACTTAAGCCATGCCATAAGACAGGGAGTAAGATTGTTAGTTCAAAGAAAAATTCAAGAATCTCGATCTAGAGGAAGATCACCTAATAGCTTATCCAAGCCATTGTAATTGGTATACTTCTTTCGTAACGCAATTGTAGCAATATAGTCATTTAACAGTTGAAATCAACACCTAAAATGGACGTCACACTAATCATATTACTTTTAATTGTACACGGATGGAAAATATGGTCACGGAACTTGGAAACAGGATACCTATGCTCACCTCGGGCTATCGCGCCAATGACCATGAAGAATATACTGTGCGTTCATTGCCAATTGGCTTTACCTTCGGCTAGCCGCATATTCTTATGTGCCAGATATTTCAAGATATAGAATGTTCTCGATATAAAGTAGAAACATGGATACCGAAAATCGCTGATAAAAAAAAGGTTTTTGAACATGCTGGAGACAGATATTCGCATTGTATGGGTTCTCAATCCATCGTTGATTAAAATAATCAATATTCTGAGTCTGTTGACGATTGTCAAAAGAAAAACACTCCAATTTTTTGGCCACATAACTTAAAATTGTCTCAACAACTCGAAAATACGCCATTAACGCTAATTTAAAACTCACTATACTCTGGAAGATCTGATGAAATGGTGTATCATCGTACATAAAAGCTAATTCGTGTTGTAAAAATGACTCCTCATTGCTCAAGAGTCATAGGATAAACTAAATAAAAGAAGAGGATTTATTACCATCAACATTTCAGCTACTGCCATTGTTCTATTTGTTCTTAATGTCCAGTTTCTTCTAGTTCCTTCTTATGTCAATTTTAACTATAATCAATAATTCCAGGTTCTTCAAATCAATCCAACGACTGGCGCTGTTGTCGGTATAACAAGTCTTCCATTCGCCAATGCTGGTTCCATCTCAGTTGCTCCAAATGGCACAGTCACAGTTCAAAACAACGGTAACATCGCTTCCAGCGGTTCCGCAGCAGGTTCAGGAGGTGTTTCTGGAGGTGTTTCAATCGGTGTTAGCAACTCAGTATCAACAAGCACTAGCGGCGGTACAGCAAGCAGCAGTGGAGGCATCAGTATTGGAGGAACTGGCTCTGGAACCAGTAGTACCGGTAGCACCAGTGGAAGTAGTAGTAGTTCTGGTTCCTTCAGTTTCAGCGGTTAAAAAGTTAATGTAATATGTTTGTTGTAAATAAATATATTTAGATGTGATATATTAATAATTGTATTATTATTGAACCTTGTTACCCAATAATCATAGCATCAATTTACACAACTGGTAAAAATGTAATTAATTTAACGCCCTTCAAGTACCTAGGCAGCAAATTATCCTATAACTGCTCGTTTGATGATGAAGTGTCAAAATATCATATGCACCCGAATATAAGGCCTTCGGTGCTCTAACTCTATCTGTATAGAACTGCCAATATTTAAAGCCTAAAATCAAAACAGTGATGAATAAATTCAGTGTCTTTAAAGATAGCAGAACTATGCCAAATACTTACCAAAAACTAAGAAGGATTTATTTTTTTGGAACAAACTGTTTTATTACTTTTTAAAATATTCGTCTTTAAGATTTATACACTTTTGCAAGCGTTCTAACCAATTCTCGAAACATTTTTTCCACTCTGAAGTTGGTATATCAAAAACATGGTTTTCGAAGGCTTCAACAGCTTCTTGAGGTGATGAAGATCGCTGTTCACGAATTTTCTGTTTGACATTGGGAACAAAAAAAAGTCGTAAGGGAATAAATCTGATGTGGGCAATGAAACATTAATTCGATGTTTTTCGCTTCAAATAATCAATTGTTTGACGTGCTGTGTGGGACCTTGCATTGTCATGATGAAGAATGATGCGACGTTTTTGATTGTTTTTCTTGATTTTGTCGATTACTTCTGGCACACAAATTGTTGTATACCATTCAGCATTAACTGTTCTCCGATCCTCTAAAGCAGTGTTTCCCAAAGGGTGTGCCGCGGCATATTAGTGTGCTGTAAAATTTTCCAATGGTGCCGCGAATTCTTAAAAAAAAAACTAGCGTCGTTATTATTTTAACATCATTGTCCGAATATACGTACAATACCATTAATAAGAATAAAGTACACGAAGGATTTTTTATGAATTGAAATTGACATATCCTGAATACAGGGGCGTCTGCATTCAAAATGTGTTCTTCTATGACTACGTAGGTGTGCCGCGAAATTTTTCTTCTTTGGAAAATGTTCCACGAGAGTAAAAAGATTGGGAAACACTGCTCTAAAGGAATGGTTGCGGTACAATCGAAGAAACAAGTGATCATTTTCTTGAAAATGCTTCGTGAACGAACAACTTTTGTGGGTTTCGGTTCATCTTGGAAGAATCAAACAGTAGATTGTTGCGTAGTTTCCGGTTCATATGAATAAATCCAAGTTTCGTCACCTGTAATGATGTTGTATACGGATTTTGCAGTGCCCAGGTTGAATTTTTTTAGCATTGCATTACACTAATCAACACGAGCCTTTTTTTAAGTTTCGGTCAAATTATGCGGAATCCATCAAGAACAGATCTTCTTCACAGCTAAATGTTCATTGAAAATCGAATGAATTGCAGACTGCGATATGCTAAAGGATGCCTCTATCTCACGGGAAGTTACATGCCGATCTTCTTCAATCATTTTGCTCACATCATCGATGTTTTTTGAATCACAACCGATTTTGGTCGACCTTCACGAGATTAATCACTGACGGACGCACGGCCATGGCGAAATTCTGCAAACCAATTGTAAACAGTCTTTTTTGATGGTGCTTCATTACCAAAAGTGGAACGAAATGAATCTATGCATTGTTGTTGAGTTAGGCCTTTACTAAAATCGTAAAAAATCATCCAACGAAAACCTTCACGAGTAATATCCATTTTTTCACAAACTGTTTTTTTTTAACGCTCACTGTCAACAAACTACTCGGTCAATTTATAAGCTGCCACTGATTTCACAATAACAACTGTCCAATTTTACAAATATAGTATTGACATATTTCAATATTACCATCTATAGACCGGGAGCTCATGACAGTTTTTGGTCTCCGATTTCATACAGCATGCCTTTTGGAGGAGAGAATATTTACCCTGTGATAACAAAAAAGGGATGGTACTAAACCCCTGCATGCTTTCCGGTCATAGGGAAAATTGCATTTCCACTTAAACACAAAATTTTTGTGCTTTTCTCTGATTTAATATTGTTTGCCCTTTTGTCAAAAGAAAGTTATAACAAATTTAAAGTCTTTTAAATATATCCATGCGATTCGGAGGGTCCCAAAGGGCGCAAATGGTCATGTGATCTTGTAATAAAAAAATATGATTTTCCGCGTTTTCATACAGCATGCCTATAATTAAAAGACTAAATTTGTTATAACTTTCTTTTGACAAAAGGACAAGCAATATTAAGTCAGAGAAAAACACAAAAATTTTGTGCAAGTGGAAATGCAATTTTCCC
The DNA here is from genome assembly GCA_963971575.1 of Liopterus haemorrhoidalis. Lineage (NCBI taxonomy): Eukaryota > Metazoa > Arthropoda > Insecta > Coleoptera > Dytiscidae > Liopterus > Liopterus haemorrhoidalis. The sequence continues at coordinate 18,558,167 of OZ020622.1, read as the reverse complement.
TATGACCGGAAAGCGTGCAGGGGTTTAGTACCATCCCTTTTTTGTTGTCACTGGGTAAATATTCTTTCCTCCAAAAGGCATGCTGTATGAAATCGGAGACCAAAAATGTCATGAGCTCCCGGTCTACTAGTGATCGTTTGTAAAAATATAAAAGGTAACCCTCGTACTCAAATAACAAATAAAAATAATGATCTAAAAACTGTTGATTTTTATGTGACAATAGAAAAAATATTCGTAGACATCCAGCATCCTGTTATTTACTTACACTTATTAAATACATACAAAACCCTGAAATCTGTGAAATTTCATACTTCACATCAATTTTCTTGTTACGCTTTGTTATATTTCAGTGATCTTATATTATTTGGTTTCGAGTTTGAAAATTCAAGATCTTTTGTTTAGTATAGAAAAGCATCAATCCTGATAAAGTTTAGAATTTAATAAGGTTTAAAATTTCCAAAGCTCTCTGCAAATATGTTATATTTCTCTAGAGTCGCGGTTGTCTCACCTGGCTGAGCACAAGGCTTTCTCCATCAAACAAAAGGAAAAAAATAAAAACTCAGTTATGAACGTTTGCAGTAATAAAGAGTTCTTTCTTCTACTTCTTGAGATTAAACTTTCTTGGAAAAACGTATTGTTTTGTAAAGTATATGTTTTCACTGAAAATCACACAGATACAGGATGAATTGTTCTGATATTTTAACTTTTAAAAATGATAAATTACTTTAATGGAAATATAATCTGGAGAAAGCATTTCGTTCTCGAGGAAAATGAATTAATTTTTAAAGTAATTATCAGAATGGATTTGCTTGGTTTTATAAAAGAAAAATATATATAGCCGGCCACGCAAACGCAATGTTGGAGACCCTGTTTCACGATATCAAAACCCTGTTTCGGTCCTGTGTTCAAATTCCGGTCAGGGCATGAATATTTGTAGTGAAACATCCACTTCGCAGGCTTTTAAGTATCAGGTGTGTGAATTAATTCGGTCCGTTTTTTCTTCCAGAAAAGACTTTATTGTGAAAAAGACATGACAAAATACACTATACAAAATATTTGCCAACGCTTGCTATTATTTTTTCCCATCTGTCTGTCAGTTGTTGTATTCCGTGACGGAAAAACGACTCGTCCTTCGCAGCGATCCATTCATTGAACCATTTCTCTATTTCTTCATAATTGTTCAAGTGATGACCCGAAAGCCTGTGTGCCATCGATCTGAACAAATGATAATCTGATGGAGCAATGTCTGGTGTATACGGTGGGTGAGGTAAAACGTCCCAGACAAGTGTTTCTAAGGTGGCCTTCACAATCTTTCCAGAATGTGGTATAGCGTGTCTCTTTGCATATTCCGGCCGCTTATTATTCAATGCGTTGCTTAAACGGAGCAATTGTTGTTGGTCAAGTTCGGCAGTGATGGTTTGGCTCAGTTTTAAAAGCTCATGATACACTACACCCTTCTGGTTTTACCATTTACAGAGAATTACTTTCTAGCCGTGAATATTTGGTCTCGATGCGGATGGTTTTCCTGGGTCGCAAATGGATTTCCTTCGTTTGAGATTATCGAAATATATCCACTTTTCGTCTCCAGTCACAATATGATGCAAAAAACCTTTTCTTTTTTGCCTGGCAAGCAAGGTTTCGGACATGGTTTACACCTCTCGATGTCTATTTCTTTCAGTTCGTACGGCACCCATCTTTCTATTCTGTAAATATTTCCCATGGCTGCCAAACGCACAGAAATAGTTGATCGATCAACATTCAACAATTGTGCGAGCTCATGCTGTGATTGTCACGGATCTTCATAGATTACTGAAATCATCACTTTTAAAACGTCGAAACCATTCTAAAACCAAGTAATAATTCTTGTTAAGGTCTAAACTGACATACACGCGTATCACATTACACGGCAAAGGAATTTATCTCCGTTTGAAGAAGAAGTGTTCTTGTCTATAGGTGCCTACAGACGGTGTGTCAACATTCGCCAACGCTGGTACTGACGCTGGCCGTAACATGTAGCACTGGCGGACACTTGTACTTCTGTACCATACAGACAATGTGTCGATGAAGCGTCAATGCTGGCCAAGTACAAAAATAGCGAACATGGGCCAACGTTTGTAAAATGGCGTCTGACAGTGAAAGTGAGGTTATGGTCGCAGCTTCGACCTTGCTTTTGATATTTAAATTAAATTAAAAGTATAAAATATATATATTGTTATAACCTTTCTTTTGAGCACAACACTCTCGACTAATGTGATGACAAGTGTGTGCGCGTCGATTGTACGGTGCTAGCATGCATTTACATTGTAAAAAGACTTGTGCATTGCACAAGTCTGCACTGATGTTGTTCAAACTCCTTTGACATCTGATAAGAATAGCGTACATTGGCTGTGACTTGTTGCCCCTACACACGATCCGCGGAGCTAGACAAGTGTTAACATTGGCCGTGACTTGCCACGCCGTCTGCAGGCATCTTATGATAAGCAATATAGAAGATATATAATACAATATAAGAGGGGCGGTTGAAAAGTAACCGGTCTAGGGAAGAGATGGCGCCACCAGTATCAAATCAATGTTGCTTTTCGTAAATCCTAACCTTCAATGGCTACTGTAACATTTTCAACCAGCTGCGTCATTTAGTTTGTGTTTGACAGTCATTGAAAGCGAACAACGTTTGCATTTTTACAAAAATTAATAAAATCGAATATCATACAATGATTAGATACTTGTTTTTGGAACAGAAAACGATCGATGAGATCAACACCGAATTGAACGGTGTTTGTGGGGACTCTGCACCTTTGATATCAGCAATTATTTATTGGACAGCTGAATTTAAACGCGGTCAAAGAGTATTTAAGAGCATTTTTGATGATGATCGTCCAGGCCGTCCATAGGAGGTCACCACGCCAGAAATGGTCAATAAAATCCATGGAATGACGAAGGTTGACGAGTGACTAAAAGCGAAATAACTGAGGTTGCGGGCATCTTAAGCGAACGGATGCTCAACAGTTTGCGTGCATATTTGGGAACGAGGAAGCTCTCTGCCAGATGGGTGCCGCATTTGCTCTGAACAAACGCGATCGTTTGACCATTTCGAAGGAATGTTTGGCGATGTTGAACGTAACCTTGAACGAGACATGGATTCATCAAAACACACCAAGAGATCAAGGAACAGTCGAAACAGTAGACAACTCATGGCGAATAGAAACCGAACAAGACCAAGATGGGTCTGTCGGCCAACAAAGTCATGACCAGAGTTTTTGGGATGCGCACGGCATCATTCACAATGACTACCTGTAAAAGGGAAAAACGATCACGGGCGTCTATTATGCAGAGCTGGTGGACTGATTCGAAGCCGATATGAAGCGAAAGCGGCCGCATTTGGCGAAAAAAATTACTGTTCCACCAGGACAACGCATCGATCCACAAGTGCGCAGTCGCAATGGCCAAACTACATGAATTGCGCTACGCATTGGTTCTTCGTCCACCATAGTCACCAAATTTGGCCACTTGCGACTATTATTTATCTCCAAACTTGAAGAAATGGCTCGATGGTAAGAGATTTGGGTCGAATGAGGAGGTCATCGCTGAAACAGAGGCCTATTTTGAGAGCTTCGAGAAATCGTATTATTTGGAGGGCATCGAAAAATTGGAGAATCGTTGGACGAAGTGTATAGCTCTAAAAGGAGATTATGTTGAGAAATAAATTGAGTTTTGCTGAAAAAGTGTTTTATTGTCTAGGCCGATTACTTTTCAACCGCTCTCGTATATTAAATATATGGGTGTTGAAGTTCAGGACGGACTTGAAAAAGTCAATGTTTCTGTTACTGCCTGAATACAATAAATAATAAACTAGTTCTGAAGAACTCTCTGAATTGACAGCGACGTTTTAGAATCACATCATAAATACGGCCTACATATTAATCAGATCAAACCAAGGGTATGATAATAGACAGACCTAACAATAACCTGCTTGACATTAAACATATCAGAAACGCTGAGACTGTTAACGAGTTTATCTAAGTTCGCTTATTGACAACTCTAGGTCATGTATATCCGGAGTAAGAAGGCGTATTAATATGACAAGAAATGCCCTCAAGAAATATTGACAGACAGATAAATCACTAATGAACGGTCGCAAAAAAAGTATTAAAACTAGTTATAAGCTAAAACTAGATATAAAACGAAATTCTAGTAGAGAAATTGCACTTGTAGTTCACTACAATCAATCTTCAGTGATAAGGTTAATTTTCAAGTATAAAGAAACGGGAAAAATACAGTGGCGGCTCGTGGAAACTTCTAATGGAGGTGTTGCAACCTAAAGTATAATTGAGATTTTCTTTCGGGAAAATAAATCATTATTAAGATGGTTCTAAAAAGTTCAACTACATATACGTAAACAAATAAAATCATATACCTTCTCCAAGCTTTCTCCTATTTTTTTTCGTAAAATCTATATCACATACGTTCGTCCACACATGTCCATATTTGACTCGCTAATAAGAAGTATACTATTATACGGAGCCGAGATATGGAGATGGAAAAAAACACGAAAAGCTAGAGAAAATCCAAGAAACCTTCATTAGATGCACAATGGAATTGGACAAAAGAACACCGAGCTATATAATACTGGAACAAATGAAAAGAGATAAATTAAGGATACGAACCGGAAGAACGGCGGTGAGATTCGAAAAGGAGATCAGAATAAGCAGCGACGCATTAATACAAGAGTATCGAAAAGAAAAAGAAAAAAACTATAGAACCAGCTGGGGAGATGACAGAAGCAAATATTTTGAAAGAAATTGATATAGCATACAGGAGGTAAGAAGAAGACAAGAAGGAGAAGAATTAGAATATACAATGGAGGATCAGGACAGACAGGTACAGAGACAGGAGCTACAAAATGGAACAGAAAGATCACGGTACAACCAGGGATATAAACTCAAGTTTCCGCAGTGCCAAAAGGGAAGAATCAAAAGATCATCGCTAGATTCCGGTGCGGAATCGAAGAAGGGGCTAACTGCTTCTGGAAACTAGAATGCCAACCTGTAGCACTTGCAGAGAAGCCACAGACACAATCCAACACACAGGACAATTTCTGTAGCGGAGTAAGAGAAGAACTTCGTTTAATGCTCAGAGCGCTGGATGAGGCAGGCAGTGGGTACCTATGGATGAAGGAGGTCCTCGAAAAAATAGCGAAAACAATGGAAGAAAACGTCAGATTATTAGGCAGTACAAGATTTTAAAATGTTTCTTTTTGTAAGGACTAATATTAGAATCTGTAAATTTATAGATTTAGATCTATTTTGAATTGTATAAATATATATATTTATGTAAAGCTATGTAGATAATTCAAGGTAGAGGATTCAAGGCACTAATAAATAAATAATAATAAAATTTAAATTCGTCCACACTTTGAATATGCTTTTGTTGTTTGGTATTTGCAGCGTCACGTACTTTTTCTTGAAGGAGTTCAACGACGAGCTACGTGCCTTCAGAACTTCGACATCTCCGCTATGAAGAATGCCATGAAGTTTTGAACTTGCCGAACCTTATCTAGGCAGATCTCGTGAAGATTTTATCCAGATGTATCGCATCACCACTGGCAAATTCTGAACAGACATATCCACACTTTATTCACTCAGTCTCTACAGCGCAACGCGTGACCAAAAACTGAAACTAAAACTCGAGATTTACAAAAAGCAAAATAGGGAAAACTTCCTGTCGAAACGTGTCTTTGACTTATGGAACTCTCTCTCTCTCTCTCTCTCTCTCTCTCTCTCTCTCTCTCTCTCTCTCTCTCTCTCTCTCTCTCTCTCTCTCTCAAGATACTATTTCGGTTCCGACAATTAATTCTTTCAAGGCCAAGATTTCGACCTTAAATCCTATAAATCCTTGAATACTCATTTTAGGTATTAAATCATATTTCTTTTTTATTTTAGCATTTTATAGGATTTCACTGGAAACTTTGTAACAAAATTTATTAAAAATTAATTTTAGATTACTCTGATACCCATTATTATAAAATTAACATTTAAATCGTAAAATTTTTATTAAAATGAAAAGAGAAATTAAATTTAAAGTTAGAGAACTTTACATACAGAATTGAATAAGGTAAATGGAGGGAGGAAGGACGAGAAGAGAATCCTTTAAATTCGTTCCCTGTGGCTTTCGAGAACACCTGCAGTCAGTTAGAAGTTCTCCGGAGGGGAACAAAGCAATTCCGGGTATTAATTCTGCGAAAGACTTTTGAATCAATCCAGTTTGTTCTCAATACCATAACATTTATTTTATTATAACTTCAAGAAGTCGGCCATTGTCAGATTTAATTGAAATGTGCAATTAAATTTTGACAATGCTGGCAATTTTATGTATAAAAGAGACAAAATACTGAGAAATATCTATGTAATACAGAAAGTTGCACGTTACATTGCATTCTATCATCATCATCATTTGCGCAATAGCTAAGGTGACCATACGTCCCGTTTTGAACGGGACAGTACCGTTTTAAATTTAGAACCCGGTGTTCCCAGCAACTGACTGGGGGTGGGCTCTTGTCCCGTTTTCAATGATATAGTCGGATTGCTAATAGGTGACTGTTACATGTATGTATCAAGTAGTGCAGCGTTTCTCAACCGGGGGGCCGTGAAGGCTTCTTCGGGGGGCCGCGAAGTCATACAAGATCGAAACATGAAAATATAATAAAAACGCACTCAATCTTGCAAGATACAAATTTGATAAAGTCTGTTCCAGACTAGTTACTTTCATCGTTTAAATCGTGCTTTTCGACCGTGTTATTTAAGCTTTGTAAATTATACTTACAATAAACATTTTTTGGTTAAGGTTAATAGCATTTTAAAATGTCATTTTCTTTATATTTTGATTTTTTGTATCATTCTTAATACAAATTTCCCATTTTTTTATTTTTTTGTTATTAAAATATGTAAAAAAATAATTTAATTTTGACATATGTCATTCGTTTCCGTGGTTTCATTGTTGGAATTTTAAATTTTGACATTCCAACGTGAAAAATGAAATAACACAAGCAAGGTCCCTTCTCGTGACAACCTAAAAGTCCCATTTAGTTCCGCCTAACCGTTTCAAACAGACTGTATTTATAAATGCGAGTATCTTATATTGATATTCATAAAAATATACCTTTCACAACATAAATAAAATAAATATTCTATTTATTTTTATACTGAATATACTTATTTTGACAACTAATTTAAACTACAGGCTATTTCAAATGTTTAAGTTGTCACTAGCTAACTTTATAATGAGTAAATGGGCTTTTACTAAACAAAATGATCAAAAGCTTCATTTAATCGATAAAAAATACTTGATTTGAAAATCTAGTTCCGCTTTAACAAAAGAAACAGACTATAAGTAGACTACATCAAGGTCAAATATATTGTATGTGTCGGTTAATGGGTCCGCACTTCAAGTATTTTTAAGTTGTGCTTTGAAGTAGGTACGATTTGAAAGTGCAATAGTGCTCACCGAACTACAGGTAACTCAAGAGTAAGGATGCGATTGTGTTTAAATTAAAATGGAAGGCACTTTGAACACTTGTAAATAAAAATACTTTACTTTCAAGTCGTTGTAGGGACTATAATCGTCTTTTAAAAATACCACAGTTTTTTGTCAACCGTAAAAGATATTAAAAAAATGTTTCAGGAAAAGTTGTTGAAAAGCTCTATTCAAAGATATCCAATATGACATACGTTCCTATTTAAAAGTTCGAAATTGTCCTTGATGTCCTGTAATTCTGTTTTTTTCCGGAAAATTTCAATGCTACCATTCAATTTTGTGGATAAATTTTAGTTCAAAATTTTTGACGTGTGAGTTACGTGTGAGCAACGTCGCCTTTTCGAAAAAACTCGTGTTCCCATCCATGTTATCTTGATACACCATATATATATATATATAGGGGGGCCGCAGACAATATTTATATAATTTGGGGGGTCCCAGGCCATAAAAGGTTCAGAAGCACTGAAGTAGTGCATTCATATAATAATCTAGTTACCATTTTTCAGCGATTTTGAAAATGTTTTTTGTTATTTGTCTTAGCTGTCAGTGTCTGGTAATAATATTAATTAATAGAGCTTGCGGCCAATTATTAATTCACAAACTTTAATTTTAAATCTGCTGGAATATTTTAGTTCCGAACAAGAGAACAATGGGCTACTTATTTCTCTATCTTGTGTCCATTAAAGAGTAGCTGCTGCCTTAAAGATTTCGGAATAAGCAATTCGTAGAATTATAAAACGTAATAAATCTGAACTCACTAACAAAATCACGAGAAAACGAAGGAAATTAAAATCTGAACCAGTTTATTTTATTGATACATTGGCACAAACGTATGGTCATGAAGTACTAAGATTACCTCCTTATCACTGCCAGTTTAACCCCATTGAACTAATTTGGGGTATAACTCAAAATTATTATGATAGACATATTGGTCAAAAAGGATATAGTGATAACGAAGTTTTTAAAAAGGGGCAAGTAGCCTGTCATCAAATTAGTTGTGAAACTTGGACAAAATCTGTTAAAAAAATCGAAATTTTAATAAATTTATGGTGGGAATATTGGATATTAATCCAATAATAATAAATACAAGAAATTTTTTTTTTTTTATAATCGTTTATTACCGGTTCAACAAATACATTTGTTATTCACAGCAGGGTTATAGGTGTTAACAATAGTTCTTATTCCTTAGGTGGGGAAAATACAAGAAATGACAGCGATAGTTCAGATGACGACGATATCATGCTTTACAGTGACTATTTTTTTAAAAATAAAAATAAACATTTAAACACAACTTGTAGCAATATATTATATGAATAAATATATTTTAACTTAATATTTTATTACTTTTACTTAGGGGAAACAACAATCCAAAATTTACGTATAAGTTTTTCCTTATTTATAATTATTAACTTAAAATTAATAATTTTGTTTGTTTGAGTACTGCTGTGAATTTATTTTCGGCTCTAATTAGTAAAGTATCTACGGATCATGCCGTTTCTTTCGAATGCTTTGTTTTTTATTAAAATAATTTGGAAGGTTAGTTGTCAACTTGCGTCACTATACGTTACTATGGGTATGCAAATAATTATAATGATATAGACAGAGAAAGCATATAGTATTATATATCGATACTTGTAGCAACGAACAGTCACCTATCAGCAATCCGACTATAGTACACAAGTCATTTAAAACGAGTTCTGGATAGTCTCTACTTCCTGGTAGTAGTCAAATCTGATAATACGAGGGTCGTCTCAAAGGTAAGTTACACTATTTTTTTTAATCCGTGTGGTTGGCGGGTATAATCTGGGAGTCTCAGGGAATTTGCGTAAGGGTGTAGTGGCAGCACTGTAAAATTTTTATGCGCCTGCGTCGATCGATCCGGCAGTCAGGCTTCAGTCACTGTGGGGACTCCACTTGCTCCTACCACCGATTGCGAAGTTCGTGTTATTCGTTTTTTGACGGCAAAAAATAAAAATGCTACTGAAATTCATCGCGAGTTGTGTAGTGTTTATGGTGAAGACGTTATGTCAAAGCCAATGGTTTCTCGTTCGCTCGCACCCTGCTCGTCAGACTCAAGACCTCCTTGAGGAGTTTCGATGGGATGTTTTCGGACATCCGCCTTACTCCCTTGACCTTGCACCAAGTGACTTCCTGTTTCCGCAGCTGAAGCAACATCTTGGGGGAAGACGCTCCACAAACGAGGATAATTTGAAACAAGAAATTGAAAGATGGCTAACCAGTATAGCGGCAGAATGGTATGACACTGGATTGAAAAAACTTTTACAACGGTACCAAAAATGTATTGAAAACAAGGCGATTATGTAGAAAAATAAGTTTAATATGTACTTTTCGAAATATACTTTTTTTTTTAATTTTTACTTTTATTTATTAAAAAAAAAAAAATAGTGTAACTTACTTTTGAGCCTCGTACTTTACTCAAATAATATTACTTAGCTAGCAAATTCAATGCTATTCTGGTGATAACAACTTTGAAAGGTCATCCAGACTTGGAGTTAACAATATTTTTTCAATATTTATTTATTTATTTATTTATTTATTTATTTATTTATTTATTTATTTATTTATTTATTTATTTATTTATTTATTTATTTATTTATTTATTTATTTATTTATTTATTTATTTATTTATGTATTTATTACAGTAAGATACTAATTATAAATACAATGATACAATTAAAAAAAAAAAAAAAAATATTTACATAAAAAATTAATACAACAAAATGAGTTTTTTATATATAAGTACATACGTATCGTTGAGTTAAGTTCTTAATTTACGTTCCACTGGTTTTTTAAAGGCAGAAAATGACAGGAAAAATATATCGCACGTATTAAAGTGATGGTTAAATGTGCACATAGTTCTTTTTTGAGGTGAATTCTGTCTAATATTTGTATAATAGTTTTCAGAGTAAAACGTATTTATTTGCCTCAGATTTGTAGATGGTACATTACAGTTTATCAAACTCAAAATATATTCAGAATCAATCATACTATTTACAATTTTATAGACAAAATTCATCTCTAATTTAGTTCTACGGTCTTTCAAGGTATGTAAATTATATCTGGTTAATTGAACATAATAATTAGATGGAGTATTGCAATAAAATTTATAATCTAAATACCTTAAAAGGCGTTTTTGAATGCTTTCAATTTTGTTTGAGTATATGGCATATTGCGGATTCCAAATTAAACAAACATACTCTAACTTACTACAAACTAATGACTTGTATATAGTTATAATACTCTTAGATTTCTAAAAATGTTTACATGAACGCTGATTTGGTTAATGTTACTACATGGTAATCAAATTTGAATTTTGAATCAAAATGAATTCCTAAATCTTTCATTGTATTAACATCAATCAGGAGTGTATTATTTATCTGATATTTAAATTTGATGGGGAACCGTTTTCTAGTGAATGTTATACTGTGACATTTTTTAAAATTTAGATAAAGATAGTTTGCAGAGCAGTGTGAATGTAAGTGTTTTAGGTCGTTGTTAAGATCTTCGCAATCTTGGATACAAGATATTTTCCTATAGATTTTAAGGTCGTCTGCAAATAACAGAAAATATGATTTTTTATTACAGTGTGAATATCGTTAATACATATAATGAACAGGAACGGCCCTAAATTCGACCCCTGGAGAACACCAGCGGTTATAGTTATGAAATCTGAGATGCCACCATTAATTGCTACAGCTTGTGATCTATTCCCGATATAACTTTCGAGCCACCTCAATAAGTTGCCATGTATACCGATTTCAGTTAATATCTGAACAAGTAGGTCATGATTAATTTTGTCAAATGCTTTTTGAAAACATTTCTATGCAGAAATTTAATTGGATTAGGCTGTAATGCACATAGTATTCACAACATAATGAAAACTGCCAGTGATTGCTTACCGATAGATATTATACTTGCATTATACTAAAAATATTTTCATTATTTATTTTTTGTACTTTTGATATAGAATTTTCGAAGCACTTTTGCCACTCCGATTGTCAAATTATGTAGGATCCAACGTGAACAAATCTTTTTGATAGCCAAATGTTTATGCAATAGTGAATGTATGCTGGTCCCACAATGAAAACTGCCAGTGATGGCTTGGACCTACAACATGCCTTTGAGACTATAAATAGACAGATATTAATAGAAAAATTAAAAAGTTTAGGATTTAATAATGTTGTTTTAGAATGGTTTAGGTCATATTTGTTAAATAGGAGGTAGATTGTTAAATTTAATAGTGCGACATCAGATGATCAATTATGTGTAAATGGGGTGCCACAAGGAAGTGTTCTAGGGCCCCTATTATTTACACTTTATATAAATGATTTGCCGTCATACTTATCCTCGTGTCATATCCATATGTTTGGAGACGACACATTAATTTATTTCTATCATGAAGATATTAATGTTTTAATATCTACAGTTAATAAAGAATTGAATTCTCTTAGTGCTTGGTTAAGTGAAAAAGTTTTAAAATTAAACGAAAAAAAAAAAAAACTAAGTTTATGTTAATATCTTCAAGATCTGAAAAAATGAAATGTGTTGAAAAAAATTTAAATGTTAGTATGTACGTATATATAACTGTAATTTAGATAGGGTAAGATACAGAAAATATTGAGGAGTAATAATAGATGATGAACTGAAATTTAATGATCATGTAGATTATTACAAAAAAATAGCGAAAAAAGTAAATTTTTAAACAGAGTAGGAAAGAATTTAGCGTATTTTGCTAAATTGATAATTTATAATACAATCATACTACCTCATTTTAATTACTGTGGATCATTATTATACATACTAGGTTATTACCCGTCAACAATGACGGATTTATAATATAAAAATTTCAATTGTTTGTATGTGTATTTTTTTCTTCTTCTTTCTTCGGCCTTAGTAACTATAGACCAGGTGTTAAAATGTTATTTTGATCTCATATGTGTATTTTACTTGCTGTTAAAAATGTAAAAATAATTTTGTGAATTTCTTCCTTCTGCATAAATAAAACTATTTGAATATTGGTAGGTAGAGTTATTTTCATATTAAAGAGTTCATTAATAAAAGAGTGACGATGGCCATCATATTTAGGGCAGTTGAAGTATGTGTATTTGGTTTTATTTTTTAACGTATCCTAATTTCGTCGCCAGTCTGCGAACAATGGGACAGGATATCACCAGTTAGCCAATCACGAGAACTTTAGAAAAATTGACGTCATAATGTTACCGACACTACATACAGACACTTGCTAATTATATAGTTAGATTATTTATTCATTAACTTTTTAAGATGAGAAAACGATTCATTTTTACTTAGTACATTACATTTATATTTTTAAAACTAAAAATAATTTGAGACGTTAATTTATGCCTACGGAACCTTAGACATTTCTATATGTAATTATATTCGTAGATACTTAGAGAATAAATCTACAAAATATTGTTCATATCAGTTAAAGGATATAGGCTTGTCTAGAGTTTCTCGTTTATACCTACGAAACCCAAAACATTTATATATAAAATTTTATCCACAGTTTCTTAGAGAATAAATCTGCAAAATATGGTTCATATCGGTCACAGGAAACAGGAGTATCTACAGTCTCTTGTTTATGCCTACGAAACCCTAGATATTTATTTATGTAATTATATTTGTAGATTCTTAGAGAATAAATGTGCAAAATATTGTTCATATCAGTCAAAGAAAACAGGAGTATCTAGAGTCTTTTGTTTATGGATACGAAACCCTAGGCAGTTATGTATGTAATTATATTTGTAGATTGTTAGGGAATAAATCTGCAAATTTTTGTTTATATCGGTCAAAGGAAACAGGAGTATCTAGAGTCTCTTGTTTATGCCTACGAAACTCTAGACATATATGCATATAATTATATTTGTAGAATCTTAGAAAATAAATCTGAAAAATACTGTTCATATCGGTCAAAGGATATAGGAGTACCCTAGGGTTTCTTGTTTATGCCCACGAAACCCTATACATTTCTAGAAGTTATTTTATCCGCAGATTTTTAAGTAATAAATCTGTAAAATATTTTTCATATCGATCAAAGAATATAGAAGTGTCTACAGTTTATAATTTATGCCTACGAAACTCTAGATATTTCTATACGTTGTTTTATCCGCAGATTTTTAGAGAATAAATTTGCAAAATGTTTTTCATATCGATCAAAGAATATAGGAGTTTCTAGAGTTTCTTATTTATATCTACGAAACCCTAGATATTTCTGTATGTTATTTTATCCACAGATTCTTAGAGAATAAATCTGCAAAATATTGTTCATATCGGTCAAAGGATATAGGAGTCTCTTGTTTATGCTTACGAAATCCTAGACATTTATGTATGTAATTATATTTGTAGATTCATAGAGAATATATCTGCAAAATATTGTTCATATTGGTCAAAGGATATAGCAGTGTCTAGAGTTTCTTGTTTATGCCTACGAAACCCTAGACATTTCTGTAAATAATTATATTTGTAAATTCTAAGAAAATAAATCTGCAAAATATTATTCATATTGGTCGAAGGATATAGCAGTGTATATAGTTTCTTGTTTATGCCTACGAAACCCTAGACATTTCTATATGTTATTTTATTCGCAGTTTCTTAGAGAATAAATCTGCAAAATATTGTTGATATCAGTCAAATGATATAGGAGTATCTAGAGTTTCTTGTTTATGCCTACGAAATCCTACAAATTTCTATATGTAATTATATTCGTAGATCCTTAGAAAATAAATCTGCAAAATACCTGTCAATCTAGTCCAGTGGTTCCCAAACTTATTTTGTCGCGGAACCCCTAAGCGCTGTTCAAAAAATTACGGAACCCTTTTATTGGAAACAAATTTTTAAAAAAAATCATGAAATAAGCGAGCTAGATTTGCGTTTATTTTATATTCATATCTTTCATATAAAGTGTGAGACTCTTTGATAATTCAGCTAGGTTTAATGAGAAGCATACTTTTGCTTTTTGGATTCTAATATCCTTTGTATAATATTGTATAATATTGGGTAATCGAATTCGCATATCTGGTGCAGCATTTAGTTTGCTGCGATATTTAGATTTTGTTTCAGCATATTTTGAAAATCCAGATTTACACATTGTTGCAAACGGTAACAAAAACTGAATAGCCCTTTTTGATAAATGAGGATATTCGTCATATATATATCAGACCAGAGAGTTGTTTTTTCTGGGTTTTTATACTATTATCTTTTGTATTTTCCTTGAATATTTTTTTTATCTGTATCTCAAATTCTTTTTATTTTTTTTATATCCATTTTTATGAAACAAGAGTTATATAAAGAGCATCTTGTCTCACGGAACCCATGAATTTTATCGCGAACTCTGGGGTTCCGCGGAACCCACTTTGGGAAACACTGATCTAGTCAAACTGGGAACACCCTGTTTCCAATCACGAGAACCTTAGGAAAAATGACGTCACAGTTAGCCAATCACGAGAACCTTAGGAAAAATGACGTCACAGTGTTAGAAAATCACTAACACACGGTAGCTAATTATATATGTACGATGTAAAAATTATCAGATAAATAAATTGCAACTCCTTCAAAATAAAAGTATGAGAAGTATACTAAAATGTAACAGGTACACCCCAATTAGGGAAATGCTAAATTGCTTTCAATGGGTAAAAAAAAGTAGAAAAATTAATAGAAATTAATCTATTAACCTTCATATATAAAATTATAAATAACATGGGGCCTGCTTATTTTTTTGGACGACTTAAAAACAATTAATGAGATTCACAATCATAATACTAGAGGAAAGGATAATTTTTTGGTTCTAATAATAACCAGGATAGTATTTTTGATAAAGGTTTAATTATGTATAACAATTTACAGAATGAAACAAAAAACGCTAAAAATGTCAAACAATTTAAAGTTAAACCAGTGTTTCTTAACCGTATTGAAAGAATCGCCCCCTTTACCACAGTAAAATTATCCAGCGCCCCCCAACAAAAAACAAAATGGAAAATTTACACTTTTCTCTATGTAGGTATGTATTTTATGCAATGAATTTCCCACTAAAATTAAAAAATGATGAGAAATAGAAATAAAACACGTTATTATTTTTATAAACATTATGTATTTGTTGCCTTTTATGTCACATATTAATATCACATATGTCATTTATATTAATATCACATACAACATTATAGTAATACAGTGGAACCCCGCCATTCGTTCGCCTCTCTACTCGTACAACGCGATATTCGTCTAACTTATTCAAGTAAAATTCAATTCGTTATTCGTACGCTTGCCCGCTATTCGGACAGCGTGCGGTTGGCGCCACGCAACAATGTTGAAAACTAGAAAGAGAGAAAACACCTGAAGGGATGTTACCTGATGTTTTTATGGAAAGTGACTCCAATTCCAAACAGTAACAACAACATCCCTCTTCCTCCTCTCCATATTCTACTTCCGCCATCAGCTCACATAAGTACAAAAGTGCAGATAAATTTTTATTTATGTATTTCATGTACAGTACTGTATATTTATTGTTTTTATAGGTTTAAATAAACGATCATCTATGGATCTAGAACTGATTAATACAATTTACATTATATCTTATGTGAAAAAATGATTCGTCATTCGTACAAATCGCCATTCGAACTACCTTCTGGAACGAATTGTGTACGAATGGCGGGGTTCCACTGTATTTAAATAAAATAAGTAAATCATTTAATATAAAATTTTTGGTTGCAACAAATTTGGTTTGCACAAATATAATCTCAAATATCCTCTTTGGCTCATTTGTAATCGATTTCGTGTTTTTTTCAATATATGCATTACTGCGCTAAAAACTCTTTTCTACTAAATAGGAAGATGGAAATGCTATGATGGGTAATTTTACTTCTTTCCACAGAAGAGGGTATTGATGGCGAAAACGAACCCAAAAAGCATTATAATCACATTGATTGAATATTATTTTGGCTTCACAGTCATTTTGTAGCTCAATAAACTGCTCTTTTAAATTTTGACTGACACTTTCTACGTCTGATAAAAATGGATTAATTAACTAAGCTCAATTAACAAGTTCCTGCAAGTATTTGAATCGTATTATCATACCTTCGATAAGGGCGTCAATGTGGCTAGAGTATGTTTCTAAATCAGAATCCTTGAGCGTATCTTCTTTTAATTGTTGTAAAGAAGGAAACTAATGGTATTCTCGCCGACAAAGATTATTTTTATATAATTTGAGTTTATTGATAAAGCTCAATACAAGTCCTTTGGCTTTAATAAGGCTGATATTGTTTCCTTGAAGATTCAGGAGATTTTCATTCATCTTTTCGAATACATCCGGCGCTAATTGTCAAAAGCCAAACAGTCAGACACAACGTGGTAACCCGATCGCTAGATTTTATTCGCGATTATACAATGGTTATGTGTGCATTGTACGCAACAATTGAGCAAATGAGCATATTCTATATTGACACAATGCCCACTCGAAATTCTGCAGCGCCCCCTAAATGTTAAAAATTTAAAAACGCTCCGCCAGACCTCCAAAACGCCCACAAAGGGGCGCTGGCGCCCCGGTTAAGAATCACTGAGTTAAACTAATGCAAAGTTTTTTGTTGAAGATATATTATTCTATTTGTAATAAATTTTGTATAATGTATATTTGTGTATATTTATATATGTACTATCTTTGAAATGTATATAATTAGCTACTGCTAAATAAATTCACTATTATTATTATTATTATATTATACTGAATATATTTTCATTATTTATTTTTTGTACTTTTGATATAGACCAATTTTCGAAGCACTTTTTCCATTCCGATTGAGGCATTTTCCACTCCGATTGTCAAATTATATGGGATCCAAAGCGAAAAAATCTTTTTGACAGCAAAATGTTTATGCAATAGTGAATGTATGCTGGTGCTACTAATGTCGAAGGATACCTCAATCTCACGATAAGTCACATGACGATTTTGCAGTATCAGTTCACGTACAACATCAATGTTCTCCGGAACAACAACCGATTTTGGACGACCTTCACGAAATTCATCCTTAAGCGAACAACGGCCACGACTGAAGTCAGCAAGCCATCGATAAACAGTAGTCCTTTTTGGTGCTTCATCGAATTAAGTTCATCGATGCACTGTTGTTGGGTTAATCCACGTCGAAAATTGTAAAAATAATCGCTCGAAAATGTTCACGATTTAATTCCATTTTTAGCCGAGATGAATTTTTCCAAATTACTGTAAACAACAAAAATAGCGGACGTACGTCAAAATGTTCCGAGTACGTATACCGTCAAAAATGTCAAACTTTACGATAGAAGCGTCAATTGCCAGATGGCAGCACTAGTTTAGTGCAATCCCGAAATATAAGGGGCAAGCCTCCGATAAAGACTAAAATATTAAATAAGTAAATTATCATTTTATTTAAATATAAGATGCTATTGGTTTTCATTTTTTGTCAGAAATATATTCTTCTTCTTTATTTTTTTAGAATTTTTAATAACTGGATCATTGTCCCGTTTTTTCTCAAAAATGTCCCGTTTTGTGTCCAAATATTAATGGTCACGTGCAGTGCCGCAACAAGTGTGGTGCGAGCGGTGCCGCCGCACCAGGCGCTGGATTCATAGGGGCGCCAAATGGCTAATTTTTTTTTTTTTTGTTATTATTATTTTTTATATTAATAAACTATAATCAAAACAAAATTGATTTCATAATCGAAAATTTCAAATGGCAGGCAAGATCATTAAATGATGACTGTAAAACTGCCACTTCAATGCAATTATTAGAAGTGACCCACACTTACGATTTAAAAGATGTGTACCCTAATATTGGCACTGCGCTGCGCATATTTTTAACGCTCCCTGTAACTGTTACTTCGAATGAACGCAGTTTTAGTAAATTAAAGTTAATAAAAAATTATTTGCGTTCTACAATGGGCCAAGATAGATTGTAAAATTTAGCTTTAATATCAATAGAAAATACTATAGCGCAGTCATTAAATTATGAAGACTTAATTAACGAATTCTCACAGTTAAAAGTCAGAAAAGTTCAATTTATTTAACTATCCATTCCGTTAAAGTGCTTATATAATATATTATTAAATACCAAAATATTTATTATTTGTTGTTCAAATATCCCATTTTTTTTTTGTCATTAAATATATATTTTTTTATTTATTCTGTTATTTAATTATGTAATATAATTCTTTAGCCCTTTTGTGTTTCATTTTAGGTGTTGTTCATTTTGTGTTTCATTGACCTAGAATCTATATTTTGTTTATATTAGTTGATTATCATAATTTTTGAGTTTATTAAAAGATTTGTAACATAATTTGTTAATATAATCGTTAATATTGCAATTTAAACTAAACCAAAGAAAAAGGTTAAAACTAAACTAAAAAATAATACCAACGAATGTTTTTAAATTTTTTTTTATAAATTTATTGTTAAAAAATTTATGTGAAGTGTTTTCATACATTTCAGGGTTTTGCAGGTATTTAGTAACTGAATGATGATTATTTGGGACGCCAAAATAAATTTTATGTCAAAATATTTTTTTATGAATTTTAATTCGAATGCCTAATACCAATATTTAAGTTTCTAAATATGTGCAGTATTTTTTTATATAACAAGGTTACGTTAGGTTAGATTTTGAAAATTGCGCCTACCGCTTCCATTGGTTGCTTAAATCATAAGCCTCGCCATCTGATTTCGTATACATTCAAACATAGAATTAAATTATAATTTCAACACTTCACACTAGTTATTAAATTTAAGCTTTTAAAAATTAAATGCAACATTTACCAAAATATAACTAGAATTTTGACAAAATAATTTAAACAAAATAAAAATGCAAAAAAAACAAACAAATTAAAATTGACAGGCTTCGAACTCTAGTTTGCAAATTACAAAAACCAACTACGCTATCAGCACTTACTTATCTACTGTGTTACATAGCGAATTAAATATTTAACATATTTTAGTTAAAAACACAAAAAATGCGTTAATTTCCGAAAACATAATCTGATCAAAAATTCCTGTACTATTCCGGTTCACACCAATGTACATTACTTAGAATTTATCAGATTTTTAATATAAACCATCTGGGCTATAGGGTGTGGGACAAACATTTTTTTGCACAATTTTGGCAAAATAGCTTCAAAATAATTTATTTTGCAAAAATAAAATTTTGATCGTTGATCCACGTACTAAGGGCTTTCATTTAATACCCTACTCAGAATTTAAAAAATATATATATTTTTTTTTCGGTGAGCACATATTTGTTTATATTTTTAGGGGGATATGTTTTTTAGATGTTTTAGTATTTTTCCTATGTGCGGGTCAAAGAGTTGTATAAGCATGCCAAATTACAACTCTCTAGGTTTAGCCGTTTGGCTACAATTTTTACCGAACAGACAGACAGACAGACGACAAAATGACGATATAAGGGTTTTTTGGTCATACCTACGAAACCCTAAAAATGACTTTATAATATATATTTTTGCATGTTCCTTTACTGGTAATAAGATAGTTCCTTTATTAGGAGTGTACCTTTACTGGTGATAAGGCCAAATCATTTTACGCACCAGGCGCCAATTTATGTTGTTGCGGCACTGGTCACGTGAGCGATAGCCCTAGGTGAACCTTGACAGGCGCGCACTATGTGGGGCTCACGGGATCACTTAAAACACGTTTTTAAGGGACACATTTGTTTTGTAATTGAACGTGAGCTCTCTGCAGAAAAAAAAAAAAAATGGCGTCTAAGCACCTTAAGAAAAAAAAAAAAAAAATGGCCGTTACCCCCGTTCTTATTATAATTAATTACTTAAATAACTGATGAATTTCCTTTATAAAATTGTTATATCACAAATATTTCCCTAAATTGTCTTGAAGTGAAAGAAATATTATAAATATGCATCAGATATATTTTATTAACTGGAGTAAACAAAATAGCTCACGAGGTAATTCGGTAAGCAGCGATATAGCGGGGAATTGCTGAACCGGTAGCCATAGCAACGAGCACAGACCTGATTAATTTTTAAAATCAAAATACACCTGAAATATTTACATTGCTAGTTATGCTCGACGTCACAGCTTCAGCTGCCTGGGATCCACCCATCTTCCTTCATACACAATTGAACAGAATACAAAAGAGAAGAGAAATTCTTCAAATATAAAACATGATAAAAATTCTCACATTCACAACTGAGGATGCAAAGTTTTTATTACGTAAAAAAGTTATTACATATTTTGAATAAATATTTGGTATTCTTGTTTTTTTGTTATTTGACACTAAAATATATTAATAAATTGGAACATACTGAGATATTCTTCTACGCAATTTCCTTATGGCTTCGAACAATATCTGACCAACCGTAAGCAAAATATTTATTGCAACAACATGCTTCACTTCTATTTATATCTATATGGATACCACAGGGTTCTTGTTTAGGACCTATATTGTAAAAAAGAGAAAGCTTTAACTCATTGTAAATTGCGAATATTTGCGGGCGATGCTCAGCTGCATTTATCTTTCAAATTAAAAATACTGGGGGCCCCAATCGAGATTTTTATTATTTTTAGACTTTTCTTCACTATTAGATTTCTCGAAAAAGCATTGTCTTAGTCTAAATGCATCTGAATCAACGAAATAATAACACATTGACCCTAAATTTTAATAAGACCAAATCGTAACATTTACTTCATACGCTTCTGGAATTCCAGATATCAATAAAATTATAATCCACGAAGTGCATTGCAATAAGGATCACTGTAATTGTACAAGTAATGTTGTAAGAACGGACGCAATAAAATATCTAGGCATTTATGTTGACACGCATTTAAGATAGGATGTTCATGCGTACAATCTTCAAAATAAAATTTATCTACTTATTTAAGATACTTCGACATATTCTTGATATGAAATCTTTAAAAATCTTATATTTTGGCTTCATACAATCTGTCCTAAGCTACGGTATATTAGTTTGGGAGGAGATTTGAACTGTCGTCTTAAAAAGCTCGATATAATACAAAAATTACTTCTCAAAATAATTTTTAAAAATGACTTTAGGTACCCCAGTCATAGATTGTTTACTGAAACAAAAGTCTTTGATACAAAGAAAAAATAAATCGACAGACAAATAATTTCTCTTACATTTCATCATACATAAAACCAGATTTACTTTGAATATATATATATATATATATATTAGCGATATATATGTTAGCGAAAATATCATTATACAACATTTATCCTTATTAACGATCGTGGGGTGCTATATCGTTGCTAAGGCATATTGTTTTATGTAAATAGAATGGTATAAAATACAGAGTGATTGTTTAATGGCGAGACGACGTCACCGAATTTTACGTGCCTCCTAGCAGAATACTATGACTATAATAACCTTGAAGAAAATTTGATTATGAAGAAAAAAAGATTATGCGCATGCGCGCATAATCGCCTGCTACGATGTGTATGAAACGGCAAATTATTAAAACTTCCAGTGACGTCGTCTCGCCATTAAATAATCACTCCGTATATCATATGATGTGTGAGACGTATTAGTTGATCAATAAAATCATGTCTTATTATTCATAAAATACCTTTTTTATTAATATCAGAAGTGCGATTGGCCTATCACCCACAAGAAATATAAAATAAGTGCTATATTAAAAATATTTTTTTTAATGCAACCATTATATTGGTGCAAAAAAATTGTCGTATAATATTGCAAAGGCTAATGTAAAGGTTTAAGTTAAAGGTGACGATTGAGAATCATATAAAGGTAGTATGAATTATGAGCTAGATAATAAATTAACAAATTTCAAGTTATTTTGCCAAAAAATACTTCAAGTGGTTTCTAAGGAAATGACACTTATTGGAATACATTTGAAATGTGACATTTGTTTGAAAAAATTGAATCTTAACACTGAGAACGTCAGAATTAATTATCCAAAGCAGATCTCTAAAAATTATCAGGATGAACGAGCGTTGCTTTGTTATTAACAAACACAGTTTACGAAGGTAACTGGTTAGATTATTGACGACTAAAATGGTAAGAGGCATTTTATTGTTTTGGTTAAATCATATGGCACGCGTTAGCCATAATGTGTAAAAATTAGATTTGAGATTTTGTTTTTGATATTTGTGATTTAATATCTGAGTTATGATATTTGAGATTTGATAATTAAGATCTGAGTTTCGAGATTTGAGTTTTAAAGTTGAACGTTTATTGGAAAAGACAAATGACAGATCACTGGGATCGGAATGGCAAAATAAACTGAGAAATATAATAGATAATGAGTTGAGAGTTGAAAGCTTGTTGAGAACCGAAGACAAGCCGCTGCCAGTGGCATCAGTCCGGTGATAGCTCTGTAACCAAGGTGGCAGATGGTGAGCTACGGCGACGGGTTGATGATGATGATGATCAAGCACTGTGTGTGCAGAAACGAATAGACGCTCTCTGAGCTTAGCACTGTGTGTGCAGAAACGAATAGACGGTCTCTGAGCTTGTTGTACTGTAGACAATCTGTAATGAAGGAAACTAATAGATAGTTACTGAGTATCTGAGCTTGCTGATCTAGTCACTGAGTTCATGGTAGAGAAATGAAATGATAACAAAAAGTCTCTAAAATTTCAGATCACAATTTATACTTTGCTTCTGGAAGGTTTTGTTTTAAGCAAATATTTATTTTTACTAATTGATATTGGTGCATGGTTATTTTGTGAAAAATCAATTCTGCGCCCAAATTGCTTTATTTACAGATTATGAATTAGGTGAAGAATTTGAAGATGCAGTAGAAGATGAATGGTGGACCAGCTCAAGAATGGTGCATTGTTGGTATGGAGCAGACCATTGGTGGTATGCAGGTTGCTGTTGCTGATAAGAACAATGCTGTTAATGGTGTTAATTTTGTATATTATACATGTTATATTACCTTGGCATCACGACAAGCCTATCTTAGTAATACCAGCGTAATAAAATAAAACTGTACTCCTATATTAATTAATTGTCTTATAATAATTACAATATTTGTCAATTCAGTAATTCATTGACTGACGTAGAGTTAGAAATTAAATTTAAGTACATTTATTTACGGTCAATAATTATATATTTTTTTCTTAACTGTAATTAATATGGTAAATAAATGAGTTATTATTATTATTATTATTATTATTATTATTAATTATTATTGAGTTGTTTATTTCTTAACGGTTCTGCAGTTACTGCTTAATTTTGTTAAATTGAAAATACGCAAGTAAAAGTTTAAATAGGAGAAAGTATTAAATACAAAAAAATAATGCCAAATAAAGTTATTAAGTTGGTTCTCTTTGTTTCTTAATGATTATTATTGTTAACTTCTTAAAATTATTTTTTGTTACGTTGGTACGAATTTATTTTATTACTTGAGTACCTAAAGTTTTATTTTCTTCATTTATTTTTAATATTCATTATTTTGTTGTGTATTTCTTAATGGTTCTACTGTTGCTGCTTAATTTTGTTAATTTCTTAATACGTTTGTAAAGGTTTAAAACGTAAATAAACAAAAGTTATTTAAACAGAAACTGCTTTAACCACTCTGCCCAACGGTTACAGAGCAGTGTTCATAATGCCCGGGCAATTTAATATTTTTTGTTTAACATTTATTATGTTGACCGATTGTTTTGGGCATTATTAATAATGTCAGGGCATTGTGAATACTGCCCTATTTATCATTTGGCCCATAACATATATAAAAGATGACCAAATTTTACCTGTCCTATTTGTAATATGGCACTAGTAACAGTAACAAACTTCGTGACTGAGTAATCACTCTAAACAGAAGTTATATTTAATGTGACTGGATAATAAATTAACTCTTATTTGAAAATTTGAGCATGTTTTGCACCTGAGAAATATATATTAATTCAAGGATAAACTTTAATTATAAATTTTATTGGTGTATAAATAATGTTTACAATCTGCAAATAGAATAAATTGTGTTTTAATTCTAATTTTACGTGTATATTATAGTGTCTGGACTACAGTGTATTTATCTATTTATATTGTTTTATATTTAGTGGTCTACTAAATTTACAGAAAGATTTATTGGGTCTTTAAAACTTGTGATTTTGTGGCAATATGTTTTAAAATCTATGTAAAAATATATCAAAAGAGATTTGTCGAAAACATTATTTAAAATTTTGACAGCAGATTTTTTAATAATTTGACAAGGCTACAAAAACATATAAATTTCTAAAGATTAACTCGAAACATTGGAAAATATGTTTTCACGAATTACTAAATTCGATATACAGCTATGCCAGAAAGTATTAGACCCCCCACGAAATTTTCCATATATAAATTTATAAGAAAAGTATTGGTATTAATTACTTCCTAGAATCAAAACAACCACAATAACAACATTTAGGAATATATCCGACGATCCTGGAACTAAAGAATCATTAGTGGGGGTACAAAGTATAAAAACTCGGTAATGCTTCTATATGACAACATTTGCCTGTGAGCTTTGTATGAACGTTTTGCGCTGTGCTTTTGAAGTTAAATTTTTTTTTTCATCATTATTATTTAGTGTGCTAATTAATAATACCAAAAACACGTGAATTGAGTGAAGTGGAGAGAAGCCAAATTGTGATTTTGAAGAAGCAAGGACTTTCAATTCATGAAATTGCCAGACAATTACAATTTTCTCGTTGTGCTGTGCGAACTACCATTCGACGATTGGAGGAGACTAGATGCTACAAAAGTAAGCCCAGAAGCGGGAGAAAAAAAATTACAACAGTCAAACAGGATAGAATTTTGCAACGCATGTCCTTCCGTAATCGCCGGTTATCATCGAAAGATCTGTCCAGTCAACTGAATGAACATTATAAATTAAAAATTTCTCCTAGTACCGTGAGACAACACCTCTCTGATGTAGGACTAAGAGGATGGAAGGCAAGACACAAACCATATCTGACCCCAGCCCATAAAAAGCGACGGCTATTGTGGGCCAGAAAATACCAGGATTGGAAAAGTGAAGATTGGGCCAAAGTAATGTGGACAGACGAATCAAACATAGAGGTGAGTATTGAAACACATGTAAATTACTTGCTCAAAGTTTCTAATTTTGAAAAATCACAGAATATTAAATTCATTTTAATTTTTTTTCTATTGCAGCTTTTTGGTTAACCTGGTGCACAGTTTGTTCGTCGCCGGCCTGGGGAGGCTTATAAGTCGGAATGTATAATACCTACGGTGAAGTTCGGCGGGGGCAGCA
The DNA here is from genome assembly GCA_963971575.1 of Liopterus haemorrhoidalis. Classification (NCBI taxonomy): domain Eukaryota; kingdom Metazoa; phylum Arthropoda; class Insecta; order Coleoptera; family Dytiscidae; genus Liopterus; species Liopterus haemorrhoidalis. The sequence continues at coordinate 18,532,367 of OZ020622.1, read as the reverse complement.
TAATGGTTTGGGGCAGTATGGCTGCATCTGGAGTCGGAGAAATCTCCATATGTGAAGGAAGAATGAACAGCGAACGCTACATCGAAATGCTGGAAGAGACTCTGGAGCCTTCATATTTAAAACTATTCGGCGAAATGACACCTAATTACTATTTCCAACAAGATAACGCGCCCTGCTATAAATCCCGACGTGTTTTACAGTGGTTTAGTGATAGTGAGATTAAAGTTATGGATTGGCCCGCTCAATCCTCTGATTTATCCCCGATTGAGCACTTATGGACCGTTTTAAAAAGAAAGGTTTCCCAAAATAAGTGTTTCTCGAAAGAGACATTAAAGGAAAGGATTATAGCTGAGTGGAATCAATTATCTATAGAAATATACCAGAAATTAGTGGCGAGTATGCCCAGACGAATCAAAAGTGTTATTCAAGCAAAAGGGGGATTTACGAAATATTGATGTATATTTTTATAAATATATATATTTTTTTAATAACAATGTTCTGTTTTTATACTTTGAACCTTATACTATAACTAACAACTAGATAATTAAAATTGCCTGTAATATAGACCTGATAATAAATGAAAACTAAATTTTCCTTAGGGGGTCTAATACTTTCTGGCAAGGCTGTACATTGAATATATTCGCATTTACATCATTTGAATAGTAGATATATGTATATAGGCGTTTATGAAAATTTTACTGGTATTTACCTGTTTTTCAAGCTTAACCATTGGGATCTCGTGAACCATAAGAGATACGAAGTCGGATAAATTAGGGCAAAGTTGCCGTATTAGTTTGCCACTTGAATGATGTATTTGGTTTTCCGGTAAATTGCACAAGTTACTAGATACGTGCAAAAAAACTGATTTTAGTCGATTTACTTTTTAGCTTATAACTTCTTTGTTTCAATTCATACAAGTTTCTAATTTCCACGTTCTACGATACTTTTTTACGAAGAATTCACAGCCGTCTTCAAAATTTTTATAGCTCATTTTTGTGATATTCATAATTACTTTAAATTTTCATATGAGGCTCAAAATTGTTTTTAAATGCATTAAATCGATATTTATTTTCTCTTTCCAATCAAGGTGTGTTTTATACACCTAAATTGAAATGAAAATTAAGGGGGCGCACAACCGTTTAGTTTCTTATACAAAACTAACAACCTGAAATAAAATTATTAACAATCTATACATCAAAATTTTCAACGAATTTTTATTTATCTAATAGAATATTTTTAATTGTAAAATGAACTGTCATGTAATTGTAAATAAACAAATTGCATTATAGACGCCATCTTGTAAACCATTCGACACATATTTATGTGGTATGCGGCAAATTGTAGCTAATGCTTCATTCAGCAAATATTTTTCTAAATATTTTGTTGTATAGTGAAAATTACTTCTATTTATTGTACTTGGTAATCTACTTTTTCCGCCATCTCGAATCTGCCGCTGTTCTCAATGTAGGTGCTGCGGGTAAAACTGATTAATTTTTTTGTAAAGAATACGTGTACCAAGTGGCATTTCATTATCATCAAGTATAATATTTTTCGACGAAGGCTCTAAACTATAAACAATCATGTCGAAAAAAATGTTGACGTATTATTTGAACATTTCTACACAAAACTATATAAATATAAAAGTAATTTGAAACCCACAAATATACTTAAAAAACTACAGAACATTGTTGTGTGATACCTATTATTAAGTTATTAAGCGATAACATTTTTACAATAATTTTTTCTACAATCAAAAATATTCTATTAGATAAATAAAAATTCGGTGCAAAATTTGATGTACAGACTGTCACTAATTTTATTTCAGATTGTTAGTTTTGTATAAGAAACTAATAATCTATGGGTGTTATACGTAGCGTTAACTGAGAAATTAGAAAATTATTCGTTTTATTCATTTTGATCAAATGTGCTTAGTGGTAACACATGTGCTCTGCGTTGCGAAGGTCTCGGGTTCGAACCCCGTTCAGGCATGGAAATTTTCTCAAATAAAAATTGTCCTGGCTAATTGCCACAGCAGCAAAGGCCATTAAATAATAAAAAAAAGCTATTGTTTTAAAGCAACAATTCATAAATAATTAGATATATAAATATTAAACAGATTAAACAGATTCATTTATTACATTTATGGCCCATAAATAAAAAGGAAACAACTGTAAGATCAGCAAATGTTAAAAACTAAATTTTTAAAATCATCCTATTATTAAAAGATGAAAGTTGTATAACAATTTCAAGAACTTAAAGATCTTTTTATTTTATAAAATGTAATGCTCTTAAGTGTGGCAAATTACCATGGTTAATTTTTACCAATATTTTCAAAAATGCCAAATTAGGCAAAACATAATAATTATTTTTAAATACTCGTAATTAAATTGGCAACTAAACAACGTAACAAATTGAATGTTATATTAATTATAATATGTTTAACTATTTAAGTAAGCGTAAAGTAGATCTTTACGCGTGGAAGAGCAAAAAAAAAGTAATGAGCGTGAAAAAAGTGCCGTAACGTCAGTGGGGGATTAATTTGTTTGGAGGCCCTGGGCGGTAAAACTAAAATGGGCCCTCTATTATAGTAAATAGAATAAAAATATTTGTATATAGGCCTCGGTGGGCCCTCCGGCTACCCAGTCCGCCCACCGCTTAATTCGCCTCTGTGTAACGTGCCTTTATTTCACTGTTGCCATAAACCCAATGAAAATGCTAGCCATACATTTTTGGGATTTTAAACGCCTCTTCCGTGGAATTTATGTTTACGTGGATATTGGAGATATATTTTATCCGCATCCGAACCACATCCGCACGATTTAAATTATAATTTATTCGGATCCGCAGAAAAATGTTGGATATCCGCGTATGTGTGGGGCTAAAAAAAAAAACAGATATAGCCCAATTTTAACTATATACATAAATAGATCATCATCATTTCGTGTCCGCAATACCACGTCGTATACACTTTTCCCAAAATCTTGTTACCAAGAGCGTTCGTCATTGGCATTATTGAGGTCGTCAGGTGTGCAGCTACCTCCTATGTTTGTACAAACCAGTAGATCAGTGTTGCCAACTATAGATACTTTCAATGCACTAAATAGAGCGTAAGAATCCACCAGAAATGCACCAAACTGGGGCGTAGTCCGAGTTTGGGGAGTTCAAAAGCAATATCGAACAGTTATTTTTTTGTTGTATGAAGATGTATTTTAGTAATAATAATGAATTTATTTATTTATTTTTTTATTGTTGAGTAATAACTTGTAATATTTTAATACTCAGTATAAGAATAATTAATATATAATAAACATTAACTATTAACTTGATCACATTCAAAACAAAAACTACACATTGCAAACTCCCAATTGCCTAGTTAACATATTTTTAATCACAAGATAAAGTAAATGTTTCTCATCTTAACTAACAAAATGGGAACTCTTAACTATGGGAAAAAATATTATTTATTTTAATTTATTAAAGCAACATTTGTCGTATCTTTTAAGTCCAGCCTTTACTGTTAATATTGCATTAACAGTATCAACCTGAAGCCTATTTCTTAATTTGTTAATATTATGTTCAAATGGCTAAAAAGTCTTTCTACTTCAGCATTAGACTGTGGCAATACTAACAATGATGTGTGTGGAGAAGGTTGTACGGCTTGCGGACATAAATGATACAACTAGATCTAGATGACCAGTTTCGAAATATTTTATTTTTCATCGGAGCTGATCTAAAATGTACGGTCATTGTGAGATAGTAAAAATATAGAAATTAAACATTAGTAAAAGTCATAATGTCAAATAATAAAAAATAAATAAAATAGTCAGTAGTTAAAATATAAATAAATAAATAAGAAATAAATAAATAAATAGTAAATGAATAAACTAATGAGGTTTACAAAATATTAATTACGTAGCACACAAGTTATAAGATGTCGCCGAAAATGTGGTGAACTGCAGACTCTGCAGTTCACCATATTTTCGTAGTTTAAAATCACAGTTTTAAACCATCAACAGATGATTTAAAACAGAAACACACCAGAATTTGCACTAGCGCACTAGAACGCAATTTTGGTCACTAGATAGGCTTTCAATACACCAGATCTAGTGCAAAATGCACCAACTTGGCATCACTGCAGTAGATGTTGGTATTTTCCGCAGTCGCATTCTGCACTTCCAGCAATGTATCCCCACTTCTTTAAGTTGTCTTTACACCTAAGGTGTGTTCGTTTGTGTTGCCCAACCTACACTGAACTACACTATGGCGTTCGTTTGTGTTCCGACACTTGTGGGCACTATTCTACTTCTGCAAACCCACCTTATTGCGCATGCGTACTGTCTATTTTAGGTGCAAATGTAGGTAAATAAATTTACTTTTTGTAAAATTTTCGGTTAGGTTACCTTAGTAATTTATTTTTCTTAATTTTATTTAGTCACATATCATTTTATTTATTTGTATTAGAAATTTTATTTGATTATTTACAGTCATGAATATTGCTGGGTTTGCAGTTGTAGAATAGTACCCACTTGTACGTAAAGTGTTCGTTTGTATTTATGAACTTGTTCAGGACAGGCAAAGTCTACACTTGCTCGGGAGTAGGGTTGCCAGGTCGCCAAACCTAATAGCCGAACAGACCAGCCAGTTTGGCCGGACGTTTGGGTAAAAAAGCCGGACACCCTACATTATTGAAGATTTTGTTACTCAGTATTAATAGGTACGACAAAAATTTTTTATGTAGAATCAAGCTTTTTTGATTATTACCATAAATCTTGTTAAATTCTAATGAAAAATAAATAAAAAATAAGTAAATCGCCAAATCAGTCTAAATAATTTATTATTAATCAGTCAAATAAAGTCATCAGTCAAAATTATATTCTAGATAAACATTTATCAACATTTTTAAATTCTTCTTAAATATTGTACTGCAATAATGTACATGTTTTTAATATCCTCTTTGAACGCAGTCACCTGTTCAGAATTTTCGTTGTTGTCTTTGAATTTACGCAAAATAGAAGTCACTTTCAGTGGACAAAAGTCTTGTTCAATCCTTGCATTTATGCTATTCATTATCTCAGAACAGTTTTCCAAAACCTCATTTACAGAAACATCAGCCTCCTCTGTATCTTTGATGCGATTTTGATAAATTGCCATGAAAGAATGAACAGCCCAAAAATAGGCTTCGTTAAGGTCATTTTCAAAAAAATTCTCTCAAGGTTCTGGATGCATTATTCTTTTCGTTTTTCAGAAAATATGACTTAAGGGGCTCAAACATTTGTAAAATCCTTTCTATTGCTGGGAAGAGACTCAGTCAGCTCGTCTTTGAATGATAAAGTATTTGTTTGAAAAGAATGCCTAATTCTGAGCTAATACTTTTGAGTTCCTCTGTACGTATGGTAAATGTAGCAAAATGGTTGTGAATCTGCATGACAATACTTTCAAGACACAATAGCAAGGAATCAAGAGCACTATGGACAGAATTATTGAAAATATGTACAACACAGCCGACTACAATAATATTCTTATTATTCGTTAGAGATTTTAATTTGAAGAAAACATTATTTTGTCCTCCTCTGTCTTTGCTCTCCTGCGATCGGCCTCGCTCGGCGCTCGCTCGTTTGTGAAATGTAAAAAGCCTAACAAAAGCCAGACAAGCCGGACACGGTTTATTTTGGCCGGACACGCAATCAAAAAGCCTAACTATGTCCTGCTTTATCCGGACGCCTGGCAACCCTACTCGGGAGTGAGTGTAGCTTCAGGCAACCTGTAAAAAGGCGGCAAACTTAATCTAACTTGGTTATAATCTGTATTTGGTCTAGCGGAAATTTTGATTTTACATCTATCTATCATTTATCGATCATGAATCTAGTAATATGAACAGAAGGAAAGTACTTTTCCTACAATGCTAGTATAATGACTAACATAAATAAATTCAGAAGTTTTATAAAATCTGTCAAAACTTGAATTTTTATTATTTATTTCAGCATTTAAACTGTTCATATTATCTTATTTATTTACTATTACTTTAGCACAAATTTGTTTTAAAAAGTGAGGTTATCAACTTTGTCTAGAAATGTCATTCGCCTGCCTGGAAAACCGTTCGTTTGTATTCCTGTTTCAAGCAGTTCGGAAGAAGTTTTTAGTTGCACTGTGACGTCAGCTGCTCTTGTCCTGGACAAGTTTGGTGCAACACAAACGAACAAACCTCTAGTAACTCCAGTAAGGAGTCTGTTCAGTGCTCTCCACGTTGTATATTGTAACTGGTGACCAAAGCTCAGTTGTTCTTTAGGTGCAATCCAGGTGGCCAACGCCTGCTCCCTCCAAAGTTCTATCCTCCGGTTCATGGGAGTGAGTGGTGTGGCAGTTGTAGAACGTATAAAACGAACGTATAAATACATAAACTTCGGTAAATCCACATTTTGAAAATTCGACTTCTTTATAATTCTTTGATCAAGAGTCCACATTTCCAAGGCATAGAGAAGAATGGAAAATATATAGTGTTAGAAACCTGATTATTATTGTTTGAAAAGTATTGGTAGAAATATGAATTATTGTTAAAAGGTTATTATGATTGAATATCGTTACGTAAAGCGAGAATGTGTTACGCCTACTAATTGGTTTTCACTAATTAGCTGATAAGATAATAAGCAATGGCCGCTGGATATCGTACGATAAGATTCATTATTATCTTGACCGTACGCCTGTGAACATCAGCTGCTAGTATTTGTGCTGTAAATGGGATGAATAAATAAAGTTATGATTATTAAACATTGTTTTTGTGTTTAATTGTTTAAATATCTAACAATAGCATCTTAAGCTGATTCTTCGATAGATATATTTAACTAAATATAAAATAAGTAAATTTACTGTCGCATACTTTTGAATTTCAAACCAGAATCGTGTGCTAAATCGCGTTTACCGACGTCTCGAGCCGATCCACAAATCATCTACCCTAGGGGCCGGCCACCTTTTTTAGGTTACGGGCCGTATTCAGTAACAATTTTTATATTTTTATACCGTGGGCCGCATTCAGTAATAATAATTTAATAATTAGCTGATATAATAGTTTAATTGTCATAAATGTTTAACAAAATATAATTATAAATTGTCATTTTAAATATTTTATTTTTACTATAAACAAAATTCAGAAAACAATTGAAATTCTGACTTTTACAAATTAAATTTATATGGAATGTCAAAAAAATATATATTCTCACTCGTTTTTCGTAGCTTTTGAACGGCTGTAAAAATAGTAGGTATTTAGGTACCACAATAGTAGGTACAATACTTAAGGAAAATAAGTGATTATTAATGAAAACTAAATTTTTGAATAACTATTGTTGCTATTTTGATGAGCAATTTACAAAAAATATATGAAAAATTATATCCACACAAGTGGTTTGGGAGTGGACCGTGGTTTTACGAAGTCTTGGACAAGACAAATTAAGGCCCTTCAAAAGTATCCAGCGATTGAAAATACACTTTAATAATATTTTTGAGGCATTTCTTCACTTGAGGCCTGGCTCTAGACCACCTCACCCAAGGGCCGGCCATGCTAGTGTGGTTATTCAGTTCATTTCCTAATTGAAATCAGTAAGATAAGTAGGTGTGTTTCCTAAAGGACGTAATATTGAATAAATTATTAAACGTTCATATAAATTTAATTTGTAAGCGTGAGAATGTCAACTGAAATTTTGTTTATAAATTATATTTGTATGGAATGAGAAAAAAAAAATCACATATTTCAGTAATTACCGACCGTCAACATATATAAAGGAGGTATTGTGATCATACCGATTTTGACATTTCGAGATTTCGATGGATCTCCACGAATCGAGGTCCCTACATAAAGTTTTGACTATTTTATTTGTATGAAACTGCATATTTAAGCTTTTGACATCAATGACACGAGTTGATCAACTTTTGGTAAAAATCGGTTGACTAGAAATGGGAGTTAAAGTAATGGATCCAAACGGAAGAGGATTTTTGTATCTGAAACAAATATTTCCGAGAATTGGAAAGCAAAAATTAAAGAGGGCTTATTTGTGGGCCCACAAATAAGAGAAATAATGAAAGATGATGCATTTGATAGTAATTACAGAGATATCGTGAATGAACTACTTGATACCTACAAAGAAATGGGATGTCTTGAAAAATTCACTTTCTGGACTCTCATCTACATTTCTTCCTAGAAGATCTGAGTAGGTACAGTATGTGATGAATATGGGAAACGGTTCCACCAAGTCATTTCCGCCATGGAAAAGCGATATCAGGGTAAATGGAGTCCAAATTTGCTTGCTGATTACTGCGTAAAACATCAAAAACAACATTTTGAGGTAAGTTAAAATTAATAATAATACGTCTATCGCTATATTTCGTTAGAAACCAACAATACCTCATAGCAAAAAAATTATGAGTGATAGAAAAAATCTGAGATCATTTTCGGCTTTTAGATCAAATTTTAAGTGGGATGAACTATGTTTTGTCCACGTCACAAAAAATAAGTTCATTTTTGTTACTAGTGTTATTTTTCTAGAGAAATTATAATATTTAATTTATTAAAAATAACTGTCGGCTTTATGGCCATGGTGTGATGTAGCAATTAACAGGGAAGCAGTGTCAGCCTCTCGGGGCAGTCAGATTTTGTCCATCATGGGTTAAAGATATTTAGTGTGTTCTGACGGGTCCAGTAAAATGTAACAAGTAATTCCATATTTAAGTTGTAGTGTCCGTATGTTAGTTAGTGCAGTTTACAGTTTAAATAATGGAGAGACATGTGAGATACAAATGGTTTTAGACGATGTTAATGATGATTGTGGTAGCCAGTGGACAAATTATTATTTGGTGAAAAGTGTCGAGTGTTTTAGTATTCGGAAATATGTGACTGTAAATTTGGATTAGCTGTTAACAACATAATTGTAACTTTAGTGTATAATAATGTAAATGGTAAACCGTATCGTAATTAAAGTAGGTTGTTTAAATGTTGTTGGAAGGACCGCTTTAATTTCTTCCTAAGAATCCTAGCAACCATCAGGCAAACGTTAAGGGTTTTCAGACTCGATCCGCTCGCGAGTTTTGGAACACTCATTATGTGTGAGACCTTGAGTTTGAGGGATATACAGGGTCAGTACGAATGAACTATAAAAATATTATATTCAATATTAATCAGTCTACAATTCATTTCATTCATATTATCACTAGGCTCCCTAAATCGGTATAATAATAAAACGCGAGCCACCTTCACCAAAGGTATTTACGATCTCAATCGGTGCAACCGGTATCTATCTTTATAATTTTTAAACGCTTTATGTATATTGCCCTTGAACAGGGTTGTCAGAGATGTTGACAGTCAAACCGGGACAGTGCCATTTCGAATGACCTTTATAGGGTTTCGTAAAAATGATGACAAACAATAATAACGAAGATCTAGAAATCGCAACAAGATTGGCTAAATGCAGTAAATAAAATTTCATTATTATTTCAAATAAAATTATTCAATTAGTTAAAAATATTCAAATTATTTAAATATAATAACTAATCTATTTTAAGGTAAACATCCTCAAAAATTAGTTGAGCTATCATATACAGTATTGGCCATAAAGATAGCAACTTTTGATAATTCTCTTTTATTTTTATTCTATTCAATATTTTTAAAATTAAAAAAATGTAATTCTTACCTTTAACAATCCTCTACATATATTATAGTAAAAAATTAAACTTTAATAGTAAGTTCTATTTTTTTTATAGTATTTATTATTTTTACCTGGACATAAAGATAACAACTACTCTTAAAAAATCTTTTTTTTTATTAATTAAGAAAATGAATTATTATTAACAGATCATTTTTAATATTTTGTATAGTAACCACCAGTATTTATAACTTCCCGACATCTTTTCGGCATTGATTCTAATAATTTCGTGATAATTTCATTATCAATATTATACCAAGCACCCTGCAAAGCTTTAAACAAATCTTCAATATTTGAATGCGTTTTGTTTCTAATCTTTCTGTCGACAATCTCCCAAAAGTTTTCTATTGGATTTAAATCGGGTGACTGTGACGGCCAAGTCATTACGTTAATTTTTGAATCATCGAAACATTTTTTGACCAACTTCGAAGAATGTTTTGGGTCATTATCATGCTGAAAAATATGTTTTGAAGTCATGAACTCATCAGAATAAGGTTCCATAACATTCTGAAGGATGTCTTTATATTTAAATCGATCCATTATTCCTTCAATGTGGTATAGAGGACCCATACCATATCCCGAGAAACAGCCCCATACCATCACACCACCTCCGCCATGTTTCACTGTTGGCAACTTGTATTTTAGAACTAATCTTTTATTAGCAGGCCTCCTAACGTAACTTACACCATCACTTTTAAGCAAATTGAACTGAAATTCATCACTAAAAATAACTTTTTTCCATTGATCCACAGTCCAGTCAATATGATTTTTAGCAAATTCTAATCGGGCCTTCACTTTCTTTTTGGATAGAAGTGGTTTTTTAGCAGGACCCTCACTAACTAATCTTCTGCGAATAGTTCTTGTTGAGATGTTTTCTTGATCCATTGGTGGCAAAAGGCCCAAAATTTTCTCCGATGACAGAAAGGGGTTATTGGTAGATAAATAAATATTTTTTTTATCAGTTCGTTTTGTAGTTTTTCGTGGCCGTCCTGGGATTTCTTAAACTTCAAACGTACCTTCTTCTCGAAATCGTTTTATAATTCGCGACACAGTACATTTATGAACATTTAAATTTTGTGAAATCACATTTTGCAGCTTTAAAACCAGAAATTATTAAGTTTCTAATTTCACTTGAAATAGTTTTACTACGACCTATGATTGGCAAATGTAAACCGAAATATTACTTGTGCACTACATATTATTTATGGATAAAACCTGCATATAACAAGAAAATTCAAGTAGTTGCAATATTTTTGTCCAAGCAAAAATGAAGAAATAATTTATTATTGATCTGTAAGTCAGATTATTTGACTATTGATTGATGTAACAGACAAAATATGATTAAATTATAGAACTAAGAGTATTTATTTTTCCCATATTATTATTAAAATTTGAAAAATTGAAAAATGTTAAAAGTTGCAATCTTTATGGCCAATACTGTATATATCTTTTTAGTTAAACGTTAACAGACATTTACGATCGTATATTATATGATTTGTTTTAAATGTTGTCACCGTTTATCTCAAGTAAATGGTCGAATGTTTACACAGATGTTGATATGCGACCATATATTTTTAGTGTTATGGACTTCGTAGGTAATTAGAGTCAAAATTAATTATTTGGGTTTATGAATTATTGGGAATAGAAATATGAGTCTTCAAGATAAGTTAAAAGGTTTTTGTGTTATTTGGAGAGCTGATCATTTTTACAACGACAAAAATGGGGTTCAAATTATTAGTTTTAAGAAAAGGGTTGGAAAAATCTTGTGAGAGATGGCGAGTCGTGAGTTAACATCACCAGAGTCGGATGAACGTCCCAATTTTTGGTTGAGAAACCCGGTAGCGTGTAGTGAACCAGAAGTAGTCTGGAAGTATTGAGGACAGTTGTGATGAATTGAAAGAATCTCGGTAACGGGTTAAACACTGTGAGTGTTGTGGTGTGTTTAAAGGCTTGTGAGGTGTTTAAGAAGTTTATGTGGTGTACGGTGATTATGAGGTCTTTGTGGAGTGTCTCTTATGGGATTTCGTAGAAATATTGTAATTGTAAGTAAGAATTATAATTCATAAGAATTATAGCAACCGACCGGCGGACCTTTAGGGTTTCAGACTTGATTCCGCTCGCAAGTCTTAGAACCCACTATGTGGAAGGGCATTTCATAGTAAGTACCATGAAGTACAATTAAAATATTTTAATTTATTCAGCTAACAGTGACGTTTAGATCGATCCTAGAAATGTCCCCACATAATGTATGGGAGTGAGTTGTGTACAATGAATAATTCGAACAAAAACAGATTGGAAATATGGGAGAGAAAAGTTTTGCAAAAAATTTATGGAGGAAACAAAGTGGACGGTTAAGTGTTTCGTAAAGCTAATGAATAAATAAGGGAACTGTATAGGGCTTTCAGTTTAGGTGGTGAAGTCAAAGGACAATTACTAAGGTGGTTAGAAAATGTGACTCGTTTATCAGAAGATAGAGTGACAGAAATAGTCCTTCAAAGAGCAAAAAGAGGAAAGGACCTCCAAAAGAAAGATGGTCTAGTGCGGTCCAAAAAGACTTAGAACAATTAGGAGTCAGGAACTGGGAGGATAAGGCAAGAGACAGACAACAGTGGAGAACAGTTGCTCAACAAGCCATGGGCCTACTAGGCCTGTAGTGCTGAATTTAGTACAAGGTGTCTCAAAAGAAATTTTATATTTAGTGGATCGATTAAAAAAAAAGTAAGCCGTATATAGAAAAAATGTTTATTAATTATTAAAATACACTTTTTGGGGATTTATTTCTTAAAAATAATATCGTCTAAATGTAGACCCTCGCATTCTCGGCACTCATTTAATCGAACAGTAAAATTACTTATGACGTCTCGGCAGGTGGACTCAGGGATGGCTGCCATTTCGTGACGGATATTTTCTTTCAAATGCGCCAGTGAAGTCGGTTTATTGGCGTAAACTTTAGATTTAAGATAACCCCATAGGAAAAAGTCCATAGGGGTTAAATCTGGACTGCGTGGAGGCCAATTTATGTCACCTCTCCGGGAGATCAATTTGCCTGAGAAAATTTCACGAACACGTGGCAGAGACATATTGGACGTGTGTGAAGTTGCTCCGTCCTTTTGGAACCATGTTCTTTGGTTATAGCCAGGAAAGTTTTGCAGTTCAGGTACCAAGAAGTTGTCTAACATCTCCACATAACGCTCTGAATTCACTGTAACTGCACGCCCCCTTTCGTCTTCAAAAAAGTAAGGGCCGATAATTCCTCGCGCCGACATTGCAGCCCATACGGTCACTTTAGGCGAATGTAGGGGTTTCTGATGTTTGCGTTTCGGATTCGTTGCACTCCAGTAGCGGCAGTTCTGCTTATTTACGTGGCCATTAAGATGAAAATGAGCTTCATCCGAAAACAAAATGTTGGTAAACGTTGAAAATCGCTCAATCACCTGATTTACGAAATTAAGCCTCTGACTGGCATCTTGGGGCTTTAATTCTTGCACCAATTGAATTTTGTAGGGGTGCAGCTTTAGGTCTTTGTGCATAATGCGATGTAATGATGACCTATGCACATTTAAAGCACTTGCGCACTTCCGAATTGAAAGGTTCGGGTCGTCACAAACAGACTGATTAACATTCTCCACGTTTTCTACCGTTCTTGATGACCTAGGTCGCCCGGATTTTGATTTATCCAGCATTGTACCAGTGGCTTCAAACTTTTTAACCCAATGTCGAATGAGAGGAATGCTTGGCGCATCATTTAAGTGGCGAAAACCTCGAATACTGCAGAATTTTCTACGCGCTACAGTCGTCGAATCACCGTTTTTGTAAAACTCTCGCACGCATAACGCGCGGTCTGCTCCCGAGAAACGCTCCATAGCGACTGAATTCCCAAGAGCCAGGCTACCGATTGACATAACCCCCACGCCCCTCGGATACGTTGCGTTCACGCAGTAAGCTAAATAAATATAAAATTTCTTTTGAGACACCTTGTATTATTATTAAGTATGATAAAAAAAAACCTTACATCGATAAAATGTATTGCGAACCCTTGAGCGATGTTTATCAAGAACTCTCTATACTTCAAACTCAGAACTATGAAACATGAAACACTTATGAGAGTGAGATGAAAAATGTATCTGTGACGTCAAAACTTAATCAGACTGACAGAATCTAAGAAATGAGAGAGAGTTTGTTCAAGTATAGAGAAGTAAATTCTCCCCCTAGCTACAAATGAACAATCTAAAAATGTTTAACTCTGAAATAAAATTAGCTCATTAAAAGTTATTCAGTCCATGTAAATGAAATAAAATAAAAACTTTATTTTTACGTAAAAGGACATTCTAGTTAATTAAATAAAAGTAACGACTATGTCTCGATAATAATTTTGTTTCTTTTAAGTTATTTTTAATTTCAATTTTAATTTTTGTCTTGGATATACAGCGTGTTTCAGATTTAAGTGCACTTATTTAAGTGATTTTATTTAAATTTAGTTTAAATAAATTAATTGAAAACTCTTTATACTCAAATCTATATCAACAAAATTTGAGGCTATACCTGTTTTTTATTAATTCGCTATCATATTTGGTTTCTACACATTTCAGCTGATTATAAGACGATATCCGCAAGAAAATCAATGTTTGCCTGTCTGTCTGAGATTCATACAAAAACGGCTCGACATATTTACAAGTAATTTAGTATGATAAAATAAAACTAGTATCCAAACATAGGCCGTATGGCATCACAAATTTTTTCATCTAAAGGGGTGTTTCAGAGTTAAAACTGTTTACTAAAAAACGTAAAATATTTCCTTTATTATTGACTAAACAGAAAAATGTATACAACATAAATTGTTTACAAAAAAAATCTTATTTGTTTTATATACCAGGAGTACAAGTATGAAATGCGGATTTTTTTCAAACTTGCCGCGCAAACAGAGTGTATAGTTCAAAGTTTCAACACATATGGCGTTTTGTTAAGTTATCATTAAGTGTCAAATGCGTATAGGTTATAATTTGAAAAGTGATTATATAGTTTTGTTTTACTGTGTTAAAAATGTCAAATTTTGTGCCAAATAAAGAGCATTCGCGGACAGTACTACTGTTTTGTTTTCATTTAAAAAAAAACTGCTGCTGAATCATACCGACTGCTTCGAGAAGCTTATGGTGAATATGCTCCATCGCAAGATACGTGTGAACGATGGTTTCGGCGTTTCAAAAGTGGTGACTTTGATCTTACAGGCAAAGAACATGGAAAACCTCCAAAAAAAGATACAACATTGGAAACATTGCTACAGGAAGACGATAGTCAATCACAAAAACAACTAGCAGAGCAGTTAGGCGTTAGTCAACAAGCTGTTTCCAATCTCCTACGAGAAATGGGTAAGATCCAGAAAGTCGGCAGACGGGTTCCAACAGCATTGATTGAGAGGCAGATGGAAAAACGCAAAAACACTTGTGTAATTTTGCTTGCACGATACAAAAGAAAGTCTTTTTTGCATCGTATCATTACTGGCGATGAAAAATGGATTTATTTTGAATATCTCAAACGCAAAAAATCATGGGTGAACCCAGGCTCACCATCCACATCAACCGCAAGACCGAATCGCTTTGGCAAAAAGACAATGCTCTGTACTTGGTGGGACCAAAAGGGTGTGGTCTATTATGAATTGTTAAAACCTGGTGAAACAGTTAATACCCAACGCTACCAACAACAACTGATCGAATTGAACCATTCGCTGCTCATACCATGACCAGAATACGAAAGAAGACAGCACAAGGTAATCTTTCTTCACAATAACGCTCTATCACATAAGGCAAAAGCAGTTTGCAACACATTGGAGGCACTCAAGTGGGAAGTGCTACCCTATGCCACTTACTCACCAGACTTCAGATTACCACTTTTTCGCATCGATGGGTCACGCACTTGCCGAGTAGCACTTTTGTTCATATGAAAATGTGAAAGAATGGCTAGATGAATGGTTTGCGGGGAAAGGGGAAGAGTTCTACTGGCGAGGTATTCACAAATAGCCTGAAAGATGGGAAAAATGTATAACTTTTAATGGAGCATACTTTGAATAAATAAACTATTACTGTTCTTTTGTGTTTTATTTAAAAAAAAAAATCCGCATTTCATACTTGTAGACCTGGTACATACAGGGTCTCTGTTTGAAACGCCGCACCTCGAATAACTCCTTTATTTTAAGAGATAGAAAAAATTCTTCAGAAGAAAAGTTAAACTAGATAAAAGGGCCCATTTAAGGACTATAATAAGAATTCTGCATCACTTCCGGTTTCAATGGAAATTGTTTAAATTTTTTATCTAGCATAGGGAATCGGTACTTTATTATTATTATTTTTTTTTTCTTTAAATTACATTAATTCAGCTTTACAAGAATAACAAAATATCATACTTTAATTTTATCCATTTCAAAATGGCTTAAAAAATATCTCAAGTTTACTTTTTTCTGAAATATCGGTTTTATTTCGCCTCATAGCTTTCAGCCACAAATTTCGCCTTTTCTATTTTTCGCCATCAGGTAATGATATAAATTGTTTTTTACCGACCGCCAACATATATAAGGGAGGTATTGTGATCATACCGATTTTGACATTTCGAGATTTCGGTGGATCTCCACGATTTGAGGTCACTACATAACGTTTTGACTATTTTTAGCATGATGTCTGTCGGTCTGTCTGTCCGTCTGTCTGTCTGGCCGTATGTCCGTCTGTCCGTCTGTCCGTCTGTCTGTCCGTCTGTCTGTGTACACGTGCAGAGTAAATTCGGCTAAAAGGATTTTTATGCAACTTCATATTTAAGCTTCTGCTATCAATGGCACGAGTTGATCAACTTTTGGTAAAAATCGGTTGACTAAAAATGGGAGTTTACTCGTGTCGATTTTAAGATTTTTGTAAATATTTCACAACAGAAAAATATTTAGAAAAAAATTATTGAATAAAAGTTGCTATAAAAGCAATAACTAATAGCTTTTATTTGAGACGTTTTTTGATAAAATGAAAAATTTCGAATAATTTCTGTAAAATTTTTCGAAATTTTTTGTCTCAATTTTTTCAAATTATATGTAACGTTTCCATGGTCATGATTAATAATATCTCTGTTAGAAAATATTAGGCCAAGTTATTTCTACTCTGCTGCTAGAATGTATTGTATATAAGTACTTTACGATGGCGGTCGGTCCTGTGGTGGCCACAGCTGATTTTTTGATTTCTAATTGAAGTATTTGTGCACTTCGGTACTAAACAATATTTTCGACTATGTTTCGAAGTACTGGGGCCAGGATCTTCCATATTTTATATACTTTAATATAAAATTTAATTCGGTAAACATGTATAAATTGTTTTTATAGAATTAAACTTTATTTTAATTAAAATCACTCTAACTTTACACAACCTATAAAAGTTATACAAACAAATAAGTTCACGACAGGCTGTATGCTGTAGACTGGGTAGGCTCCACGCAGTACACTTAAGTAGGGTATGACGTCACACGTGGTTTTCGCGCGCTACATACATTTGTGATTTTTTAAGCCTTCAAACTACAAAAAAATATGCAAAACTGTTTTTTATGTTTATATGCAACAAGAGGAATATAATAAAAAAATAATAAAAAATCATGCCTATCACCTATTGTTTATACAATATCTCGGGATGTGTTTTTTGAACTCTCAGTATTTTTCCTATATGTGGGTTAAAAAGTATAAGCATGCCAAATTTCAACATTCTATGTTAAGCCGTTTGGCTACAATTTCTACCGTACAGACAGACAGACAGACAGTCACATGAGTGACGTTAAAAGGGTTTTTTTGTGATCATACCTACAAAACCCTAAAAAACAGATACAGCTTCCAATTTTATTAATATAGATTAGACATCCAGAATTCTGAACTTAACTAAATAACTACAAAACCTTGAAATGTGTGAAAATTCATTCTACATGTTATTTTATTTATTATTATTTTCTTTTTGCATTTATTCTCCATCATCGTATCAATAACTATTTTTTTTTTACACTTGACATCTACAGAACCTTGTTAAAATAAATTTTCTCCACCTACCTTGAATATTTGAAACATTAACAACTTTATAAAAATAATTCTACCTCACATATGTTTCAATGTCGTTAAATATTTTGGCGAATATACTAAACATTTAATTTGATGGTAAAGCGAAACAGATTTATGCTTTCGTTTGAAAAAAATTAAGTCTGTCATTTTAAAAAATCTGTACCTTATATTTGTTATACATTAATATATTTTTAAATTTGTTATTTTTAAAGTTTGGCAAAGTTAACGGGTATTTATCAAAATAATGACCATTTATAATTTGAATATTTATATTTTTTGTAAACAAATTATTTTTGGAATATATTCATGTTTGTTTTAAATTTTTAATATTTATTTGTAGAGTATTTAATAACAAACATTTTAAAAAAACTGAGCGGCTACTTCCAAACACATGTTAAAAATACTGACAGGGAAATTATGAGTACGGACACGTAGAAATATTGTTGTCGGCGACTACAGGTGTTGACGAACGTGAACAAATACGAGGGTTACCTTTTATGTTTTTACAAACGACCACTAGATGGCAATATTGAAATGTGTCATTACTATATTCAAACTTTGACATTTGTTATTGTGAAATCAGTGGCAGCTTATAAATTTACCGAGTAGTTTGTTGACAGTGAGCGTTAAAAAAAACACGTTTGTTCAAAAATTGATATTACACGTGAAGGTTTTCGTTGGATGATTTTTTACGATTTTAGTACAGGCCTAACACAACAACAATGCATAGATTCGCTTAGTTTAACTTTTGGTAATGAAGCACCATCAGAAAAGACTGTTCACAATTGGTTTGCAGAATTTCGTAGTGGTCGTGCGTCCGTCAGTAATGAATCTCGTGAAGGTCGACCAAAATCGGTTGTGATTCAAATAAACATCGATGCTGTGCGCTAAATGATTGAAGAAGATCGGCATGTGACTTACAGTGAGATACAGGCAGACTGCAATACACTCAATTTTGCATGGATATTTAATTGTGAAAAAAGACTGTTCCCGATGGATTTCGCATAATTTGACTGAAGCTCAAGAAAATGCTCGTGTTGATTGGGGTAAAGGAATACTAAAAAAAAAAAAAAAACTAGGCACTGCAAAATCCGTATATCCGTCAAAGTATGCACCCATATTGTCTATACACTTTTGCCATTTAAGCGGCAGGTTGTTCAGGCCGGTGGTATAAAACCCTGGCGGACGAGAGTCAATGAATTCCTGGAAGGCCAGTTTTACAGCATTAACGACATTAAACTGGTTTCCTATTAAAAAGTTGTCCAAATTGCGGAAGAAGTGGTAGTCAGTGGGGGCTAGGTCTGGTGAGTATGGAGGATGATGAAGAAATTCTAACTCTAATTCCTGTAGTTTTACCACAGTCATTTGTGCAGTGTGTGGTCTAGCGTTATCATGCAATAAAATAGGAGTCGATCTGTTGACCAATCTAGGCTGTTTTTCATTAAGTTTTTACATCGTCCAGTTGGTTACAGTATATTTCTGCTCTCATCGATGAGCCAGGTTTTTTTGTTTTGTTTGGTTTTTAAGTTACCTGTACGAAATTTGGCGAACCAATTTGATATAATCTGCTGCGTGGTAACACTAAAGCCAAATACACTATTAATGTATCGCGCGGTCTGCGATACCGTAGTTCCACGTAAGAACTCATACTTCATAATAGTGCGAATTTCCGACCGTTCCATTTTCAACAAAATTAATTAAAT
Organism: Liopterus haemorrhoidalis; assembly: GCA_963971575.1. Taxonomy (NCBI): domain Eukaryota; kingdom Metazoa; phylum Arthropoda; class Insecta; order Coleoptera; family Dytiscidae; genus Liopterus; species Liopterus haemorrhoidalis. Next base: position 18,512,910 of record OZ020622.1, on the reverse strand, counting down.
AAAAAAGTTTTTGATATTATTAAGAGCATATAATGATTTTTTTAAACAGGCGAAATGTGTAACTTCCCAACAAAAAAAAAAAAAAAAACAGACCGGTAAAATATTAAGCCAATGTCAAATAATAAGCTGTTAATGTTGGCAACATTATTAACTACAAATTTCATCCTTGACGACCTGCTTCTTAGGGGGTAAGGGGAGTGTTACTTGTAAGTTTGAAATATCTAATTTATCATTTACTTAGCAGCAAAAATAAATATGACAAAAGAAACTATTCCTCTCTGTTCAATGCAGTTTTTAATAAAATATATATTTGGGGAGCTATGGGAGAACTACCTATAAACCAAGTATCTCACTAATTATTTACTTAACATCAAAAATATATACAAAAGACTGATTTAGAATAAAGAAACTATTGGTTTGTTCTACATCAGGGGCGCACACAGATTTTTGGCTTGGGGGGGGGTCCAATTATACATAATTTTTATAAACACAGGGCAAAATTTCAATTTCAAGTGAAGAGCAAAAAAAAGGTCCTCCCTTCTAAATTTTAAGTGAAGAGCAAAAAAAAAGTCCTCACTTCTCAAAGTACGGGGGGGGGCTCCAGACCCCTTGGACCCCCCCCTTGTGTGCGCCCCTGTTCTACATGAAACTGAAGTATCTCACTTGTCATTTACATTACAGCAAAAATGTACTTTACAAAAACGATACGAAATACGGGTACTTCAACTAGTAATCATCTGAAACCTTTAGAAACCAAATATGAGGTCGAAAAAAACATATATACCTAGCTTCAAATTTTATTAATATAGATAGAATTCTATTAGGTACTCTTATTCCCATCACTAGTAGAATCTTGCTTTGAACAGACAGGAATGGAAAAGGGTAGTAATAACGGAGGCGCATATCCATCTTGAATAGTAGAGCCATAAAGGAGAAGACTTGATAAATACGAAATATTCTTTATTAAAAATTTACTTAAATTATTTTCAATTAAATATTAAATGTAAAACAGAGAATCACAGGTTGCTGAGATGGTGGTTATTTATTATTCCTGGTATCTTGTTACGGAGTAAATACGTCAGGTAGGGAGCTATAAAAAAGTAATATTATCCGAGCTCTCTTGCCTCGTGGTTTTCTCATGTTTTCCCAGTTCATATATTTTCTTTTTCATGTACTTTGTTTGTAGTTTCTTTATTGAAAATCTCAGTATGTTACTTTGTAATTTATCTTAAGGTACTTCTTGTTTATTTTCTAACTATTGGTTTATTGATAGTGCTTCTCAACCAGGTGTACTGCAAAACTAGCGGACTCAGGGACATAGCCAGAATTTCAGCTTGGGGGGTGGCAAAAATAACAAAATATTCTAAATTGGTCGGTACGACCTTAATTACATGGCTTGGGTAGAAAATAACTGCGTTCTAGGTCTTTTGTAGTACATTAAATAATAAAAGTCCGGTAAAGTTATAAATTATATTTAGAGCCCTGCGCGGATACGTTTTTCTGTATCCGCATCCGATCCGCATCCGCATAGACAGGATTCGCATCCGATCCGCATCCACAAAAATATCCGCACTATCCGCACAGGATTTGCTGTCTGTTTGGAAATAACTAACCTTTTTCGCCTATTGGAATATCGCTGCTTTTAAACTACTGAAATGTTTATCACATTACATATTATTGGGTCCAGAAATATGTTTTCTATCGTACTGAAATTTTTTTATGTTTTTAAATGTGGCAAATTGCCATGGTTAATTTTGACTAATATTTCCAAAAATGCAAAATTAGGCGATACAGTAAAATCTATTCCAAACGATTAGGCGGAACTAACCGCAATTTTCATTTGTCATTAGCTATTTTTTTATAGTTGGTTTTTCCTGAACAAAATGATCTAGAGCTTCAATCAATCGGTAAAAGTAACTAGAATTACCAAACGAACCAAATTACCAAAAAACCAAAAGAACAGACTTTACATAATTATTTTTTAATTAATAAACTGACAATAAATCCAAAAAAAATTGTTGTATCTACGACTTTTATTAAAAAGTGAAAAGTGCCGTAATGTATCATTATTTTACTCTTGCCATAAGCCCAATACAAATGCCAACGATACATTTTTGGGGTTCTAAACGCGTCTTCCGTAGGAAGAGGCGTCCAACCGAAGATTTTATATTCACGCGGATATTGCGGATAAGCGGATATGATATAAAATCCGCATCCGATCCGCATCCGCACAATTTAAATGATAATTTATCCGCATCCGCAGAAAAATAGCGGATATCCGCGGATTTGCAGGGCTCTAATTATATTTTATGTAGGGTAAACTATCCTGGGGGGGGTGCCCCCTATGCCCCCCCCCCTGGCTACGTCCCTGAGCGGACTAATGCCGGGTTTACATTGGTAGAGTAAAAGAGCTAGTACCTAGCGCAAGTAACTAGAAACTAGTTACTATCCCTGTGTAAACAGTTGACAATGTGACTAGTAGAGTACTAGCTTCTAGTAGTTGGGCTAGGATAGCAGCTAGCTCGTCGACGTATATACTAGCTACTATCTTTTCCCCCACTACGCAAAACTGATTCATTTCAAATTGGCGGCAAGCAGTAACCTGTCATAACAAATAGAAAAAAACCCATATCAGGTAAGTTATAATTTATTTACGTAAATTGCGTAACATTGATTTATTAATTGATGATTTCTGAAATCATCTGTGAAACAGATGCCTTTCATACACGAAAATGATGTTGTAGACTACGATAACTATTTCCTGTGGCTAGGAAATAAATTGTTAATTCCAATTTTATTCTTGCTGGAATCGCATCCCTCATTAGTGTATCAGTTCGTTTTAGTAATAGACTAACTAAACTAAATAGCCTATTAAAATCATTTGTTGTCATTCTTAAACACAGTCTGTACACTTTTTGATCTTCCACAGCTAATTCACGAAACGGAAGGGCTGATGCGTTATGGGTTGTTCTTCTATCAATCCATTTTTTAACCCATATTCGTTTAGGCTTATATTCTGTACAGATTTATTCAATTAGACAATCAGTTATTTTCTCCACAAGACATGATGTAATACAAAATACCATTTTTAATGGCATCACGCCGGCGACGATGCATATTCATATTCATAAACTATTTTTTGCAAAAAGATAATTGCACAACAAAATCACATGTCAAATGTGTTTTTCAAATTTCTAAATATTGCTGCTCTAAAACAATAGTGAAATATCTTAAGAAACTAAGTTTCTGAGATATTGCTGTTTAAAGTTTTACATGTTATATAAACTTGTTTAAGAGTCGAATAATTGTAATTTACATCTTTATTTTTTAACCCATATAAATTCAGTACAAGGTTAGATAGAAAATATATTTTTGGATCCAGTAATATTAATGGGATAGAATTTAAAAAATTTCAGTAGTGTTTTAAAGCAGCGATATGCCAAATAAGGCGTAACATGTTAGTAGATATTTCCAAACAGACAGCAAATCCTGTGCGGATTGTGCGAATATTTTTACGGATGCGGATCGGATGCCGTTATTTATATTTGCAAAGGCTGCGGATGTGGATCGGATGTGGATCCTGTCTATGCGGGTGCGGATCGGATGCGGATACAGAAAAACGTATCCGCGCAGAGCTGTACCCTGGATTTGGTGTAGAATTTCGCCGGGGTTTGGGATGCGGCTGATTTCTGGTATAAAGCTCGCTCGACCTTCTCTGTGAAGATTAGAGGTGAGCGTATCGTCTGCGTCAAACACGTTGCAGGCAAACCTGGACGATACGGGCGGAACTACAAACCCCTCCTTTTAAAAAATAATAATAATGCAATAAGATAATTAATTTTGCATACATTTGTTTAATTTGGTCATCTGTTTTCGACACTACGTTTTCTTTTTTGCTTTTTGATATTGTATTTGATTTTTGTATTCGTAATATCTAGACATATTGTCACATAGGTTATCCTAGGTTGGAATTACGACATCAAGACATTGTGACGGTCAGCTGTCTGACTAAAAACTATTCGTCAGCGTCTGACGTATGTGGCCTGATTACGAAATACATACACTGCATTTTCGTAATAAGGAAATATTTGTCATGATGAATGAATATTGGAACTGTGTTAAACTTTCGTTACAAAAAGACTGGATGAAACAGAATATGCAAGCAGTGGAACATAGCCAACTCCGCTGCACGTATTAGTCTACAAGGTGACGACCAAGACACTGACGCCAGATTCTTGTAACGAGGGTGAAGCCAAGCAAGCAGTCACCATGTGAGTGGAAGAAGACTTCTCGAGGCTCCTCGACTCCCGGATGGGTAGCCCCGCCTCAGAGATAGGTCCAAGCCGATCCTGGCCAACACGGGGTGGACCGAAGACTTCCCCAACTCCATTGACCAATTCAAACATTCTATTGTAATTTTGATAAATGTTTAATAAATTTGTTATGTTGGAACCAGGAGTTGTGTCTCAATCAAACCATCCACGTGACAATATATTAAAGATAGAGATATAGAGATATACTAGAATCATAACTTATTTTGTATATTTTAGCTCAATGTCATAATCTGTTATCAATACTATTTTCCTTTTGTTTTTGTTTTTTATTTTGTTTCTGAATATTTGACATTGTGTTAGTTTTTTGTATTGCAAATATATAGAATATTGACCGTAGATTGGTGACTCCGATTTAACTGTTGTTATAGTAATTAAATTTAATTTGGTTTATTTATTTGTCCATAATTTACAAGATGTAAAAATGTACAATATAATTGGACACGTTATTAAATATATTACAAACAATATAATCATACAAAAATCATAGGAATCTATCTATTTTCAGGTGTTAGTAGTATATCTTTAAACACACCAACATAATATACAGCATGATTCAGAAGAATTTTGTTTATGTTCGCTTTAAACTTACATGTCGTTGACATAATTTTATAATTATGTGGTAAAATATTATAAAGTTTCAGTCCTACTGAATCATGTTTATTTCTGGTTAGTTCAATTCTGTGTAGGGGTGTCCGGAAATCAACACGATATCTCATGTTGTAGGCATAATTTGCTGAGTTGCGTTCCAAATTACTTTTATATTTATGTATTTTACAAAGTGATTCTAAAATATATATACTCGGTAATGTTAATAATTTTAGTGAAATGAGTAGTAGTTTTTGCGTTTTTGCAAGATGACCTATTTCCAGCAATGCAGCGAATAATTCTTTTTTGTGCTACAACAGATCGCTAAATTTTCTCGCACAACCCTATAGTGCGTTCAAAGGTGAGCTTGCAGTATAGCTCTTATGGCAAATGGGAGCAGTGTTGCCAAATGTTGTAAAAGTGTCAAATGTGTCAATTATAATAATATGAAAACTCGTATGATTTACTAAAATCAACTCCTATAAAACTCAAAATAACACTCAACAAAAACAAATGGCCATTTGTAGAATACTGCGTCTTTACAGATCAGCGCGTTTTAGAGCTGGCAACGTCGACAAGCAAGAAAAGGATAGTGTCATTGTGTAAACCCATTAGAGAGTATGAAAAAGAACTACTCCATATGCCCTGTACTGCAAACTCACCTTTGAACGCACTTTAGTTTATTATACAAATAATGCAAAATTTACCAGCAATGGAAAATACGGTAAACGAAACGTAATAATAAATGTACGACGAACTTATCAAAAGAGTTGGTCTTCTATAAAATTTATTAAAAAAATATAAATATATTAATGTGTGTAAAGAATTAAATTAAATGTTGTGGAAGAAAAATAATCTCTTTGGACATACATGGTGAATTTAACAATTTAAGCGGTCACTCTTTTAGAGAAGCAGAATAATAAAATATAAAGGGTGTTAGGTAAATGTCCGGCATAATTTTAAAGGTAGCATGGTGACGTAGAATGCAATCGATTTTTCCTTTGCCAATTTTGACTAAAATGTGAATTTCGTCCAAAAATAAACAAACAAAAAGATGCCCCAAATTTTGAAAACCACTGACTTTTTTTTTTAATTAATTTTTTTGGTCTTAGCTACGATGGCCATTAACCAGGATTATAATTTTATCCTTTAAAAGGGTATTAATCGGCCTTTAAAATTATGCCGGACATTTACCTAACACCCTGTATAAGTGTTACGGCCAATGCCCGAAATCGGCCAAAGTGGGAAGTGGCCGGCCAATTCGGAAACTGGCCAATATCGGCACACATTGACCAGCCTTTTTTCTTTTTTTCTTGATTTTCGGATTTGGCCAGCCAGTTTGCGAAATGGCTTGAGGACAGCTCACATTATGCTTAAGGCTTCTTATTACGTAGCACATCTTATTTAGCTTAATTAAATCTTGGCAATGAAAATTCTAGTTAAGATTACTGTCTATCAAGAGACCAAGAATTATTCACATTTTTTATTAAGCCACCGTTGATTTCCAGTGCAATATTTGGAACATCTTGGTTGTGCACTGGATAAAATTTCATTATAACAGTTTGCTACATATTTAAATATAGTTTATTGGATGCAGACTACTGACTTAATTTTTCCAAGAGATCTTTGGCCAGGCTTTGAAATTCGATGTAATCTATTCCTGTTATCAGAGCTGTTGTGTCATCAGCATACATTATTAAGAAATTTATTATGAAAAATTACAATGTCATCGATAAACAATGTGAAAACTACCGGTCCAAGTACTGATCCCTGCGGAACTCCTATGTTAATTGGCAACAGATCTGACTAAACGTTTCTAATGTGTCATTAGATCTGTAAGTGACTTGCACATATTAAAGCCTATCAGAGAGTTAAGAGCAAAACCATTCTGCTACTACTCCACGAATTCTGAAATTATATAATTTGTTTATTAGAATGTAATGATGCACACAATCGAAGGCTGAGATCTCAAAAAGGAGCTGTTGGACACTGTATCTTGTCTAATGCATCATAAACTCTTTTCAGAAAAGAATCTACAGCTGTCATCGTTAAGTGCGTTGCTCTATAACCATGCTGATCAGGACCGGCTTGAGGCATGTGCAGTGGCACATGGCCCCGCGGTCAACAGCAAGCCCCGCGGTTCAACAACAGGCCTCGCGCACCGTCTTCACTTGGAGGTTAGGACCTTTTTTTTGCTTTTCATTTGGATCTGGGCGGTGAGGACCTTTTTTTTGCTCTTCACTTGGATCTGGGAGGTGAGGACCTTTTTTTTGCTCTTCACTTGGATCTGGGAGGTGAGGACCTTTCCTTTGTTTTTTCTCTTCACTTGGATCTGGGAGGTGAGGACCTTTTCTTTCTTTTTTGCTCTTCACTTGGATCTGGGAGGTGAGGACCTTTTCTTTTTTTTTTTTGCTCTTCACTTGGATCTGGGAGGTGAGGACCTTTTCTTTTGTTTTTTCTTTTCACTTGGATCTGGGAGGTGAGGACCTTTTTTTTGCTTTTCACTTGGATTTTATCCTTTAAAAGGATCGGCCTTTAAAATTATGCCGGACATTTACCTAACACCCTGTATAAGTGTTACGGCCAATGCCCGAAATCGGGGCATTGGAGGTGAGGACCTCTTTTTTGCTCTTCTCGCACATGGCCTCGCAAATCCTAGCGCCGGCCCTGATGCTGATCAGTACAAATTACGTAAGCTTAGTTAAATAAACTTTTTTATTTATTTCTACACATGTTCGACTCCCATAAACTCAATTATTATAGTATAGATTACGTTATGCTTTTCCAGGTAACTCAACAAACGTTCTACTTTGGCGAATTCAAAAACTTTACAAAAAGTTGAAGTTAACGAAATTGGCCAATTGTTAGCTAGATTGTCTCTTGATCCTTTTTTATGTATGGGCAAAACAGCTGATTTTTTAATTGTTTTTACCTTGTTCGAAAAGTAAGTTCTTGATCATGTCACGATAGCGGTCGCCACTCACAATTATTTATTAAGGGATTGTACATGATTGTTTTATATGTAATATAAAATACATTATTACTAGGTTATTACCCGTCAACAATGATGGATTTATAATATAAAAAATTCAATTGTTTGTGTGTGTATTTGGTTTTATTTTTCAACGTATCTTAATTTCATCGCCGGTCAACGAACAGAACAGAATATCACCCGTTAGCCAATCACGGGAGAGGGTGTCACCTGTCAGCCAATCAAGAGACAGGGTGTCCCCAGTTAGCCAATCACGAGAACCTTAGGAAAAATTGACGTCATAATGTTACCGACACTACATACAGACACTTGCTAATTATATAATTAGATTATTTATTCAAGAACTTTTTAAGATGGGAAAACGATTCATTTTTACTTAGTACATTACATTTATATTGTTAAAACTAAAAATAATTTGAGACGTTAATTTATGCCTACGAAACCCTAGACATTTATGTATCTAATTATATTCGTAGATTCTTAGAGAATAAATCTGCAAAATATTGTTCATAGCGGTCAAAGGATATAAGAGTGTCTAAAGTTTATTTTTTATGCCTACGAAACCCTAGACATTTCTGTAAATAATTATATTTGTAGATTCTTAGAAAATAAATCTGCAAAGTATTGTTCATATCAGTCAAAGAATGTAGGAGTGTCTAGAGTTTCTTGTTTATGCCTACAAAATCCTAGATATATCTATACGTTATTTTATCCGAAGATTCCTAGGAAATAAAACTGCAAAATATTTTTCATATCGATCTTAGGATATAGGAGTGTCTAGAGTTTCTTGTTTATGCCTACGAAACCCTAGACATTTCTATATGTTATTTTATCTACAGATTCTTAGAAAATAAATCTGCAAAAAAATTTTTTTCATATCGATCGTAGGATATAGGAGTGTCTAGAGTTTCTTGTTTATGCCTATGAAACCCTAGACATTTCTATATGTTATTTTATTCGCAGTTTCTTAGAGAATAAATCTGCAAAATATTGTTCATATCGGTCAAATCATATATGAGTATCTAGAGTTTCTTGTTTATGCCTACGAAGTCCTACACATTTATATAAGTAATTATATTTGTAGATTCTTAAAGAATAAATCTGCAAAATACCTGTCAACCAAGAGACCTTTAGGAAAAAATGATGTCACAATGTTACCCAGATCACAAACACACACTTGCTAAATTATATATGTACGATTAGGTCGTCAAGGATGAAATTTTTAGAAAAAAAGGCAAAGTTCGTTGATAACTTTATGGACATAACAAATATAAGGAATTATTTTATTCATCAAAGTATGCACCCATATTGTCTATTCACTTTTGCCATTTAAGCGGCAGGTTGTTCAGGCCGGTGGTACAAAACCCTGGCGGAGGCGAGTCAATGAATTCCTGGAAAGCCAGTTTTACAGCATTGTCGGAATTAAACTGTTTTCCTATTATAAAGTTGTCCAAATTGCGGAAGAAGTGGTAGTCAGTGGGGGCTAGGTTTGGTGAGTATGGAGGATGATGAAGAAGTTCCAACTCCAATTCTAGTAGTTTTGCCACAGTAATTTGTGCAGTGTGTGGTCTAGCGTTATCATGCAATAAGATAGAAGTCGATCTGTTGACCAATCTAGTTTTTCTTTAAGTTTTTGCATCATTTCGTCCAGTTTTAAGTTACCTGTACGAAATTTGGCGAACCAGTTTGATATTGTCTGCTGCGTAGTAACACTAGAGCCAAATATATTATTAAGGATTCACGCGGTCTGCGATACCGTAGTTCCACGTAAGAACGCATACATCATAATAGTGCGAATTCCGACCGTTCCTATTTCAACAAAATTAATTTTTAAAAAAAGTTTTTGATATTTTTTACAGCATATAATGATTTCTTTAAACAGGCGAGATGTGTAATTTTCCAACAAAAAAAAAAAAAAAAAAAAAACAGATCGGTAATATATTAAGCCAATGTCAAATAATAAGCTGTTAAAGTTGGCAATATTATTAACTACAAATTTCATCCTTGACGACCTGATAGATAGATACAATTTCTCTGCCAATTTTGATGTATAGATTGTTTCTAATATTATTTCAGATTGTTAGTTTTGTTTGAAAAACGTATGTACTGCATACGAAATACAGTATCTTAAATATGAATAAACTTGTATCTCTTTATCCCTTATTTTATCCCAAAAACTTTAAACTTTTTCTGTGAAAATTTCGTCTTTTTGAAGTAAATTCATTGAGGGTTTAAGTAATTTATAACGGAGCGTCTCATCTGTTTTTAATGAGTTTGCTTGACATTAAGTAAGTCGCAAGCTAAGCCAACTTTATAACAGAGCTAATGAAGTCCTTTAATTACAAGGGCTATTAATATGACGTCTCTGCTTTACTTCCTTACAACTTCGGAACTTCCTGTAACATGACAAGACCGCATCTTGTTAAGGTTAAAACGATATTGATGCATAGGTGAAACTTAACACAATCTAGCGTCAATATACTAATAGTATGTGCCGTAAATTTGAGAAAGTAACCATATATTTGATTGTGGTTAATAACACTAGTTTACAGTGCATCTGTTGCCGGGAAAAATTTTGCTGTTTGCTGTTCTGAATTTTGCTGTTCGAAAAAGTTTGCAAAGTTTGCTGACTACGTATGGTTTGCTAAGTTCAAATATATAATTAGAATTTTTTGATCAGCTCTGGTTTTTGAGTTTCAGATATCTATGTTCAAATTAAAATAAAAAAATCAGCTGTGGCCACCACAGGACCGACCGCCATTATAAAGTACTTGCATAAAATACATTCTAGCAGCAGAGTAGAAATAACTTGGCCCAATATTTTCTAACAGAGTTATTATTTATCATGACCATGGAAACGTTACATATAAGTATGAAAAAATTGAGACTTTTTTCTTTTCGAAAAATATTACAAAAATTTTTAGAAATCTTTCGTTTTATCAAAAAACGTCTCAAATAAAAGTTATTACTTATTGCATTTATAGCATTTTTTTAAAATAAATTAATAAGTATTTTTCTGTTGCTAAATATTCGCAAAAATATTAAAATCGACACGAATAAACTCCCGTTTCTTGTCAACCGATTTTTACCAAAAGTTGACCAACGCGTGCCATTGATGTTAAAAGCTTAAATATGCAGTTTCATAAAAATCCTTTTAGCCGAATTTGCTCTGCACGTGTACACAGACAGACAGACGGACGGACGGACGGACAGACAGACAGACAGACAGACGGACGGACAGACAGACCGACAGACATCATGTTAAAAGTAGTCAAAACGTTGTGTAGGGACCTCAATTCGTTGAGATCCATCGAAATCTCGAAATGTCAAAATCGGTATGATCACAATACCTCCCTTATATATGTTGACGGTCGGTAAAAACACCTATATTTACTAAGAAAAAATGTATTAAAAAATTAAATTAAACATTTGATTCTAAAAAACTTCGTTTTAAAGCTCTCCTCTTATGTATAGACTTTGGAAAATGGCGTATGAGGGACCAGCAATAATCAGACATCATATTTGTATCCCAAAAACCCTGATAGCGTTCTTCCATGGCGTGTAAATCTTGATGCATACGCTCACCCTGCTCCTCGCTCATATCTTCTAGATTTTCAGGAAACCTGTCCAGGTGACTATGGAGAAAGTGGAATTTTATGCTCATATTGCACCCTAAATTTTTTAATTGGAAAAGGAGGTCTTCTACAAGTTCATATAATTTTCAGATATTCTATTTCCGAGAAAATTTCGCATCACAGAGACGAAAGCTGTCCAACCCTTAATTCAAGCTCATTCATAGAATTTTTAAATTGAGTGTCATTCGTAAGTTGTCTAATTTGGAGGCCGTCGAATATACAAGCTTTAAGCTTTTCCATAGTGAGCTGAGGAAATTTTTGACAAATGTAGGAAAAGCACTTTCCGTTTACATCTAGAGCTTTAACGAACTGTTTCATGATCCCCAGTTTTAAATGTAATGGCAGTAGGATAATTTTTTCACGACTTACAAGTGATTCTTTGACAATATTTTGTTTCCCAGGTGTCATATTTTTCCTCAAGGCCCAGTGTTTTCTTACCCAATGTTCGTTTTTTGCTCTACTGTCCCAAAAACATATAAAACAGGGAAACTTAGTGTAACCACTTTGTTGACCATGAAGAATGTTTACCATTTTTAAATCCACACAAATTTGCCACTTGTGGTCATTGTATTTTATTTTATTTAAGACTAACGATATGCTACAATATTCTTCTTTTAACTTTGTACTGTGAGCAATTGGTACCCCAGCATATTCATTTCCGTTATGTAAGAGAATGCATTTTAGGCTACGTTTTGAACTGTCAATGAATAAACGCCAATCACTTGGTTCATATTGTTTCAATCCCATTTTTATCAACAAGTTTTTAATATCTGAACAAAAAGCAATATTGTCTTCTTCAGATAAATAACTCCGTAAATATTTATCTCTTTCACGATAAAAAGTAACTTTATGATAAAAAGTAAATTTTTTTCTTTCAGGCTTGATGCCAACTATTCTGAAGCTTGTTTAGAGAGATTCAAATCTCTTACAAGATCATTTAATTCGTTTTGTGAAAAACATGTTGGTTTGTTGGATACATCTTCTAAATCAGGATCATTTTCTGATGAGCTTGGTGGTTCTATATCGGCTTGTACTAAAGGTTCAGAGATATTTTTAGGCACTTAAGACTCAGGTGAATGTTGCACTGGACGCTGAACACAAGTAGTACTTGGGTACTGCCATTTTTAAAGTTAATGCCTTTTATGTTGATACTACAAAAATAACAGTCATCGAGATGATTTTGTGGTTCTCACCACATGGTTGGTGTTTCGAATTTCAAAGCACTTTTTTGCTACCTTTCCACAATCTTAAATATTCAACACACGATTTACAAACACAATCAGGTACCCAAGACTTCTCATTTTTATCCAAGAACATACAAAATACAGAAAATAGGTATTTTTGACGAACTCTGATATAACTTTTCTACTATTGTGAAACACATATTCTGCACATGTGTAGCAAAAATGATTTGGATTGTTTAAACAACTTCTCCTTGAAGTACTCATGTTGCAAAAACTTCAAAAATTAATCTTAACAAAGTGAAACGCGCACGTTATCAACGGACAAACACGCTTAAACGCTGAAATTCAAATATAAAGTAATTTGAGCTGCACAAAAATTTCTGCGGGTAAATTTGAAAATAATATGCCATAAGCAAACAATATCAACCACAAATTTCACGGCAACAGACAAAAATTTAAACTTTGTAAGCTAGTGTAATGATTACACAGCTCTACAAAAAAAAGGGTCATACCCAGACATGCGATACATGGTTTCCGAATTATTTTTGCACGCTGATCACGAATCTGTGGTCGGTTTGTCTCCATCAAGTCCTCAAACCTTGCTAAGGTCAGGATCAAGGTCAAATCCGAAAATTTGATTAAAAAAATCTAAAAAAATTCATATGGGGGTTTTTGAGGTCGCTGAATACGAATCCAGTGTCCGTATTTAAAATATTTAAACCGCAGGTATCTATCTTGTACCGTTTTCATGATAGAATTTTTTGAAATTTTGAAAAAATGAAATAAAAATCAAAATTTTTCAAAAAATTTTTTTTTCTTAAAAATGATATCTAAGGCTATTTTAGGACCTCAGGATTATAAAATTCCGACCGCAGGTCTTTAGCTATCATAGTTTTTAAGGTGTGTCCGTAATTTTTTTTTAGAATTTTTGGAGGTGTTTCGGCCATTTGACCTTGAACAGATTTTGACCTTATCTTGATAAGGTCAAACGGACACTGGATTCGTAATCAGTGACCTCAAAAACCCCCATATGAATTTTTTTAGATTTTTTTAATCAAATTTTCGGATTTGACCGTAGCAAGGTTTGAGGACCTGTTGGAGACAAACCGACCACAGATTCGTGATCAGCGAGCAAAAATACTTCGGAAACCATGTATCGCATGTCTGGGTATGGCCCTTTTTTTTTGTAGAGCTGTGTTATTATTTGTAGTTCATTATACAGGGTCCGGCAGAGAGGTATGATGTTTTTGAATAAACTGTCACACATTTAATTTCGAACCAATTTCAAAATTTATTGCTTTTATACATAACTGGTACATTTCCATTTCCAAAAAATACACATTTATTTTCGAAAAAATAATCAACTTCGAAAAATCACATCAGTTAGGTGGAGTCCATTTTTGTCGAGGCATTCTTGTAGTCGGGTGGCGAAATTGTCCATACAATGTTCAAGCATGGCACGTGGAATCCTCTGAATTTCTCGCGTTATGTTTTTGGAAAGTTCTTCAAGAGTACGTGGTTTGTTAATGTAAGTTTTAGCCTTTAGGTAACCCCATAAAAAGTAGTCACAAGGTGACAGGTCCGGTGACCGAGGTGGCCACTCCATATCCCCACGCAATGAAATCAGGCGTCCTGGGAAATGCTGTCTTAAAACAGCCATTGTTTCTCTTGATGTATGGCAAGTTGCCTCATCTTGTTGAAACCAAACTTTGTTGAGGTTGATGCGTCGTCTTCTTACTTCTGGCAGGAAATAATCACGCAACAGGGTAACGTAGCGATCTGTGTGAACAGTCTTATTACACTCTTTCAATGTTTTCCGGGGTCCATACTGTACGATCACGTCCCCGTGCAGTCCCTGGTCTCAAAGATCCTGTTCTTTGAAAACTATTCACCCACTTCATAATGTATCATTTTCATTCTGGTGTTGGAAGCGTGGAACAAGAAATTCAACCAATAGGGTCGCTCTATTTTGAAAAAACCCGTACCATGGTGTCGTAGGCGCGGTGTTACAAGCGCGGTGTCGCAAGTTCAGAAATTTCAACTCTAGCGCTGGCCGCACCGTCGAAACCATATAAACAGATATATTTTTTCGGAATGGTGAGATCTTTAGCGAGACTTAAAAAAACGTAAATTGATGTAGCGAAATAGCGACTTTTACAATGTTGTCGGCAGTCAAGTTTATTATTATGGATTCGGTTTCAAATATCTGGTCTGCAGAAATGTCATGCAGTGGGTATACTAATAATACACCCCCAATCAGGGGCCAACAGAATCTTTATTCTAAACTGTGATGTCAAGTAAAAAAGATTGTGTATTAAATTCTTTTCTTGTAATTGAAGTAACTGTCTGTGTTTTTTGTGTCTCATTTTTGGCAACAAGTTAAAATAATCTCCTTGTTGCCTTCTGTTTCTATGTATATATGGGACGTACCCACCATCGCTTTTCTTCATATCGCAATAAGTCTAAATATGCATTTAAAAAAAAGCTAGACGTCTCCTTCGATTTGACGAAAATTTCCCAATACACGATATCGATGCATGATAGGTATATGCTCTCGCAGACTTTTTTTTAGACCTAGCTAAGATCTACATTTTTTATCTACATTATGTCAATATATCTCTTAAGGTTTAGCCTTCGTTATCAATTCTAACTGCACGGAGAGTGCGAAACTACTGGTTTATCCCTCATAACGCCCCCTAAGGGGACATGGAACCCTCACTAAAACCTTTCTCGGATTATTTTACCCCCCCTGTACTAAATTTGGTGAAAATTAGTCTGTCCGTTTGGCTTTACATAAAGAACAGACAAACAAACAAACAAACAAACAAACCAACAAATTAATTTTTATATATAAAATAAATATGCTTCTATTAATAAAGTTCTATAACATTTGGCGAGGTATTTTTTGATTAATTTAATGACATGACAATGAAAATATCAAACATCAAGTCAATTTAATATAAAAACTGTAAAAATCCAATTAAGTTGTATAATAAATGTGTAACAAGTGACAACACGACAGTGACAAAATGACATGAAATAGGGCGTAAGAAACAAATATTCGATAATAAATGATGAAGGATGTTGGCAAGCTTTCAAGGAGAAGAATGTGATGACAGGCGACAATCAAGGATGAATTCGTGTAAAATATGACGTGATTGCTAACGTAAACAGTGTCAAAATATGAAATAAACCTGAGACACCTCCAAATTAGCGAAGGTGTGACCTGAATAATATCATTTAATAACACTTAAATTTACCCAAATGGAACAAATACAGTTAAAAGCAGTGGCGGAGTTAGGCGTCGGTGACGTCGGCGAATGCCGACGGCCTCGAGCTTGAGGGGGCCTCGCAAATATTTTACAAGTTATTGAAAGTTTTAATATTATATATTAATTATGACTTACGATATTTTTACATTTCTCATTTCGCTTTGTTGGACAAAAATTTGTTTATTTGTATATTTTTCGGTTTTATAATTGGATTCTATTACTTCGACTTTAAATAAATAACTTGAATAAAAAGAATTCTTGACCGTATTTTATAAATAAATATATAGGAATTTTCTTGGGTTTCGGTCGATAAGTAAAAGCAAATTTAGTCAAATATGTTATTATTTGCTAACCAGTTTCGGTTCTAACTGAACCATTCTCAAAGCCTAAAAATAAGTACATGTTTGATATAATGAATTGCATAAAATAAATATAAAAATAATGATAAATATAAATATAAAATTAAACATTATTACACTTACTTGCAAAAAACATTTATAAAAATTCAGAATTAAAATTATTATTAATTTAACGAAAAAAAAAAAATATCCGGATAAATTTTATTTTTGAACAATAAATTATTTCGAAGAGATTTTTGCCAAATTGTGCAAAAAAAAATTGTCCCACTCCCTACTCCCTGTAACCCAAATGGTTTAAACTAAAAATCTGAAAAAATTCTAAGTAATGTAGGTTGGTGTGAACCGGAATAGTACAACAGGATTTTTTGATCAGATTATGTTTTCGGAAAATAAGGCATTTTTTGTGTTTTTAACGAAAATATGTAAAATATTTAATTCGCTATGTAACAGAATAAACAAGTGAACGACCGTAGTCTAATGGTTAACGTTCTCGCTTCCTAAGTTGCAAACAACTGTTCAATTCCTGTCAATTTTATTTTTTCTGTTTTTTTTTTGCATTTTTATTTTGTTTAAATTATTTTGTCAAAATTCTATTTATATTTTGGCAAATGTTGCATTTAATTTTTAAAAGCGTAAATTTTATAACCAGTGGGAAGTGTTGAAATTATAATTTAATTCTATGTTTGAATGTATACGAAATCAGAGGGGTGGTGCTTATGACTTAAACAAACAATGGAAACCAAAGGCGCAATTTTCAAAATCTTAAAGGATTCCACACACCAAAGCTACCACGGTGGCGGCCGCGGTAGCGATACGGCAGCGGCCTAACGCAACCTATACAATACAATACGACCACGCACATACAAGCGTTCCGCTATCTGAGAACGCCACCGAATGCAGCGTTCAGTCTAGCGATCACCAAACACTGGCGGCCGAACTCGACAAGTTCCGTTAGGCCGCGCGATATTCATTGTTTATAAACCACAGAGTGAATATATTTAAGAAAATAATGTCGAAAATAGATAATTTAACAGAAAAAATCATAGATCAGTAAAGGATCATTTAATTTTGTATGACTTAGCACATCCTGATTACAAGAATATTAGGAAAACAAATAAAGTGTGGAACGAAATAGGAAAAGTTTTGGAAATTGATAGTAAAGTCTGTTCCAAACAGTTAGGCGGAACTAGATTTTGCAATCTAGTTACTTTCATCGTTTAAATCATGCTTTTCAGCCGTTTTGTTAAAGCTTTGTAAATCATACTTGCAACAAACATTTTTTGGTTAAGGTTAATATCATTTTAAAATGTCATTTTCTTTATATTTTGATTTTTTGTGTCATTCTTAATACAAATATCCCATTTATTTATTTTTTGTCATTAAAATATGTAAGAAAATTAATTTAAGTTTGACATATGTCATTCGTTTCCATGGTTTCATTGTTGGAATTTAAAATTTTGACATTCCAACGTGAAAAATGAAATAACCCAAGCAAGGTCCCTTTTCCAACCTAAATGAACGAAATTCCCATTTAGTTCCGCCTAACCGTTTGAAACAGACTGTAAGTAGATTATTATTTTTCCTCTACATACAATTAATTATTCTATTGTATTCTCGCAATCAATATTATCATACAACTATATACCGTGATTCACTAACTGATCGCTACCGCTACCGCCACTCCCACCGCGTTAGTGTGAGGAGACCTGATCGCTAGTCGTATCGCTACCGCGGCCGCTTTGGTGTGTGGAATCCTTAATGAACCTTGCTATATAAAAAAATACTGCACATATTTAGAAACCTAAATAATGGTATTAGGCATTCGAATTAAAATTAACAAAAAAATATTTTAACATAAAATTTGTTTTGGCATCCCTAATATTCATCATTCACTTACTAAATACCTGCGAAACCTTCACACTTTACATCAATTTTTTATTAAATACATAATTGTTTATATTTATCTCGTGATGTGTTTTTTTGAACTCTAAATATTTTTCCTATATGTGAGTGAAAGAGTTGTATAAGCATGCTTAATTTCAACTTTCTATATTAAGGGGGGGGTATGGTCAGAGCAGCACATTTTATACCCATTTTCAAGATTTTTTTTTAGAAAACTGTTAATAGTAACTTGATTGGGATAATACCTACAGTAAAGAACAACCTTTGAAGAGTATCCAAAAAAATTTTTATTGAAAAATATCGAAAATTAAGCTCGTGACATGAATTTGAAATTTTCGTTCAGGACAAAGAGTTGATTTGCGGTGAGACACATAACTAATGACTGGATCATCTAAAACAAAAAAAAACAAAAATATTTCGTTAGTTTATGAGTTTCTTGAGGTAACGCTGTCGAGTTTTTTCAAATATCTAGATTATTTAATTTTTTGTATAAGTTTGAAGTCAGAAAAAACGAAAAAAACGGTTTTTTTTTTCGAAATTTCTGTTTTAACTTGTAAAAAATTCCAAAAAAAGAAAAAAAACAAGAAACAAAAAAATATCTCGACAGCGTTACCTCAAGAAACTCATAAACTAACGAAATATTTTTGGTTTTTTTGTTTTAGATGATCCAGTCATTAGTTATGTGTCTCACCGCAAATCAACTCTTTGTCCTGAACGAAAATTTCAAATTCATGTCACGAGCTTAATTTTCGATATTTTTCAATAAAATTTTTTAGGGATACTCTTCAAAGGTTGTTCTTTACTGTAGGTATTATCCCAATCAAGTTACTATTAACAGTTTTCTAAAAAAAATCTTGAAAATGGGTATAAAATGTGCTGCTCTGACCATCCCCCCCCCTTAAGCCGTTTGGTTTCAATTTCTATCGTACAGACAGACAGATAAACACATAAGTGACGTTATAAGGATTTTTTGGTGATCACACCTACAAAACTCTAAAAAGAAACTTGTATAGCACATTTAATCCGGACATTTATAATAAACATACATGGATTTATGGTTGTGATGTAAAAAATACACTATTTTGTTTCTCTTGTTTGTTATTTGGAGGAAAAAAATAAGGCAAAATGTTAGTTAGTCTGAAAATTAGTTCATTTTCAATTCATTATAAGTTTATAAGTTTAAATAAATATTTATCTAGAAAACATGTACAGCTAGTAACTTTTAACTTATATAACCTATAACAACAAAAACTAATAAGTACCTATAAAAGTTACAGCCTCCATATATCTACAACAGAAGTTGCCACTGGTTCCGCGAATTTTGTAAAATTGTGTAATATTCTGCGACAAAATAAGTTTGAAAACCACTGATTAAGACTGCATTGTCCATGCACGAGTTAATAGAACTAAATAACCTTCTATTTACTGAGGAGGTAAATATTTACGTGGGAGACCTGTTTGCCGACTGATGTGAGAACAAGGGATGTTAACAAGTAGAACAGTGTATAAAGAAAGAAAGATTACATAAATTCTCGCAATTTACTGATCTCTTCTTTCTCCTTAACGTTGTTTGCTTCATGAAATTTATTTTACTCGTGTTAAATTAAAGGGTAATAAAGCAACGAAAACTGAGGTTGTTTATAAGAATTTATCTAAAATTTTCTGTTACAGAAAAAACACTTGGAAAATATACTCAAAATATAAATGAGTGATGTTTCCTAATTATCAATTTTAGCAAAATGAGTAGCATGCGACTAAACCACCAAAACCCAGACTCCCAAAGCCGGCACTGGCTTATAGTCCAAGCAAGGTTACTAGACTCTAAACTAATTGAGTAATATACCTCATTAGGAAACGTTTAACACCTCTTCTTCTAGTACGAGGGTTACCTTTTATGTTTTTATAAATGACCACTATATGGCAATATTGAAATGTGTCATTACTATATTCGTAAAATTTGTTATTGTGAAGTCAGTGGAAACCTATAAATTGACCGAGTAGCTTGTGGACAGTGAGCGTAAAAAAACAAGTTTGTGAAAAAATGGATATTACTCGTGAAGGTTTTCCTTGGTTGATTTTTTACGATTATAGGAAAGGCCTAACTCAACAACAATGCTTAGATTCACTTCGTTCAACTTTTGGTAATAAAGCAACATCATAAAAGACTGTTTACAATTGTTTTGCAGCATTTCGTCGTGGTCGTGCGTCCGTCAGTGATGAATCTCGTGAAGGTCGACCAAAATCGGTTGTGATTCAAAAAAACCACAATGCTGTGCGCAAAATAATTGAAGGAGAACGGCATATGACTTACCGTGAGATAGAGGCATATCGCAGACTGCAGAACATTCGGTTTTGTATGAACATTTATCTGTGAAAAATATCTGTTCCCGATGGATTCCGCATAATTTGACCGAAGCGCAAAAAAGACTCGTGTTGATTGGTGTAAGGGAATGCTAAAAAAATTCAACCTAGGCACTGCAAAATCCGTATACAATATCGTTACGAAATTAGATTTATTCATATGAACTGGAAACTAAACAACAATCCACTCTTTGGGTCTTCTCTTTTGGGTCACTCTTATTAGTTATTGCATTTATAGCAACTTTTTCTGTTGCTAAATATTCGCAAAAATCTTAAAATCGACACGAGTAAACTCCCATTTCTAGTCAACCGATTTTTACCAAAAGTTGATCAACTAGTGCCATTGATGACATAAGCTTAAATATGAAGTTTCATAAAAATCCTTTTAGCCGAATTTGCTCTGCACGTGTACATAGACAGACAGACAGACAAACAGACAGACAGAGAGAGACGGACGGACGGACGGACAGACAGACCGACATACATCATTCTAAAAATAGTCAAAACGTTATGTAGGGACCTCAATTCGTGGAGATCCATCGAAATCTCGAAACGACAAAATAAATAGAATATTTATTTTATTTATGTTGTGAAAGGTATATTTTTATAAATATTAATATAAGATACTCGAATTTATAAATATGAATAAAATTTATATCTTGTAAGATTGAGTGCATTTTTATTATATTTTCATGTTTCGATCTTGTATGACTTCGCGGCCCCCCGATTGAGAAACGCTGTGCTAGACGTTGACAAATAGTTTTTTAATCAAACAGCTGAACGTCAAAATGTCTAGCTGTCCCAGTCCTGAGCTAGGATTACCTTTGTGACAATATAAAAAGAATAATTTTTCTTGGGGGGCATTGCCCATTTGACCTTACATAAAAGCCGCCCTTAATTAGGAACATTCTATTAATACAGAACTTACCTTCTCTGTCCTTATTCTACCACATAGGCGTTGGGAACCTATTATTTATTTATTTATTTATTTTATTTTGTTATTAGAATTTTAAGGGCACATAAACCCCCTAAACAGGTCTCCTGTACTGTCCTTGTCTATAATTAATTTTATATCACAAAATTATCAGAGCGACATCTATTTTTCAAGCAGACAGTAAAGTAAATAAATTAGAGTGGCGCATGTATGAAGCGATATATTATTCAAAACTATTTCCTTAATGGCTTACATTCGAATGGAGTAGGTGGCGTCCCATTATAACAAAAAATATTAAATGACAGACATTTTTAAATAATTTATAACAAAACATTAGGGAGTCATTAATATGGTATATATATTTTTAAAGTATTGTTAAATACACAGTCAAGTAATAATAATTCAACATTAACTTGTAAAACTAAATACGGATTAAAAATTCTTCCGCGAATTTTTCTACTGTAGACAAGAACTATGGATTCACGGTAGAAGAATTATAGTACTGCTTGTTTTGTCATTGGAACAAAGTATATCTAAAGGCCTTATCACACTAGGGTTAATATTAATGTCTAAACTTGAAAAATTTAAGTTTTTGCATTCGAATCATTTGTGTGTGATAGTATGGAAAAAAAACTAGATTTTAAAGACTAGGCAAATGGAACATGCTACAATTCCTCTGTCTTTCTATCCAGGTTTTTCAAAAAGCGCGTGCGCAGGCTAATGTTCTCACGCTCTCAGCTGTTGCGTCTTTGTTTTTTATTAATGTTGAGGTTAGTTAGTTGTATAATCGTTGTTTTCGAATATAATATTTTTAAAAAAATATTTTGGAAGAACAACTAATTAATTCAGTGAAATCTCACAAATGAACTTTTCAAAGTAAAACTGTCAAATTTCTTAATAACACGATGTACGCATGCGCAAAAAATATTCCAAGTATAAAATAATATTGAAATACTGTGTGATAAGTCAAAACCTAAAGACGTGAACCCTGAAACAAACCTACAAAAGTAAAACTTGGATAGCGTTCTAGTGAGATATGCCCTTTAGGAAAACAAGTACTCCTGAACGTAGGCATTCCTTCTTTCCTTCCATTCTTTATTGTCCTTAGCCAATTGATGTCAATTTCTCTTGCTACTTTCTCTGCTACTTTTTAGGGTTTTGTAGGTATGATCAACAAAAAACCCTTAAAACGTACTTGTCTGTACGGTAGAAAATTTTGTTCCAAAACATTTTTTTCTCTCTTAGTGTTTGTAAAAAATTAAAAGGTACGTACTGCCAGTTATCTGAAGTTCCTTTGGCCGGATAAGATATTCTGGTGTTTATTCCGATATTTATCCTATCCGAGCATTGTAAAATCGATTTTTGGACTTTATACCGGGACTTTATCCGAGGCTTATCCACTAACTGTAAAACGACCCTAAATGAACGATATTCACTGAGTTGGTTTCGAGAACCGAGCCGAAATGCTCATCTCTAGTGAATGCCTAATTATTCCTTTACAACCTTATTATTATTTATTAAGCTAATGTAACTATATGTAATGAAAAATTATAATAATTACTGTTGTTAGCTCAAGCTAATTCCTCTTTTTATGGTGGAAATGATGTAAACACTCATCCCTCAGTATTATTTTAACTGGAATACTCGATTTTAGGGGATGAGGTGAAACAAATGTTGCCATGACAACCGGTTACGGCTTTATTCCACTCGATCGTTTAATTGCCCTCGGCTCACATTATATATGCAGCTTGTTAATAATATACCTACTGAAACTACACTTATTAACTCGATAAATATTTGTTATCAAGAATGTTTACCAAATATTAAGAGTTTCTGTTCAATGTTAACTTTAGTTTAAGAAAATTAGCTTTAAAGAATGAGTGTTTTCCTGTATGAACACAAAGTCTATTACCGGGGGTGCCCAACTAGTCAATCGTGATTAGAGATGGGTCGTTCATGAACGCACCGGCTCACTGAGCCGACTCAGTACACTGACCGAAGTGACACGGTTCATCAAATGGAAATGAGCCGGTTCACGGCTCACTGTATAGTTTCAAGTTTCAAGGATACGATTGGTCGGGCGATTTTGAGCAGTGACCGGAGTAATCCGGATCTGGATCGATGGTATGTTGAACTTCGCGAGAACTCGGCTTGTAATGTATTATCATAAAGTGTATTATTTTTGTCATCAATTTGTAGGGCAGTTTATTTGAAACTAATAGGCTTAGTCTGTATTTTCTTACAACCATACTATATAAATATATTAAAAATATTGCCCAAATCCCAGATGTCCGATTTATAAGGGCAATAAACATCGCCATAAACTTAACACATCTGGTTTAAAATACAGTAGCTACATAAAGTGAATTGTTTGTTTCAAAAATGTTAGATAAGAACCGGGGCTAAGCGACGTTCTACCTACGAGCGAACGACCGACAACTGACCGGGTCTAAGCAAGAGCCGGCTCTAAGCGACGTCTACCTACGAGCGAACGACCGACAACTGACCGGGTCTAAGCAAGAGCCGGCTCTAAGCGACGTCTACCTACGAGCGAACGACCGACAACTGACCGGGTCTACGCAAGAGCCGGCTCTAAGCGACGTCTACCTACGAGCGAACGACCGACAACTGACCGGGTCTAAGCAAGAGCCGGCTCTAAGCGACGTTCTACATACGACCGAACGACTGACCGACCTGTGTCTCGGGATCATGTTTACAGTTCATATAATGCAAGAACCGGCTCTAAGCGACGTTCTACCTACGAAGTAACGACCGACCTGTGTCTCGAAAACATGTTTACTTAACCGGATCACTGAGTCGGATCAATGAACCTGCTCAACAAACTGAACGACCTCCACTGATCCGGTTCCGCAAACTGAGCCGAAATTCCCATCTCTAATCGTGATCTATCGGTCGATCGCAGTGATCTACGAAGTGTGTAATTTAAGTAACTGGACTGGCATTTGAGCGTTTGATCTTGCAACATTAGGGACGCGGGACTTGGAGGGGCGGCAGATGAACATGCGATACGCGTTCAGTACGAGTTTGAACTCGCTAGAGTAGTTTTGTTGTCCGTAGCGATTTTTTTCGTGAAAGAGTTTTTTCTAGTGCATACTAAAAATAACATTTATTTGAAGCAATGGTGTGCTATCAGGTTTTGCTTCAGACTTGGGTACAGTGCAACGGAAACTTTTGCAAAACTTCAGCAGGCCTACGGAGACAGTGTTTTCTCAAGGACCCAGGTTTATTGGTGGTTTAAGGCATTTTCAGAAGGAAGAGACTTGATTGAAGATGAATCACGCAGCGGAAAGCCTTCATCTTGTCACGTGTAATTTTGGAAGTTTAGATAAATTTGTAATAAGATTATTAATGTTACTATGGAACCGACGTTTGACAGTGACGATAAAAAAAACAAAACGAATTTGTTTGGAAGGTTTTGTATTATTTATTTTGGGGAGATATTAATTATTAAAGAAAAACGGAATCAATGAAATTTTGAAGAAAAGATTGCCTATTTAGAAGGAACTTTTATAAATTGATTCAGCCGCATTGTGCGGAAGTTTATAATTAATATTACAAGCCGTAAGACGGAAATTATCCCCATTTTAAATAAAAAATAGTAGTATATAATTGTAATAAACGCCGTATTGTCAAACGGGTAAGCCATTTTCGTAATATTATATTTTCATAAATAATATTACGTTTAAATAATTAATTTTTCCTAATTGCAGCGTTTTTGGTATTGGTTATATACAGTTATTTTATTTCTGGAACCCAAACATCAAAATTTAATTTGAGGAATTTGGATAACGTATTGGTCTATTTGGATTTCTTCTTCTCAAAATTTATCAAGTTACCCCGATTATTGTAACGTATCTTAGGTTAAGTTAGTTTTAAGTTCTTATTGTAAATTGCGGTAGCTTTAAAGCGTGTTCTACATTATACAATTCTCATCAAATTTTCATACTTATTTCTTTGACTAGAACTTGTACTAGAAATAAATCAGTGAAATTGTACAGTGTAGAACACGGTATCTAGTCAAGGTCAACTTTATTCAAAACTAGATTTGATCCAACTATTCTTGAAAACTCATCCAACTTGGAACTCGGTGCATGCGCAGTAGACAGTTTTAACAATAGTACCAACATTAAAATTACGCTTGTAATTATTTTGTATTACCACGTGTTTAATAGTGTTTTGTTGATCATTGGTTTGAATAAGCGAATATATAAATTGTGTTTTGTGCGTAAATCAGTAATTTTACAAATCTAATAGCTAGGTTATAAACATTTGACAAGATATGAATTATATTTTTATGTTGGTACTTTAAATGAACTGAAACACGTGTAAGAATTTCATTCTCTACCAAAAAATTGAAAAATAAATTGTATTAAAACTTTGACAACTTCTAGTTCAAAGAAAAAAGTTTAGAAAATTGATGAATAAAGTATAATGTAGAACACGCTTTATTGTGGCCACAAATTTACATTAGTTATTTTATTTATACTAAATTTATTTCTGTAAATATGTTACAATAATTGGTCGCGGAAATAAATTACCCCATCATTCAAAATTTCAATTTTAGCATATTTTGTTTTTGTTATTGTATCTAAAGTTCTCCCACTTTTTCTTTGGTCAGAGGAATGGCGCCCTAAAATAAATTAGACCTTGATAGTTTCAGCCCACACCCTCCAAGTCTCAAACCTCGTACTGGGTTAGTGGCACCAAGGAAAAGCAACATCTAGAAATTCATTTTTTTTCCTCGTTTGATTTTCTAAGGGAAATTGATAAAATTTAAATATTTCCCAGGAACGGTGACAATCTTCAAGAACCGATGAAAATGACGACAGAATCTTGTACGTTCAGATCGTCGATTGACAGTCAGAATGATCGGGGAAGAGTTGAATTTGACTCACACTACCGTTCATCAGATTTTGACCAATGAATTGGGGATAAGAAAAATCTGCGCAAAAATGGCTACAAAATCCTTGCGCAAGACCAAATGGACATCAGGAGGCAAAAGTACCTTGATTTTTTGAAATCGATTGAATATGATACCCATTATCTGGAACGTGTTATTACTAGTGACGAGACTTGGGTGTTTGGGTGTTCTCATATTGGATTTCTACACGTTTCAGATGATTATAAGACGATATTCGCAAGAAAATCAATTTTTGCCTATCTGCCTGTTCGAGATTCACGCAAAAACGACTAGACATATTTTCACGTAATTTGGTATGATGATAGAGTGAAACCAGGATTCTAAGAGGTTGTTCCAGCGTTAAAACTGTTTATTAGAAAAATAAAAAATCTCCTTTGGCTTATCGCAGACTGCAATACATACGATTTTGCATGAACATTTAGCTGTGAAAAAGATCTGTTCCGATGGATTCCGCATAATTTGACCGAAGCTCAAAAAAGGCTCGTGTTGATTGGTGTAAGAGAAAGCTAAAAAAATTCAACCTAGGCACAGCAAAATCCATATACAACATCGTTACAGATGACGAAACTTGGATTTATTCATATGAACCGGAAACTAAACAACAATGCACGGTTAATGTTCCGTATAAGTCCACCACACATAACTCGTCAGACAGAACGTGTATGCTAGTTGGAATGAGATTTGGTCTTGACGAAGCGCCGCCCCTTTCTTTCAAAACATAACATTTACGATTCACTTTATCTTTTCCAATATTTTTATTCAAAACTGAAATCTAAATAAGTACTTGATAGTTATAGGTTTTGAAATCCAAGCAATTTTTTAATAAGTGTTTGTTAACATTTAGCTCGTATTAAGGTTTTTAAAGAAAAACTTGAATAACGAAATTTCAGTATTTATACTCTTAAAGTCATATTTAAATAGTTTGAATGAGATTTATAGTATACATATGTTGAAAAACACTAACTTTATTAAAAGAGAGAATCCTCAAAAATATCAATATATTCCGACCTACCAATTTTATAACCAAAATAGGACATTCCGTTTTTCATCGCATTCATACATACCAAATTATGTAAATGTATTAAAAATGTATAAAGCATTTATATATCTTCACTATATGCACACAATCAATGATAAAATTAATTAGGTTAGGATTAGTTAGCAAAAATTTTAGACAGAAAAAACTTAAACTTGCTAGACGTATATAAACAGGTACTCATAAGGAATGTTTACCTGTTTCCAATGAGATTTATAGGATACGTATTTTAAAAAACATTAACTTCATAAAGAGTTCCAAAATTATCAGTTACATATATTCGAACGTTCCTTGTGTTAAAAACCGTATTTTTCTGCCAACTAAAGATGCATGAATGATTACTATTGGATCCCCACTCTTACGACCATGCCTCCTGTTTTCTAACGTTATAATATAATTCATTCTAAGCATACAAGCCTAGTTACGGTGGTCTAATACGGAACATTAACCCAATGCACTGTTTGGGTTTTCGAAGATGAACCGAAACCCACAAAAGTTGTTCGTTCACGAAGCACGAAAACAAAGCCAAGAAAATGATCACTTGTTTCGTCGGTTGTACTGGACATGTCGCAACCATTCCTTTAGAGGATCGGACAACAGTTCATGCTGAATAACATACAACAATTTGTTTGCCAGAAGTTATCGACAAAATCAGGAAAAACAACCAAAAACGTCGCATCATTCATCATCATGACAATACAAGCTCCCACACAGCACGTCAAACAATTGATTATTTGAAGGAGAAAAACATCGAATTAATGTCTCATTGCCCGTATTCACCTGATTCCCTAACGACTTTTTTTTGTTTCCCAATGTCAAACAAAAAATGCGTGGACAGCAATTTTCATCACCTCAAAAAGCTGTTGAAGCCTTCGAAAACCATATTTTTGAGATACCAACTTCAGAGTGGAAAAAATGTTTCGAGAAATGGTTTGAACGCATGCAAAAGTGTTTAAATCTTCAAGGCGAATATCTTGAAAAGCAATAAAACAGTTTGTTACAAACAAAAAAAATTCTTTCTTATTTTTTGTAAAAACTTAAAAGATAGACCTTGTCAAACGTATAGTTCTGTCGTTAAAGCCTGGAACAGAATGAACAGCGCGCTACGCCGTCAGCGTGCCGTCATTTGCAACGGCGTTGCGTTAACGCTGTTGAGAACGGCGTTGAATTTTCGCCTGCACACAATGCAATAATTTTTAACGCCGTCAAAGTGTCACTTGACAACCTATATCTGTGTTTATACGTGCGCTTTCTTTTATTAAAATTATAATGGATGATGAAGACTTGTGTGTGATGTTATTTATGTTGTATGCAAGTTATTTATGCATACAAACACTTTACCATTCAGTAAAAACTGAGGTTAGGTGTTCTGCGTCAACGTTCAACGGCGTCAAAAGTTGGAAGTTGACGAACATTCAGTATCAACGGCGTTGGAACGCCGCTAGGACGTTACACATTCTGTGCACTTGCGTACGACAGCTTGATTTTAACTTTCCTCTGACAGATAGCGCCGTCCAAACGCCGTCAACGCGCCGTAGAACTCGTTGCATTCTCTTCCCCACTTAAGATACAACTTGAAAATTTAATTATAAAGGAAGGGGTTGATGTCGGAGTCGGAGTTGGAGTCGGAGTTAACAAAAATTTCGAAGTCAGAATGAAGTCGGAGTCGGTAATTATAAAAATTTGCAAGTCGGAGTTGGAAGCGAAAATATCGGATTCGGAGTTGACAGTTGACCGACTTTACAACGTGGATTAAAAGAACAAACTTAAGTGTTTTTATCAACTCTGCTCATGTCGTTTAGTTATATTTTTAAAAATGCGTAAAAAACTTTATTTTTAACACAAATTTCAATGCTATAAACGTTTATCATAAATTTATTTAGATGAAAACACCGGAAAATTTTGAAATAAAATTTATTGTATAATAAAATTTATAAAATTTATAGGCTTCGTTTATAAGCTACCTAAAATATATTATTATTACCAGTTTCCTTTAAAACCCCATTTAATCTAGACCAGCGTTTCTCAACGGGGGTCCGCAAACGATGTCATGCGGTTTTCTTTATATGTGGATATATCGTCATCTCATATTTTCGGCCGGGTTTTAATAAAATCAGCTCAGTAGTTATAATGATATATGTGCACGCGGGAAAAACAAAATTCATGTTTTCCGTTCATATCTAAAGCATTTTCCTGAAACATAGGTTTTGTCAGAGCAAAATCGGCACAAAAATTATATACTAATCAGAATCTGTTCCAAAGACATAATGATATTTGTGCTCGAGGGTAGTACAAAATCCGTATTTTCGGGTTATATTTAAGGCATTTTTTTAAATTATTTGTGACAACATATCGTCGGCTGAAAATAATAAGGTTGTATGTCGAAGTGAATTACATTTGAGAAAACAAGCTTCAAAAATTTTGACATGGAAAAAACCAATAAAAGGTTACAATACAAGGAAGACATTTTTTTAATAACTATATATTGATATGTTATTGTCATTAACGTATTATTTTGAAAAAAAAAATTTTTTGAATAATACCATTTTAACAATTTGAAAAATGAACATACAACTTTGTGATTAAGAAAAACACGAAACTTAGTACCTTAACGTTACATACAGCTTTGTAGTTCAAAGTAATATCGGGGGGAAATTCAGTTTTAGGTAAAGATTCAGTTTTTAGGTTTCTGAAATTTGTTAAAAAGGTACCAGAAAAGGTAAAAGAAATGTTAGTCACGTATTAAATTTTTATTTGATTAAATAACACAAATTAAACAATATGCTTGCAAAATAATATCAAATTAAACATTAATCTTACAAAAAATTAAGATAAATTAAGATAATTTGAACTGAAACTGAAACATTCGAAATAAAAAAAATTAAACGAAATAAATTGTATTTTTATTATTTTCTTGAGATTTACTTTCTTGGCAATATTGTTTCATAATAAGATTTATCCATAGTAGGCATCCAATCCAGCATAGATTTTAAAGCGATTACCTTGTTTTCTGGTAACGGATTTTTATTTTTAGAAACCTTAATGTCTCTAAATATATGTTTTATATTTAATATAAAAGATGTTGTATGTCAAACATACAACCATAAATTATGAATTAAAAAAAAAAAAAACAATTAAAATACAAGGGTGTAAGTTTTAAGATACACCTATGTTTTGTAAGTTTTTTATTTTTTAAGACATACAACTATGGTTTTCTGCTTTTTTCTCCGACACCGGTAATGCTATCTTATGGAAATTATTGGAACAAGTAGGTTACGTGACATACAACTCTATAGTATTGAAAAGTGCATTTGACAAAAAATGTCACATACAACCTTATTATTTTCAGCCGACGATATATATGAACAAACAATATATATTAAAATCGGTTCAGTAGTTCCAAATATATAATGATATTTGTGCGAGCGAGCAAAATGAAATCCATGTTTTCTTTCATATTTAACGTTGAAATTATCAGCAACAATATATGTTTTGTCAGAGGCAAACTTGGTACACGATGTATGAACTAATCAAAATTGAAAGAATTTTTAAAATATACCAAAGATATAATATTTATGCGCGCGGGTATTACAAAATTCATTGTCCATGACTTTTTTTTACTTGGTTTTTGTATTTTTCTGTACTATAATAAAATTTATTTATTTATCTTTTAGGTTTATATTTAACGCATTTTCTTGAAATTACTAGCGCCAACATATATTTCTTCAGAGGCAAACTTAGTACACAATTTATACACATCAGATTTCAAAGAATTTTCAAGATCGGTTCACTAGTTCCAAAGTTACGACAATATTTTAGCAAATAAAAATTTTTTACTGAAAAATCTATATTCTCATATAGATACTCGTATACATTTTATTACATTTTCTTGAAATTTTTGGTGACGATTTTGTCTAAAAAATAATCTATTATTTAGGCTCTCATATAAGTAATCCTGTTCAGTTTAATCCTGGCCTTTCACATGCTTATAGCATTGTCTTAAATACCAGTCACTTAAATACGAGTAGGAATGTTGTCCCAAAAAAATGTAGGTCAATAATTACGAATTGATGGAAGGAATGGAAGTTGATGGAAAGGGTACAAGACATTGGGAGTAGACAGAACGACACCAGGATAAATAGTGGGAGAGGAAATGAAGAGGGAAAAGCTGAAAGTTGGTGCCGGAGCGAGGTCAGCGAAATATGAGGAGAAAGTCAGAAAGGAAGAGAAGAGTTTTGGAGGTGTGGAATGGACATAAGAGAAGCAGAGAGAAAGAGAAACGGAGGAATAAATATAGTTGAAGAATTGAGAAGGAGGGATAAGGAGGTACAGGAACAGGAAAGAACAGACAGAATAGACAAATCGCGGAGTGTATAAAAGATATAAAGAGATAAGAGTAGGTATGGGAATTTATTTTTGAATATCGATATATCGTAAGTGTGATATCGATATTCAATATATATCGAAGTAAAAATATCGATATTTTCGATATATCGAAATAACTAACACGTAACATGTAGGATATATAAATTCCTTTTTTTTTGGTTGGCCTAGCGGGAAAAGAAGTCGCCACTTGACAGACAATCACTGTACAGTTGGTACTCACTCAGCTACCAACCAACTTTCCTAGTTAACTGCTCTCATAATTAAATATTTATATATGCTGTTCACTTTAGTAAGGACAAACCAGATCTTTTTGGTTATTTTTATAGTGTATTAGGGACTTTAAATTAAAAATATTCCTTACGCTGTAAAACCGACTTTAGATTTATTAAGAAAGTGACATTTATTATAATTTTTTAATACCAATATAACATACAATTTCAAAGGTGCAAATTATTGAAATCAAAATTTCGTCTTACAGGCTATTCCAAACGATTAGGCCGAACTAAATGGAAATTTCCTTATTTTCGGTTGTCACGAAAAGGGACATTGCTTGGGTTATTTCATGATTTAGGTTTGGTATGTGAAATTTTAAAATTCCAATAGTAAAACCATGTAAACGAATGACATATGTCAAATATATATATATTTTTTTTTCATATTTTGAAGACAAAAAAATAAATAAATGGGAAATTTTTATTATGGATAATTGCCAAAGCAGCAAAGGATATAAAAATAAATGAAATAAAAAATAAAAAATTATTAAGAATGACAAAAAATTTAGTCCGAATTAATAGAATAAATTACTAGATTTCAAAATCTAGTTCCGCCTAAACGTTTGGAATAGCCTAAAGTTTGTTTTTACAAAAGTGAAAAGCATATATTTAAATGTAAAAAAAATACAAGAATACCGATATTTTGTGCGAATATCGATATTTTGCGCGATATATCGCATTGCAAATATCGATATAAAAATATCGATATATTTTTCTAAAGTATCGATATTTTCGAAATATCGATATATCGTTCCCATCCCTAGATAAGAGTATTCGGAATACTGATATACTTGAAGGGGAAAAGAGGACGATCAGGGGCTAGAGTCAGGAAGATAGCGAGGCTAAGATGTGGAAACGAAGAGAGGAACAATAAGTATTGGGCAAAGAGGACAAGCTCTACAGAATGTGCAAGGAAGAAGAGGAAATCTTGGAGCATTTAGCTTAGAGTTGCAAGGAGATGTCTGGGAGGCAGGCGAGGGAGAAATATGGGCGAGAGCACTGGAAGAAAGATGGAAGGAGATCGGAGAGGAAAGCCGGGATGAGAATAAGAAGAAAGAGAGGGGGGGGGGACACTGGTGGAAGAACAAATAAATGAGATAAGTAATGTTGTAAAATTATGAAATGTCAAATATTCTACTTATTATATTTTGTAATAACTAAACACCGCAAGGCCTAGGGAAATAAAAAATTATACCGTGCGATCATTATTTCTTGTCCGTTACATAACAGTAAACAATGAGTTTAAAAAATATCAAAACTGTATTCTAATTCACAGCTGAAAATCCCAATTTAGCAAAGAACCAATCAGATTACTTCGTTTGCCCGAACTCACCCGAGGAACAACGAAAATATGTGATACTAACTTAATATCTGTTATCAACTCATTGGCGTGTAGAGAAAAATAGTGTTCATTTAATAATTAATTCATATAAGGTAACAAAAATAGAATGTACGCCTATGTGTACATGTCCTTGGATATAAGTTTGATAATTAAATGTTTCTGTCAAGTGTTGCATAACGGTCAAGATTTGTTGATCGCTGTGTATATACTTGAGCGAAGCTAGGAAGTACAGATAGTCTTAAGAATAAAACAATTTGTTGCCAATATCTATTATATAATACACCAACGTGTGTCCTTGCGTGGGTGCGTTTGCATGTCTGTCGTCTAAAATCTAAAACAATTGAAGCGAGATTCCTAAATGTAACGAAATATTCCGAAGCTTACCGAAGTATATATTGACACATAACGCCTAATAACAATAGTTGTTAATTGATATGTTTATACAAAAATAATATAAATTAAAATTATTAGTAGCAGAAAAATAATTATTTTAAAAAATATTTGGTTTTGATGAAAGTAAGTAAGAAAAATGTGACTTTCTTTTCTTTATTATTATTTTTTCAATGCTTTATTATTTTTAGGGTTTTGTAGGTATGACCAAAAAACCCTTATACCGTCATTTTGTCGTCTGTCTGTCTGTCTGTCTGTCTGTCTGTCTGTCTGTCTGTCTGTTCGGTAAAAATTGTAGCCAAACGGCTAAACCTAGAAAGTTGAAATTTGACATGCTTGTACAACTTTTTGACCCGCACATAGGAAAAATACTAAAACATCTAAAAAACATATCCCCCTTAAAAATATAAACAAATATGTGCTCATCGAAAAAAAAAATATTTTTTTAAAATTCTGAGTAGGGTATCAAATGAAAGCCCTTAGTACGTGGATTAACGATAAAAATTTTATTTTTGCAAAATAAATTATTTTGAGGCGATTTTTGCCAAAATTGTGCAAAAAATTTTTTGTCCCACACCCTGTAGCCCAGATGGTTTAAACTAAAAATGTGAAAAAATTCTAAGTAATGTATATTGGTGTGAACCGGAATAGTACAACAGGAATTTTTAATCAGATTATGTTTTCGGAAAATAACGCATTTTTTGTGTTTTTTGGTTGACGATGCATACATGCTATACTCTTATAACACACTAAGTTGATAAGCGTTTGGTGGTCTAGTGGCTCAGTTGCGCGACAACTACACAGGATCGTTATTCACTACACAGGTTCGTTCCTGGCTTGTGGAGTTAGTTTTATTTTTTGTTTTTTTTTTTTCATATTTATTTTGTTTAAATTAATTTGTTAAAATTCTAGTTATATTTTAGCACATTTTGAATTTAATTTTCAAGAGCGTAAATTTAATAACCAATTGGAATTATATTTTCATTCTATGTGTCATTTATACGAAGCCAGAGGGGCGGAGCGTATGATTTAAGACAACCAATAAAAGCCATAGGCCCAATTTTCAAAATCTTAATGACCCTTGTTATATAAAAAAAATACTGCACTTATTTAGAAACCTAAATAATGATATTAGGTATTCGAATTAAAATTAACAAAAAAATATTTTAACATAAAATTTGTTTTTAAAGCTCTTAGATTAACAGACGATAAATTATTTTAAAAAGATCGTTCATTTTGCCGTGGTTACTACAAAGCAAAATTTGTCCTACACACTCAGCATGCCGCCTTCACTTATTATATACCTGCGAAACCCTGCAATGTGTGAAAATTCACACTTCACACCAATTTTTTTTTTTTTTCTAAGATTAACGTTTTAAATTATCTAACGTCTTAAATTTTCAAAAATGTAAATGTATTGCTTTGAGTAAAACTGGCCTTGGTAAAAAATATATTTTTTACAAAGAATTACCGGCCGAGTTTGGTCATTCATATCAGCGTCTCTAGGTGACAACTATTCGTGAGAATTTAAAATTCGTTGGAAATATTTAAAATATTTTGGTAAAAATTACAAATTGATACATTCAATAGTTTGCACCTTTGAAATTGTATGTCATGTTGGTATTAAAACATGGTAAAAAATTTCACTTAAAATGTCATTCCATTTGACATATATCATAAAGATAGATGATATCATAGTTATAATGATCATAACCAACAAATCTTAAGTAGGTTTTACAGCGTAAGGAATATTTTGAAATGACAGAAGTCAGTACTACACTATAAAAGTAACCAAAATAACCAGATCTAATTTACCTTTACAAAAGTGAACGCAATATATTAAGGCGAGCAAACAATTAAATTTTACTGTGTAATAGTTACTCACCATTTATTTCTAACAGTGTAAGTACGCTTTTTTCCGTGTGTATTTTTCCGTGTGCGCTTTTTTCCGTGTGTGTATTTTTTCATGAGCGCTTTTTTCCGTGTGCGTATTAATCCGCGTGCGTTCTTTTCGTGTGCGTATTTTTATATTATATAAGTAATTGGAAAATTTATTTTCATAAATATATTTTAAATTTAACGTCTCAAATCATTTTTAGTTTTAACATTATAAAGGAAACGCACTGAGTGAAAATGAATCGTTTTCCCATCTTAGAAAGTCAATGAATAATACTCATTATTTGTCCAGTTTTTAATAATGGGCGAAGAGTTGATTCAATTTGAATTGGATGAAGTTATACGTATGGTTAGAGAAATAAGTCTGAGGTGTCGAGAAAGTTCCACATTAAGGTAATGATTTGTTTGCCAACACAGTTGGCAACGGCTGCACCAGTATTTATAATATAATCCTACAAAAATTTTATACTGCTAAATTGTATATATGCTTCCAAATAATAATATTTTTAATATAGGGTGTCATTTGAAACAACACCTTCCTCTCGGATAGGGGTTGAATGTATCTAATATTTAATTAGTAGAATAGATTAACCCCTTTGACTTATGATTAAAGTCAAATAGGGTCAAAAGCCGTATATTTTAAAATAAGTGAGTTATTAACTATTTTTTGTTAGTTGTTATAGAGACACCTGTATTGATACGATTTTAGCTACTCCTCTTAAGTAGGCCACGCTAAAATTATTGAGAATGAGAAAATCACGTAGGCCGTGGAATTCATAAGTAGCACTATCATTTTATGCAGTTATTTACCTGCCATTTGAAGTTAATTTGTAAAAGTTAGGTTAGTTAAAACTCAGTTAATTAATTTTTAAAAGTATCGTTGTGAGTCAAAATATAGAAATAACCATAGAGCATTTTCGAATTTAATTAATTATGATTTTAAAAAAGAGTTAAGAGCTCATGAGTGCAAAGATAGTTTAGATTCAGTTTTTAGTGAACAAGCACCTTCTTTGGCTACAATTTGCCTCTGGTATAAAGAATTTGATCAAGACAGGGATTTTTTTCAGCACCAAAACGGAGCTTTCTACAGGTATTTTCGAAAAACAACATGTTGCTGTAAGATAATTGAAAAAGACATAAAGCCACTTATGCGGTAATAGAGCATCAACTTAAGATTGGGTCCTCAGCCATTAACAGAATCATACACGATCCCATGCATTTAAAAAAAGTTTCAGTCGCTTTGTGTCACATCAACTTTCTAATTTCTGAAAAAAATCGGAGCATGGAAGAATATTAAGAAACTTAAAAACTCTTAAATAGTGAAGGATATTATTATTATTATTATTATTTTCAAAAATTGTGACAGGTGACGAAACGTAATTGGTGTTTTCGACGTATTTACACGCCAAGTAAGTCGTGAATGGATTCATGAAGATGGGGAAACTCCAACAATAATCAAGAAGCAGCGAGCCATGAAAAAATTAGTGTATACAGCAGGGATGAAATTACGTTTCAAACCGTTACGTTATTGTATAACGTTATTTATTTTTTGGTTTCCTTACATAACGTTATAAATAACTTGTATAAATAGATTCTTTGACCGTATTAAATGGTTTGGTTAGGTATTAATTTTTTGGGTATCGGTCTAATAAAACTAAGTTCTTTTCTTGTCAAATAGTTAAAACATATTTTATTTACTGACTAGTTTCGATTCTCTCTAAATCATTTTCAGAGCTTGCAAATATAAAAAAATATATAAAAAATTGATGTGAAGTGTGAATATTCACACATTTCAGGGTTTCGCAGGTATATAATAAGTGAAGGCGGTATGCTGAATGTGTAGTACAAATTTTACTTTGTAGTAATCACGGCAAAATGAACGATATTTTTAAAATAATTTATCGTCTGTTAATCATATAATAAGACTGGTTATTAAATTTACGCTCTTAAAAATTAAATACAACATTTGTCAAAATATAACTAGAATTTTGACAAAATAATTTCAACATAATAAAAATGCAAAAAAAAACAGAAAAAATAAGATTCACTCCGTACTCGAATTCAAACCCTTCGCTTCCAGTGCATTTTACCAGTGCTCTAACCCATTGCGCTATCGTACGCCTTGCATGTGAGTGTCTTACATTGCTATAACTTTTGTACTTTGTGAACCAAAAACCACAAACAATGTGTTATTTTCCGAAAACATAATCTGATCAAAAATTCCTGTTGTACTATTTCGGTTCACACCAATGTACATTACTTAGAATTTTTTCAGATTTTTAGTTTAAACCATCTGGGCTACAGGGTGTGGGACAAAAAAATTTTTTAACAATTTTGGCAAAAATCGCTTCAAAATAATTTATTTTGCAAAAATAAAAATTTGATCGTTAATCCACGTACCAAGGGCTTTCATTTGATACCCTACTCAGAATTATAAAAAAATATTTTTTTTTCGATGAGCACATATTTGTTTATATTTTTAGGGGGATATGTTTTTTAGATGTTTTAGTATTTTTCCTATGTGCGGGTCAAAGAGTTGTATAAGCATGCCAAATTTCAACTCTCTAGGTTTAGCCGTTTGGCTACAATTTTTACCGAACAGACAGACAGACAGACAGACAGACAGAGAGACGACAAAATGACGGTATAAGGGTTTTTTGGTCATACCTACAAAACCCTAAAAATATATAAAAATGTTAATAAAATGTTAAAAAAATAAATAGATAAATAGTTAAAAAATTAAATCAATAGTTAAAATACACATTGAATATATTTCAATTTAACGGACATTTTTTTAAAATCTTCCGATTTGTTTAGACAGTAAAGTGTGTATGTCTACTCAATAACGTTAAAAAAACTAATCGTTATGTTATATAACGTTAAGTTATAAATATAATTTTTGTTTGTAATTCTGTAATTACCTATATTTCGGATCTGTTTTGGTGATAAATATCAAATTATGCCTACTTGTCTTGTGGTTAGAAACTATTTTTAGGAAATATAAAAGTGTCTACGAAAATGGAAACTTATTCAATACAAATGAAACATTTAAAACATATTTTTATAAAGTTAATAAACTAACGTTACAAAATAGCTTTTTATGAAGTGTTATAGGTTATTATAACGTTATATTAAAAATATCGTTACGTTATTCTATTAGAAATTGTAGTTGAATCGTTATTATAAAGTTACCGAGTATTGTTATGTTATCCATTCCTTGTATACAGTATTCTTTAGAAGTACAAGGTGTCTCAAAAGAAATTTTATATTTATTTAGCTAACTGCGTGAACGCAACGTATCCGAGGGGCGTGGGGGTTATGTCAATCGGTAGCCTGGCTCTTGGGAATTTAGTCGCTATGGAGCGTTTCTCGGGAGCAGACCGCGCGTTATGCGCGCGAGAGTTTTACAAAAACGGTGATTCTGCGACTGTAGCGCGTAGAAAATTCTGCAGTATTCGAGGTTTTCGCCACTTAAATGATGCACCAAGCATTCCTCTCATTCGACATTGGGTTAAAAAGTTTGAAGAGACTGGTACAACGGTGGATAAATCAAAATCCGGGCGACCTAGGTCATCAAGAACGGTAGAAAACGTGGAGAATGTTAATCAGTCTGTTCGTGACGACCCGAACCTTTCAATTCGGAAGCACGCAAGTGCTTTAAATGTGCATAGATCATCATTACATCGCATTATGCACAAAGACCTAAAGCTGCTCCCCTACAAAATTCAATTGGTGCAAGAATTAAAGCCCCAAGATGCCAGTCAGAGGCTTAATTTCGTAAATTTTCTCAGGCAAATTGATCTCCCGGAGAGGTGACATAAATTGGCCTCCACGCAGTCCAGATTTAACCCCTATGGACTTTTTCCTATGGGGTTATCTTAAATCTAAAGTTTACGCCAATAAACCGACTTCACTGGCGCATTTGAAAGAAAATATCCGTCACGAAATGGCAGCCATCCCTGAGTCCACCTGCCGAGACGTCATAAGTAATTTTACTGTTCGATTAAATGAGTGCCGAGAACGCGAGGGTCTACATTTAGACGATATTATTTTTAAGAAATAAATCCCCAAAAAGTGTATTTTAATAATTAATAAACATTTTTTCTATATACGGCTTACTTTTTTTTTTAATCGATCCACTAAATATAAAATTTCTTTTGAGACACCTTGTACAGGCCTGGTAAAGGCAATTCTGGATGAGCAGAAGACAGGTACTAAAAGGTACACTGAAAAATGTTTGTATGAATTACGCAATAGAGTTCCAGAGAAAGAGATTATGTTACATCATGATAATGCGTCTTCGCATAGGATAACTTCAACTCACCAGTTTTTGGCAGGTAAAAATAATAGAACACAAGCCAAACTCACCTGATTTGAAATTGTGCGACTTTTGGCTATTTTTTGTGCTTAAAAACATTACGGGGTAGTATATTTTCGCCTGAGAAAGAGTTTGATTCTGCAATTCATGATTATTTTGAAGGTATTCCGAAAGAAGATTGATTGAGAGCTTTTAAGAAGTGGAAGGAAAGAATCGCCAATTGTATTATTGTTGAAAAGAACTACATTGAACATTTAAAAAATTAAATCTTAAAAAATATTAACCATGTCTCTTATTTATAATAATTTTAGCGTGATATAAATTAATTTTAGTGACAATTTTTTAAAAAATTTATAAAAATAGTTACATTTTATGATAAACAACAACAAATCTATCAAAACATAAAAATATATTTATAAAGATTTACCTTTTTTTCTTCACAAAACAAAAAAACCTTAAAAATTCACTTCACAGCACTAAACACTCGCGATTTTCCGCGTCGCGACGTTGAACGTACCCGACGTGTTGCGTCGCTGAATGAATACTGTGGTCCGGAGCGTCCACGCGTCTGTAACACCGTGATTGGTTCCTATAGCGCACAGGTTCCTAGGCTCCGGGTACCGGACTC
Organism: Liopterus haemorrhoidalis; assembly: GCA_963971575.1. NCBI lineage: Eukaryota > Metazoa > Arthropoda > Insecta > Coleoptera > Dytiscidae > Liopterus > Liopterus haemorrhoidalis. Next base: position 18,472,142 of record OZ020622.1, on the reverse strand, counting down.
GAACTCTCCGTGCGCTTCACTACAGATGCATTAGACACAAGTGTTTTGTTAATGTGATCTTAAATCAATAAGTTGAAATATGTTTATTGTAATGTTTGTGTCTAATGTCTAACATTAACACAAGAAAGGTTACTAATAAAACAGTGGCACTTAAACGGTTTAAAACCGTGGCGGAACTACCATACCGCCAGCCCCGCAACGCGGGGGGGGGCGTACCTTTGGGGGGCCCGAAAATTTTGAGAAAATTAGTCGCGTTTTATACTGAAAAATAAAGAATTTACTTTCCACTATAAAACACACATAAAGAAATAATACACAAAAATAAACATTTTTTTTCTTCTTACGTTTAGTAAGACCTCAGCAAAACAATAGCGAGATTGTTTATCCATATTCAAAAGAGAAATTCAATTAAAAAAATGTATGTGAAGTGTGAATCTTCACACATTTCTGGGTTTTACAGGTATTTAGTAAGTGAATGATGATTATTTGGGATGCCAAAACAAATTTTATGTCAAAATATTTTTTTATGAATATTTTAATTCGAATGCCTAATACCATTATTTAAGTTTCTAAATATGTGCAGTATTTTATTTATACAGCAAGGTTCAGTAAGATTTTTAAAATTGCGCCTATGGCTTCCATTGGTTGCTTATATCATAAGTCCCGCCCTCTGATTTCGTCAAACAGAATTAAATTATAATTTCAACACTTCCCACTGGTTATTAAATTTACGCTTTTAAAAAATAAATGCAACATTTACCAAAATATAACTAGAATTTTGAGAAAATAATTAAAACAAAATAAAAATGCAAAAAAAAAACAGAAAAAAATAAAATTAACAGGATTCGAACTCTGCAACGTTCGCACTGCAAATTACAAAGTGCATCACAAAACCAACTGAGCTACCAGAGTTACTGATCTGGAGTGTTACATAGCGAATTAAATATTTAACATATTTTAGTTAAAAAACACAAAAAATGCGTTATTTTCCGAAAACATAATCTGATTTTTAGTTTAAACCATCTGGGCTACAGGGTGTGGGATAAAATTTTTTTTTGCACAATTTTGGCAAAAATCGCATCAAAATAATTTATTTTGCAAAAATAAAATTTTGATCGTTAATCCACGTACTAAGTGCTTTCATTTGATACCCTACTCAAAATTTAAAAAAAATATTTTTTTTTTTGGATGAGCACATATTTGTTTATATTTTTAGGGGGATATGTTATTTAGATGTTTTAGTATTTTTCCTATGTGCGGGTCAAAGAGTTGTATAAGCATGCCAAATTTCAACTCTCTAGGTTTAGCCGTTTGGCTACAATTTTTACCGAACCGACAGACAGACAGACAGACAGACAGACAGACAGACAGACAGACAGACAGACAGACAGACAGACAGACAGACAGACAGACAGACAGACAGACAGACAGACAGACAGACAGACAGACAGACAGACAGACAGACAGACAGACAGACAGACAGACAGACAGACAGACAGACAGACAGACAGACAGACAGACAGACAGACAGACAGACAGACAGACAGACAGACAGACAGACAGACAGACAGACAGACAGACAGACAGACAGACAGACAGACAGACAGACAGACAGACAGACAGACAGACAGACAGACAGACAGACAGACAGACAGACAGACAGACAGACAGACAGACAGACAGACAGACAGACAGACAGACAGACAGACAGACAGACAGACAGACAGACAGACAGACAGACAGACAGACAGACAGACAGACAGACAGACAGACAGACAGACAGACAGACAGACAGACAGACAGACAGACAGACAGACAGACAGACAGACAGACAGACAGACAGACAGACAGACAGACAGACAGACAGACAGACAGACAGACAGACAGACAGACAGACAGACAGACAGACAGACAGACAGACAGACAGACAGACAGACAGACAGACAGACAGACAGACAGACAGACAGACAGACAGACAGACAGACAGACAGACAGACAGACAGACAGACAGACAGACAGACAGACAGACAGACAGACAGACAGACAGACAGACAGACAGACAGACAGACAGACAGACAGACAGACAGACAGACAGACAGACAGACAGACAGACAGACGACAAAATGACGGTATAAGGGTTTTTTGGTCATACCTACAAAATCCTAAAAAAATAACATTTAAAATAAATATTATTATAAGGTTAAACCCTACACGTTGGGTTGGAAGACATATTTCACTTACAGCCATTAAATTGCGGTTTTTAGATATAATCAAAGCTCTTTCTGAATTAAGCTTAAAAAGTGAAAAAAAAAGAAGAAAGAGACAATGCTTCAAATCTTATAAAAAGTATGAATAATTTTGAATTTGTATTTTTATGTGTAATTTTATCAAAAATATTAGGAGAAATAAATTTATCTTCAAAATTATTACAAACTAAAACTATAGATTTGAGAATTGCAACAACTTCCTTAAAAACAATCAGTAAAAATCTGAAAAAATACCGAAATATGTACTTCTCTGCGAAAGATGGCGCAATTCAAATGGCAGCCAAGTGGAATATCAGCTCCACTTTTGTTTGGAAGAGACAAAAAATTGTAAAAAAGAACTTTGATGAATTGGCAACAGATCATCGGTTTCATAACGGGGATGATTTTTTTAGAGTAACTGTATTTAATACAGTTCTAGATATTGTTATCAATCAAATTGATAATTGATTCAGAGGGATGAACGACGTTGTAAATTTGTTTTTATTCATGTCACCTCGAAATTTAATCTTGAGTTCTGCCGAAATCTTACAACAAAATACAAAGGTGTTAATGAGGAAATCTCTAAAATATCAACAATTAAAGAATTTGCCGAACTTTTAGAATTAAATATACCTCCCTGTAGGTCAGTTTTCCAGACGTAGTTATTTGGGTAGTTATTGCAATTTTATTATTTTTAACACTCTTGTCACTGTGGCAACGGCAGAGCGTTCTTTATCCAAATTAAAAATAATAAAAAACTTAATTAGAGATTTTGCTAATTTAAAATCCAGAAAGAAAGATTTAACATTTTAAATTGATTTATTTATTTATATCTATGGTCAATTTCAAAGTAGAAAAATGTGTGTAAGAAGATAGGAGCTGTTTGTCCTTGCTTCGGATTGGTTTAGATCGTCATCCCTATTACACTGTTAAAATATTGTTTTTAATCCAAGTTGACAGATATTAAGTGTCGTACATTGGAAATATATATTATTTATATTATTTAACTTTTTTCATATATTTTGTTATTATTTACATATTTAGACTTTTATTTATAATCTTAGCGTAGATTTTATGGAGAACATTCTCTATGTAATTTGTTTTTACGCAGTTATATATTTTTTAGGTTATCTGAAATATAAATATTCTTTGACACTTGACAATTAAGAGATCAAGAGAGAGGACTAATGTGAGGCCAAAAGACCAGCTGATTGTGCCCAAAGAAGAAGTTATTGATATAATTTTTAGACCTTCATATATACATATATTTTTAATTTTTATTTACAATAATTATTTAAATAAAAAACTTTAGCTCTGAAGATATATTGTTTGTTTTATTGCTTTATTTAAACTCTTTTAGCAAATCTCTCTTGTTATATATAGTACATAATTTTTAAAAAATTTCAAATTTCCCATTAAACTGAATTTATGTCGTATAAATAAGTGTATTTAACATCTGCCTGGTTTATTTCAATATCCTATTAACCATTTTCATATTTAAAAAAAAAACACTTGCTAACCCACTTACTACGCCCATGCCCTAGTTGTAACTTATTTTAAATTTCCCGCTATATTGTATTTGTCCAGTGTAAATCGTACTCGGTTCGCAGCGGTATCTACTTTTTTCTACTTTGAAATAGACCATAGTTTTGGTTTATTTTGTCTATGTTTCATTTGTTTGATATTATTGTTTTTCTTTTATATTCATAATAAAATATGTATTATAAAGTAAAATGATTATTTGAGTAAGAAGAATCCAAGGTTAAATTTCTTCACAATTATGGGACGCTAGATACGAAAAGAAAAAAATCACATAAGGTTGAGGATTTTTTTTTGCGGGGGGGGGCAACATTTGTAGTTCCGCCACTGGTTTAAAAAATATTAAAAAATAGATTATTTATAAAAAAAGTAAAATATTCAGAGTAAAATTAGAATCTTCAACACCATTGCTAAGAAAAGGAACTGGGCAACGATAGTGCATGAGCCTTTTGGATCTGAAAAAAGTGCAGCTCTTTCACTGAAGGTGTAAAATCGACTGAAATTCATTCCAAACTCAAAAACAGGTTGAAGAAGATGGTTTATCACTCAGAACAGTCTTTGATTGGTGAAAATTCTTTTGGGTAGACGTGTCAAACTTGCAGCATGCTGCCTATCCAGCAAAAGATGCACTAATTTTGAAATTGAGGACATGCAGTGGGCACCAGAAAATACTATTAGAGGATCACACTTTTTTTTAAAGATATTTGTACGCCGAAAGGTGAAAAAATACCATTAATTTTGTAATAATCTCTACTTACAGCGGATATAGTTTATAACGGCGTTGAAGGGACCAATTAAATTCGGTCTTTATAACCGTGGGTCGTTATAACCGTAGGTCGTTATATCCAAACACTATAAATACAATGTTGAAAAATATGTACATTTTATTTATGTTTGAAAAGTGTACATTTACATGAGCTTAAGCATCAAAAACAATATTCAAGTGTTACAAAACATAAAAAAAAAACGATCCAACTTATTTTACAAACAACTTACACTTTTCGGACACATTATGTGTCCGAAAATCGAAACAAAAACAAATTTACAAAAAGAATTTAACATGTATGAAACAACTAGAAATATTACTACAAATCTGCAAAAGTTATTGGATGCTTTAATGACTATACAGCCCACATCAATTGAAAGTGAGAGGGTATTCTCGGTGTCATCCAATTTTTTCCCTTGATTGCTTGACTTTTCCCTTGATTGCCTCTCGTTTCTAAAATGTTATTTTCTAAACAAGTAAAAGAAAATAATTATGTTTATGTTATATTTTATTGATTATATATTACATCTTACTGTATTTATTTTATTTTTGAATTAAATTTATTTTATTTTTTTGCCAAAACAACATTTATTTAACTTTTCTGTAAAACTTTTACAATTTCCACCTCATATTTAATATTTTTAAAATTTCCCGGGATTCCCGGGAATCCCGGGAAATTCATTTGTAAATTTCCCGTTTCCCGGGAACGAAAATAATCCGGGAAAAATTACCCTCTAAGCTCAACTACTACGCGCTTTACTCTACTATCTTATTTTCGGTATAGTAGGTGTTCGTACACAATTGGCATACTATCTTATTTTCTGGATAGTAAGTGTCAAAACACATTTAACATCTTCACTGTGATTTTGTTGTGCAATTATCTTTTAAAAAATAGTTTATGAATGTGAATATACATCGTCGCCGGCGTGATGCCATTAAAAAAATGGTATTTTGTATTATTATTATTTCTTGTGGAGGTAATAACTGATTGTCTTATTAAAAATGGGTTAAAAATGGATTGCTAGAAGAGCTACCCATGGCACATCAGCCCTTCAATTTCGTGAATTAGCCGTGGAAGATCAAAAAGAGTACAGGCTGTGTTTAAGAATGACACCAGATGATTTTAATAGGCTATTAAATTTAGTTAGTCCATTTATACAACGAACTGATACACTAGTAAGGGATGCGATTCCAGCAAGAATAAAATTGGAATTAACGCTTTATTTCCTAGCCACAGAAAATAGTTATCGTAGTCTACAACATATTTTTCGTGAATCAAAGGCATCTATTTCACAGATGATTTCAGAAATCATCAATTAATAAATCAATGTTACGCAATTTATGTAAATAAATTGTAACTTACCTGATATGGGTTTTTTTCTATTTGTTATGACAGGTTACCGCTTGCCGCCAATTTGAAATGAATCCATTTTGTGTAGCGGGGGGATAGATAGTAGCTAGTAATTACGTGGACGAGCTAGCTGCTATCCTAGCCCAACTACTAGAAGCTAGTACTCTACTAGTCACATTGTTAACTGTTTACACAGGGATAGTGACTAGTTTCTAGTTACTTGCGCTAGTTATTAGCTCTTTTACTCTACCAATGTAAACCCGGCATAAGACAGACTTGACTAACTGTTTTTAATGACTCTCTGAACTTCATTGCCTGAATAATACTACCCCGCTACCTACAGGTCGCGCATCTCATAAGCGGACACTGTAATTTTCCATAGATTTCTAGAAACTTCGGGCAAATCAATGTTGAAGGTGCGCCGTCCGCTTCAAGGCTATTGTATTCTTTGGCAGGGTCGTATTCGAAACAATATAATAAGCGCCTTTGTCGTGATTTCAAATTTTCAGTGTCGCCCTTAATGTCGAAAAGTTTTCGAACCTCTGCTCTACCAGATTCCGTGATATCCTACACTCTAAAAAAAGTAGTGTTAAAGGAACTTCATGGTAGGTACACCAAAAAATGAACTATCCAGGCCGGTTTCTGAAATCTTAGTTAACTATAACCAAATGGTCAGAAAATGGTTGCTATGGATACTTATGGGATTTGATTTTTATATTGTAACTGAGTTTAGCCAACTCGGCTAAACTCTCAGAAACCGGACCTTAGTGTACCATGAAGTCCCTCGCTTTTCGTGTTAATTATTTACAATTCTTTTTTGATTAAATTGAGTGTAAAGTTTTCAATTACATACTGGTTAAATTATAGTGTCAGAAAATAAATAGTGTGAAAGTAGTGTTAATTTTAACATTGAAAAAGCAATATTTCATAAAAATAACACTATCTGAATAAACGAAGATTTACACAGTGATTTGGTTAAAAATAGCGAATTTTTTACTTTTTTTAAATGAAAATTTTAACCAAACTGAGAATGAACTTTTACTCATGAATTTTTTGCTGTGTATGACAGACTTTAACTTATTTAAAAATTAATTCCGTACCTTTTTTGTACTATTTAGTTTCTAAATTAATATAATAAATTTAAATATTTTCGCCCTAAAACAACTGTCTGCAAATTATGTTATATGAATATTTGCATTAAGTTAAATAATTTTATCAATATTTACATGGCAGCACATAATCCCTAAAACTGTGTGTACATATTTAATATATACGCGCACACACGTCCTCCCTTCACCGTGGGATTAAGAGGTGAAGGCAGAATTCAAAATAAATACCGAGGGAGAGAAATTATAAAAAGAGTGTAAACAAAACAATTGAAGATATGAGTAAATATGCAACAAATGTTGAAGTAATTGTTTTTAATTTCACTACAAGCTCCATCTACATCTGTGTTTCTCAACCGAGGGTCCGTGAATGTTTTTTTTTATTTTTTCACAAACCAAGCACAAGAAATAAATTACTTTATATACGGCGGCACATTAATCTATGTTGTATCTATGCTAATGTATAAATTAGTTTGTGTGTGTGTATGCATGTACGCATGTATGTAAACTAAAGAACGGCTGCACTATTTTAAAAAAATACACCAGCGCAGTGGCGCACCCAGGAATTTTTGTTGTGGGGGGGGGCGGAAGACAAAATTATTTAAATTATGAATAAGGTTCACACTTCTAAATTTCAAGTGATGATCTAAAAAAAGGTCCTCATCTTTTTAAATTTTTCTAGTGTCTTTGTGTGTTTTTATTTTTATTTCCTTCCTTCTTAGGGGGGGTCCCCGGGCACCCCGATCGCTCAATAAAGGGATCGCGCAGATGGAAATTCTCTAAAAATCCATTTTAATGCATTTTTTTGAAAGTTGTAACTTCTGTGCTGCTTGTGGCCAATTACTTAAATTTGATTATTACAAAAAGTAGAGCAGAAGCCATAAGCTTGTTATGCTCAAAGAAAAATAATTACATAATTATACTTACAAACTAGAAAATAATATGTAATACAATTATTTACAAAATTATGAGACATATAACATTATACTATAAATAATATTTAAAATAATCGAAAGAACAAAATAAACCAGATAATAAATAATCAAAAGAACAAAATAATCAAAAGAACAATATAATCAAAAGAACAAAAGAACAAAATAATCAAGAGAACAAAATTGCTAATTAATAAATTATTTCCATTACATTGGGAATAGATGGCTAATACTATTTTTGAAAGCGTTTATCGATGGGGCAGATACGACATTGTCCTGGAGAGAGTTCCACAGTTCAAATACACGGTTGGTGAAAAAGTGTTGCCTCGGTTGCTTGCTGTATTTCTCGTGCTTCAATTTTAAATGGTGTCCACGAAGTCGACGGTCCAGGTTAAGTTCGTATTTCCGTCAGGAAAGCCGAAGTGAGAACGTCTATGCTCGGCAGACTGATGCCGAATGTTGGAAGCCCCTCGAGTGGAAAAAGGGCGGTGCTTTGCGGAGTGGTGCACTCGATACTCCTATACGGAGCCTCTATTTGGCACGAGGTGTGCAAACATGCAAAATATAGGAATATCCTTATAGGTGCACAGCGGAAGGCACTGCTCAGGTGCGCGTCGGCCTACCGTACTGTGTCGAGCGTTGTCCTGCAGGTGATCACGGGAACCGTTCCGATTTTCCTCCTGGTCGAGGAAAGGAGGACGGTGACCGAGAGTGCCAGTCGCGGCGAGACCACCAGACGGAATGCCAGGGAGCAGAGCATCGCTCAATGGCAGGACGAATGGAATAGGAACACCACCAAAGGCCAGTGGACGAAACGTCTGATACCAGACGTAAGGACCTGGCTTGAATGCCCTCACCGTAAGCTAGACTACTGGCTGACCCAAGCGTTGACAGGTCACGGTTCTTTTCGTACGTATACGAAGAGAATCGGTAAGGACCTGGAGGATACGTGCGTGTACTGCGAAATGGTGGACTCTGTGGAGCACACCATCTTTCAGTGCATGCGTTGGGACGCGGCGAGGGTGGAGGTGGGGGCCCTATGCCCAGCGGCATTAACACATGACGCCCTGGTTGCAGAAATGATGCAATCCAGGAGGAAGTGGGATGCCATCCACAAGATGATTAAAGCCATCATGGAAAGGAAGGAGACAGAAGAAAGGAGCAGACAGCAGGAGTCGAATAGAGGGGAGCCTGAATAGACTACCAGGGGGCATCTGACGCTGATATCCTAACGGATGGTTCCGGATGCCTCAAGCGTGGCGAAGAAGGGGAGTTTTAGCAGGTATAAATCCTGCACTACCTGCATGCAAGTGTCTTTGCGAAGATTTCTCCTCTTTAAAAAAAAAAAAAGGTTAAGTTCGTACAGTGAAGACATATCAATGGAAAACTTGCCTGTAGTTAGCCTGTACATCTGAATGTTGATCTACCCATATTTTAGAAGATCTTCTTCTTGTGCAAGTACCTTCAATTTTGCCCTGGATGACCATTTCTTCTAGGTTGCTAAAAGTCCTTTGTGACACATGACCACGCGTGGAAAGCCTGGTTGGAATTTAAATTTCTTCTATAATCATATATTCTTTTTTTCCCCTAGGCCTTGCGACGTTTAGGGTATTAACAATTGCAAACAATTACGAGAAATGAAAAATAAAATATATATACATACAATGGATATTTTACAATATTTTTTATTTCATTTCTTTGTTATTCTTCCAGTGTCCCTCTTTTTCTTCCTATTCTCCTTCCGGCTTCCCTCTCCGATCGCCTTCCTTCTTGCCTCTAGTTCTCTCACCCATATTTCCCTTGCCTGCCTCACTCATCAGTTCCTTTATCTCTTCCTCACAGACTGCCATCTCTCTGTATCTCTTTACTAAATGCTCCAAGGTTTCTTGTTTTTCCTTGCACATTCTACAGAGTTCACTAGTTCACATTCTATTGTTCCTCTCTTCGTTGCCGCATCTTAAGCTCGCTATCCTCCTGACTCTACCGCCTGATCTTCCTCTTTTCCCCTTCAAGTATCTCGGTATTCCGATCACTCTTATTTCTTTATATCTTTTCACACTCCGCGATTTTTCTTTCCTGTTTCTGTACCCCTTATGTCCATTCCACGCCTCCTAATCTAAAGTACTAATATCTTTGAAATTATTTTGCAATGGTCCAATATTAATGCGGACACCTTTATTTTAGACGTTTGCCATTGCTGATAGTACTAGGCTAGAATAGTACAATATAATGAGTATTAGTATCAAAAAGATATAATACTTCAAGAGTATATAAAAAAATAAATTCGGACGTTTCGGAAACTGCTCAACAATCTGTTTCCGTCTTTAGCGATCACGAGAAGTGATAAACATTTCAGTTTTCTTCGAGTTTTTATACCGAGTATTGTAAGAGTGGGAGCAGGTTATAGGTACGTTGCTATTGGTTGGGTGGTTGGGATCAGGTATGGGTAGGGACGGGACTACCTGCGGAGGATTAACGACCGGATTAAGGTTGTTTGGCACATTATTGTGTGGTAATGAGTTGTTTGTTACCGGATTAGTGACTTGAGGATTAAAAGGATTGTTTTGAATAATGGAAAGCCAGAGTTGAGGAAATTCTGTGCTGGCTTGGCTAACAGCATCTCCAGAGTTTTCGATTAAAGCAGACTCTTTCAATTTTCTTTTGAACTTGTTTTCCTCATACATTAAGGGTTTAGCATCTTTCCATTGGAAATGGTGTTCATTTTCCCAAGCATGTTCAGCCAGTTTAGAACTGTAAATTTTGCCCTGCTGAACTTTCTTCTTATGCTCGTTTACCCTAACATGTAGAGGTCTGCAAGTCTCGCCAATATATTGTTTCCCGCACTGGCAGGGAATAGAGTAGACACAGTTTTTAAAGTCGAACTCGATTTGAAGGCTACTTGGATATTATGCTTTTTTTAATAGGGCATAGAGACATATATAGTCTTCACTTCTTCGATTTCTCTTCCTGACCATTACCATTTTACTTTCTTTCTCCTTCCTCCCCATTTACCGAACACCATCACCTTCATTTTCATGTTGTTCAGTTGTAATTAATCTTATAATTAAAGCATTAGTAAGCTTTGCGGTCCCACAGTATTCGTAACATGCGTCTTCAGCACCATAACTTGACGGAGTCTAGCTTACTCTTGTCTGTTGCTTTCACTATCTAGGATTCCTCAGCACTTTCCATACTCTTGTTAGTTTGGTCATAGAAGACGTAGCTAGTGTAATACGATATTTTATTTCCTCCGAGCATCCAGTCTGGTTAGAAATCAGATTCCAGGTATGCGAAACTCTCCTTGACGTCTCTACCAAGCAAATGATCATTAGCTTAGTTTCTGATCTGTTTCTGCACTTGCCGACTCAATTTTTAGTAGCTATTTCTTCCTCATCTTTATCCATGAGCCTAGTGTCGTACACAAAACGTACGTTAGTTATTCTACGATCATCAATAACTCATCTCCTTGCCATTCATCTAGGGATTTTCTCATAACATTTCCATGATATATTAAATTTATTCAACGTCTCCGAATAAGTTTCTGAGTTATTGTTAAAATTTTAATCTCATAAAATATCGGAACAAGAAGCACATTTTCCCAAAGTTACGATATCGAAAATTTTTGTTCTCACTCATCCTTTTTTGTTCGTAAATTTGATCAGAATTTCACGTCTTAGTTGCAGACATTTTAGAAATATATATCGACGGATTAATAGGATCCGTTATTAAATTAAGGACCTTAAGAGAATACAAAGTGCTGCTAATGTAAAATATAGACTTCCGTAAGTGGATTATGTTACGTTTTTGTTTTTCTAATAAATTATTTTCCATTAAAATTAAGTATTCGAAGCGTAAATTATTTGATACATGTGAAGTACGTGGGCGAGATGAAAAAAAGTGCTAATGAAAATTAAAGATTTTTTTATTTTCGAGAACAGCATAATATTGTTCGTTAATTGCCTGGCCCTTTGGGATTTATTTTATGTAAAAAAAATGATCTTTCCAGCTAAAGAGACTACTTATGCTTCTTTGGAGTTGGAAAAAGCGATGAACCCACTATCTGGTCTGTTCCTTGGTCTTTGGCGTGTAAAATAGACCCACATCTGGTCCATGGTCACGAAGCGACGCAAAAAATCCATCGGATATTTATTAAACTTATCCAAACCAGCCAGAGAAAGTTGAGTTTGTTCTCCACATAAAAGCAAACACGGCACTTATCTTGCGGATAATAATAATAATTTTAATAATAATAATAATAATTTTATTAATGTTAACAAATACAAAATATTTTTACATACGTCAGAAATATAAATAAAAGTAATAATGGGAAAAAATACTACAAATAAACATAGCATGAACAATAATACATTGAATTTAACATTAAAAATAAAGTTACAAAATTACATTACAAGTCATTAAAATTATTAGCGAGGTATTGGTCAAAGTTATAAAATGCTTTAGTTATTAAATATGTTTTTACGGTCTTTCTGAATTGCTGGTTGTTTAACTTCTTTATTGCCAAGGGGTGTATGTTGTAAAATAAGATACCAAAATAATTGAAGGACTGCCTTGATTTGGTCAATCTTACGTATTTTGGTCTGATTATATCATTTTTTCTTGTAAAATGAGCATGTATTTGATTTTGCTGTTCATAATTAATCAGGTTGCAATGTACGTAGACGAGACATTGAAATATAAATAAACACGGCAAGGTAAGGATATTCAAATCAGTAAATTTGTGTTTACAGTCTGATCTGTAGGATAAGTTAGCTATTATTCTAATAACGCGTTTTTGCAAAGAAAATATTCTCTGTGAAAAGGGGGAGTACCCCCAGGCAAGAATCGCGTAGGACATGTGACTATGAAAGAGTGCATGATATGCTGTGAGTAAAATATTACGGGACACGCTATGTCTGAGATTACGCAAACAAAAAATTGCTTTGCAAAGTTTATTAGCAAGATGATCTATATGAACTTCCCAGCTAAGATTAACACCAATATGGACACCTAAGAATTTAATTGATTCTGGATTTTCCATATGTGCCAATCGAAGTGAGAAGATCATTTGCTGAGTTTTTTAAGCGTTTAAACTTAGGTTATTAGCAGTGAACCACTCACGACTAAGTTTTAAATTGGTGTTATTTAAAGATAATGTTTCTTCAAAGTCCTTCGAAGTTGAAATTATGGTGGTATCATCCGCGTACAATATTGTGTTTGTAGTTTTGAGGAAGGAAGGCAAATCATTAATATAGATTAGGAAGAGAAAAGGTCCAAGAATAGAGCCTTGAGGGACGCCATATTTAGCAGTTTGAACTTGTGACTTAACACCCTTTAAGTAAACAAACTGTTTCCTGTCTTTTAAATATGATGCAAGAAGTGAACAGCTATTGTGACTAATATTATAACAGGCCAGTTTTTGAATTAATAAAGCTGGACAAAGACAATCAAACGCCTTTGTCAGATCTAAAAATGTGGATATACTGTGTGCTCCTTCCTCAACGTATAGATTATAGATAGATTCCGTATACCCAATTCTTCGGTTAAAATAATATGTACATGTTTCTTCGATATACCAAATATATCTGCTATCTCTGATAACTTTAATTATCGATCATTGAAAACAACATAGGGAACATTTTTTTTTATAGACGTGAAGTTAAGCCTAGTATGGTTAGCAGAGCTGTGCCAAATACTCAGAATAGTATTTCAAATGCGAAATATCAAATATCGATCAAAGTATTTAAAATAACAAATACTATTAATCATCGTTTATAAAAAGTATTTAAAATATCAAATAATTTTAAAAAGTATTTGAAATAATGCTAATTTATACGGAATCCATCGGGAACTGATCTTTTTCACAGCTACATATTCATGCAAAATCGAGTGTATTGCAGTCTGCGATATGCCAAAGGATACCGCTATCTCACGGTAAGTCACATACCAGTCTTCTTCAATCATTTCGAGCACAGCATCGATGTTTATTTGACTCATAACCGATTTTGGTCGACCGTCACGAGATTCATCACTGACGGACGCACGACCACGACGAAATTCTGCAAACCAATTGTAAACAGTCTTTTCTGATGATGCTTCATTACCAAAAGTTGAACAAAGCGAATCTATGCATTGTTGTTGAGTTAGGCCTTTACTAAAATCATAAAAAATCATCCAACGAAAACCTTTACGAGTAATTTTTTCACAAACTGTTTTTTTTAACGCTCACTGTCAACAAACTACTCTGTCAATTTATAAGCTACCACTGATTTCACAATAACAAATGTCAAATTTTACGAATATAGAAATGACATTTCAATGCCATCTAGTGATCGTTTGTAAAAACATAAAAAGTAACCCTCGTACACACAAACGAACTAATTATATATATATTAGTACAGATATCGCCATGAAGACGCATACCTGGGAGGCGGCGGCTGACGGCGGCTTAACCCCCCCCCCTCCACCGAATCAAAAAACACGTTGTTTAAGTGTTTTTAAGGAATACTCTTCTGTTGCCATGGATTTCATTCGCCGACAGCTCTTTTTTTAAAAGATTCTTAATGATTGAGTGATAATCAAGATTTTTAACAAAACCAAACAGACTGCTTTTTGAAGTTGTCAAAACCAAACTAAATGTCAGTACGGAATATAATCAACTTAACTGAACTCATCCCGTATGAAGACCGAGTACTCTAGTATCATATAATATTATATATCGAAAATGTGCTTGCTTTGAACTATAAATTTGGTTTAATTTAGATTATTTCAATTTTGTGTTTCTGATTTCAGCATTAAATTAAATATATTGCCCTTTGGCATTAATAAAACTTTTTTATCCACCCTAAATTTGTTGAACCATTCCTTAGTTGATCGTAAAGCTTTTCTGTCCGTGCTTAGGTGCGTAAATATCTTGTAAATGTCGGGAAGAACGTATTAAAATAGATTGAATACACTCGGAATGAGATAGCACAGAAGGAATGTACGAACACAAAGAACGGAGGAAAAAGTGTGAAAAGTGAATAAAAGGACACATGTGAACCAGAAAATGTTACATGAAAAAGGATGTTTTCACACATATTGAGGAAAATATTTCTTCAAAAGAATATACAGCGCAGTTCATATGTTTTAAAAAAGTTTTTGTGTGTAAATTAAATAATGAAATCCTTTTAGAAAAACTCAAGTCATATGGGATTTCTAGAGAGCTATTAGCATGGCTTGAGTGTTATTGAACTGAGCGTATCCAGTTCATCTTCATAGCTGGCTTCATCTCGGATGTTATCAATGTTCCCTCTGGAGTTCCTCAAGGATCCTATAAGGGTCCAAAAAATTTCATGTTTGTGTATTACTTCGAAAAAAATCTCAAGTTTTGTTTTAATCTTCTCTTTGAAGAAGACCTTAAACTCTTTTGTAAAATAATGTTAGCAACAGATATTAGAGTATTTCAAGAAGACCTTAAAACACTGGTTGAATGGTATGCCACAAACTGCCTTCATTTCAACTCAAAGAAGTGCAAAACTATCGTGTTCACGGGAAAATATCCTAGGACAGCGGTTCCCAAACTTTTTTGTCTGCGACCCGGTACGAGGTTTTAAAATTTTTCGCGACCCACCTTATGAAAAAAAACATTTATTTACAAAACAAATTTTATTTTAAAGCAGTAGCTTTATTTATTTATTTATTTATTTATAGTAATAAAGAGTGATAAATAGTAATAAAGAGTATAGTATGGTAATAAAGAATATAGTATAGTAATAAAGAGCTCAAATATACACTATTCTAGTGATTAACTGACGTAAAAATAAAATGTGTACAAAAAAAATCCTTTTTGTGTTTTTACAATTTTTTTCGCGACCCGGCAAAATTTTTCTGCGACCCACACTTTGGGAAACGCTGTCCTAGGATAGTGAGTACGAAGGTTATCTTTTAAGTTTTTACAGAAACTAAGAAAGAAAAAATATTTTTTGGAACAAACTGTTTTATTGCTTTTCAAAATATTCGTCTTTAAAATTTATACATTTTTGCATACGTTTTTTGCACGACTTTATTTTGCATGCAAAAAATTTTATAACAGTTTATTTTAGAGACATTTTGTTTCTTTTTTTATTGTTTTCAAAGCTTGCTACGTTCAACTTTGTAAAACTTATGTTGATTATTATTTTGTAAATAAATGGTCGCCATTTTGAAATGGTTAACATAAAAATATGATTTTTTGGTGTCATTGTAAAGCTAATTTAATGTACTAGGAAAAAAATATAAAATTATCGATTCCCTATACTAGATCAAAAGTTGACATCATTTCCGGTGAAACCGGAAGTGCCTCAGAATTCTTATAGTAACCTTTAGATGGGCCTTTTTAGTTTAAACTTTTAGTCTAGTTTAACTTTTGTTCTGAAGATTTTTTGTATCTTTACAAATAAAGGAGATTTTCGGGGTGCCCCGTTTCAAACAAACACTCTGTATATAACTCTTTAAAAATAATTTGCCAAAAAATAATTATAGACAAGAAAGGCTCATGACGAATCTTTCAGTGCACTGAAATCAGCCAATAGGTATTCACCAAAACTATAATTTGCTTTGTTCTTCAAATAAGCTTTTATCTTTGAGGCAAAGTTATTATTTGGTAACCTCTTAAGCTGCATTTAGAGCTCTGTAAATCAACACGTTGTACGCTATGGATAATTTTTAAACGAGGTCATTTGGTATGATCAGACATGCTCGTGCTTTGTCGTTGCTATACTACTGTTGAGCGATATAGTACGAGCTTGTCCGATCATACCAATTGCACTCGTTTAAAAACTATCCATAACGCACAGCGTGTTAATTTACTGAGCTCTGAATGCAGCTTTAATCTCACTTGGTAGTACATTATAAAATTTAATAACAAAATAGTTTAATGACTACCTTGTTGTTGATAGTCTTATATAATTAGGTCGTATTAAGTCTTTGCCCCTTGTGTTATAATTATGAACATCCTTTTGAAGGCAATGAAAGCATTTTTGCAATCCTCTCTGTAGGCTAAACCACTGATAATCCTAACAACACAACGCTGAAATCCAAAAATTCTGGTCGCATGTGCTGAATGGCCCCACACCAATAATGCGTACGTAACGTGCGACTGGAATAACGAATAATACGCACATAGAAGAACATCTTGAGTGTCTTTCAGTTTAAGGTTTCTAATACAAAAAATTGTCTTGCATAAACTTGTGGATGTCACCTCTACATGTTTTTCCCAGCTGAGGTTTGCGCCTATTGTAACTCCTAAGATTTACGGAGCAGGTAGTATAAAAAATTGATGTGAAGTGTGAATATTCACACATTTCAGGGTTTTGCAGGTATATAATAAGTGAAGGCGGCATGCTGAGTGTGTAGGACAAATTTTACTTTATAGTAATCACGGCAAAATGAACGATATTTTTAAAATAATTTATCGTCTGTTAATCATATAATAAAACTGGTTATTAAATTTACGCTCTTAAAAATTAAATGCAACATTTGTCAAAATATAACTAGAATTTTGACAAAATAATTTCAACATAATAAAAATGCAAAAAAAAACAGAAAAAATAAAATTCACTCCGTACTCGAACTCGAAACCCTTCGTTTCCAGCGCATTTTAGCTTACGACACCAGTGCTCTAACCGTTACGCTATCGCACGCCTTGTATGTGCGTGTCTTACATTGGTATAACTTTTGTACTTTGTGAACCAAAAACCACAAAAAATGCGTTATTTTCCGAAAACATAATCTGATCAAAAATTCCTGTTTCTATTTCGTTTCACACCAATATACATTACTTAGATTTTTTTTAGATTTTTAGTTTAAACCATCTGGGCTACAGGGTGTAGGACAAATTTTTTTTTGCACAATTCTTGCAAAAATCGCATTAAAATAATTTATTTTGCAAAAATTAAAATTTGATCGTTAATCCACGTACTAAGGGCTTTCATTTGATACCCTACTCATCTTGAGTGTCCTTGAATATATTTTCCATGAATTTAAAAAAAAATATTTTTGTTTTCGATGAGCACATATTTGTTTATATTTTTAGGGGGGTATGTTTTTTAGATGTTTTATTATTTTTCCTATGAGCGGGTCAAAGAGTTGTATAAGCATGCCAAATTTCAACTCTCTAGGTTTAGCCGTTTGGCTACAATTTTTACCGAACAGACAGACAGACAGACAGACGACAAAATGACGGTATAAGGGTTTTTTGGTCATACCTACAAAATCCTAAAAACACATTTTTACTTTCTACTTCTATCCATCTTCTTCTATAATTTTACGATATTGAAAGTGAGCTAAATTGCCAACCGCTTACTATTAGTAAAAGTCTTATGTGGCCCTCATAAATTTTTAATTTGAGACCCCTGAACTAGATGTACATTTCGTCTACAATGTAGACATCTTTAGTAGTACTTCAGAGTATTACTGTAGATGTGTCAGGACCGCACTGCGTTCACATTTACAAAAATACAAATACTGCATTTCATTTTTCATTTATTTCATTGTTTTTTTGTTTTTTTGTATGACGTAATTATCTTTTCCATTGATTTGCTTTTAAAATTCGTTCTGCCAACGAAAACAAAGTACAATCACCTTTTTGTTTTTGTAAAAGTTGCGACAAGTCTTTTTATATGTCACAGCCAATATTTGGAAACAAATATTTTTAAAAATGTTTTATTTTTGACTGTTTTTATTTCAGTTCTATTGTTCCAAACAAAAATACGACCTGAACATTTTTATCACATCATTTCGAAATTATTTGCAATGCACTTCTTAAAACTGAACAGTAAAATCGGTAGAACAACAACATGTCACAAAAAGATCCATGGAGAGGGCAATGTTGGGTATTAATTTGACTAAGTACCTGAGAGATGATAAAACCCCCATAAAACGAACAGATTTTACGTAAAGCTGGGAAAAGTACAGAGTTGGGTTCTATACTCTATCTCAGAAAAACTGATAGTAATAAAATTTATTATTTGTAAAAAGTTATT
The DNA here is from genome assembly GCA_963971575.1 of Liopterus haemorrhoidalis. Taxonomy (NCBI): domain Eukaryota; kingdom Metazoa; phylum Arthropoda; class Insecta; order Coleoptera; family Dytiscidae; genus Liopterus; species Liopterus haemorrhoidalis. The sequence continues at coordinate 18,453,202 of OZ020622.1, read as the reverse complement.
GTTTTTTCACACAGAAGCGGCAAAACAAAAGCGACAAAATATGAATAGTTCGAAACGAAATATTGTTAAAAACAACCGAGTGTGCCGCACATATTATATGGGAATATGAACTAGGGTTAAACACAATAGATCATAAAAATTTGACCCTAAAATTTTGTGGAAAAATATTATCACAGGGGTGTGTTTAAGGATATGATAAATATGGTCACGGGCGTGCGTTTAATAAAATGATAAATAGTAATATAGAAATACACAAAACCAATTTAAACATGTTTAAAATGTGCACGCCACTGGTAACTGCCTGACAAAATGATTTATTACTATCAGTCTTTCTGAGATAGAGTATAATGTGTATATTTCTTAAATAGCATAGTGACATTTTGTTTCTTGACAATATTTTACTCGTTCAGTTACTTAAATCCACCTAAATCATACCGAATATTTTTCTCAAATGCTTGTCCTTTACGTTGCTTTTTAAAATATTCGCCTTTAAGATTTATACACTTTAGCAAGCGTTCAAACCAATTCTCGAAACATTTTTTCACTCTGAAGTTGGTATTTCAAAAACATGGTTTTAGAAGGCTTCATCCGCTTCTTGAGGTAATGAAAATCGCTGTCCACGCAATTTTTTGTTTAACATTGGAGGACAAACAAAAAATCGTTAGGGGATAAATCAGGTGAATACGGGCAATGATACATTAATTCGATGTTTTTCATCTTTAAATAATCAATTGTTTGACGTGCTGTGTGGGAGCTTGCGTTGTCATGATGGAGAATGATGCGACGTTTTTAGTTGTTTTTCCTGATTTTGTCGATGACTTCTGGCAAACAAATTGTTGTATACTATTCAGCATTAACTGTTCTCTGATCCTCTAAAGGAATGATTGTGACATGTCCAGTACAACCGAAGAAACAAGCGATCATTTTCTTGGAAGTGCTTCATGAACGAACAACTTTTGTGGGTTTCGGTTCATCTTGGAAGATCCAAACAGTGAATTGTTGCTTGGTTTCCGGTTCATATGAATAAATCCAAGTTTCGTCACCTGTAACGATGTTGTATACGAATTTTGCAGTGCCTAGGTTGATTTATTTAACATTTCCTTACATCAATCAACACGAGTCGTTTTTGAGCTTCGGTCAAATTATGCCGAATGCATCGGGAAAATATCTTTTTCACAGCTAAGTGTTCATGCAAAATCGAATGTATTGCAGTCAACGATATGCCAAAGGATGCCTCAATCTCACGGTAAGTCACATGTCAATCATTTTGCGTACAGCATCGATGTTTTTTTGAATCACAACCAGCGTGTTTTCCAGCCCTTGCTATTAGTTTTAACGTACTTTATCCAAATTCATTCTAGAACATTTCAACTTCTACGTATCACTGTGGTTCACCATAATATGGGTACTCAACGTGTTGGGGTTAATTATTTTTACAGTTTAATTATAATATAGCACTTGTATTTTCCATTTTAAAAACTCTTGTGAGCCAGTTTTGACATTTCAGTATCGTAAAACTTTTTTCTTTTTCCAACTATTAATCTTTCTTTTCAATTTTTTCTTTTTTTTTTCAATCATTTTCAAAATATTTTATGTATGGAACAACAAATACTGGCCAAAATTAGTTGTAGGTGTAGGGATCCCACTTCTGATGATAAACGCTTCCTAGCGTTTGTAATAATATCAATTAAAACACAGCAACCAAGCATTTATTACAACGTCCATATTCTACCAAATAGAGAGGATGGCTTTATGATCGTGAATGTTTCGCTTTGGTGTCGACGTCGATAGTTGACCAAGATTAACATATGATTACTTGCGTTTCGAGTTGTCGAAATAGATCCATTTTTCATCGCCGGTCACGATACCCCACAAAAAACTCTTCCTTTATGCCTTGCAAGCAAATAAATCGAGATGTTTAAACGATTAGCAATGGCATTTTCGGTCAATTCATGTGGCAGCCATCTCCTTTCTTTCTGGGTCTTTCTCATGGCTTGAAAACGTCGTGAAATGGTTGATTTATCGACTTCGAGCTGTTGAGCTAATTCTTTGAGAGTTTGAGTAGGGTTTTCTTCCAACAGAGCTTGCAGTTGTTCATCTTCGAAAAATTTTAACTGACCTGGCCGTTATTTGTCGTGAACGTCACAATTACCACTTTCGAATCATCGAAAACAATATCTACATACTGTTTCCGATGGATCACATTCATCATAAGTTTTCATAAACAATAGATGAACTTCAGCTGCACTTTTTTTCAAATCTAAGTAATCTTCTTCATATCGGAAAAACAATTTATCGCTTTTCATTTAAATTCGGTTATACAAGGTGTCTCAAAAGAAATTTTATATTTATTTAGCTTACTGCGTGAACGCAACGTATCCGAGGGGCGCGGGGGTTATGTCAATCGGTAGCCTGGCTCTTGGGAATGCAGTCGCTATGGAGCGTATCTCGGGAGCAGACCGCGCGTTATGCGTGCGAGAGTTTTACAAAAACGGTGATTCGGCGACTGTAGCGCGTAGAAAATTCTGCAGTATTCGAGGTTTTCGCCACTTAAATGATGCGCCAAGCATTCCTCTCATTCGACATTGGGTTAAAAAGTTTGAAGAGACTGGTACAACGCTGGATAAATCAAAATCCGGGCGACCTAGGTCATCAAGAACGGTAGAAAACGTGGAGAATGTTAATCAGTCTGTTCGTGACGACCCGAACCTTTCAATTCGGAGATATGTTATGTAGCGTTATGTGGAGATGTTAGACAACTTCTTGGTACCTGAACTGCAAAACTTTCCTGGCTATAACCAAAGAACATGGTTCCAATAGGACGGAGCAACTTCACACACGTCCAATATGTCTCTGCCACGTGTTCGTGAAATTTTCTCAGGCAAATTGATTTCCCGGAGATGTGACATAAATTGGCCTCCACGCAGTCCAGATTTAACCCCTATGGATTTTTTCCTATGGGGTTATCTTAAGTCTAAAGTTTACGCCAATAAACCGACTTCACTGGCGCATTTGAAAGAAAATATCCGTCACGAAATGGCAGCCATCCCTGAGTCCACCTGCCGAGACGTCATAAGTAATTTTACTGTTCGATTAAATGAGTGCCGAGAACGCGAGGGTCTACATTTAGACGATATTATTTTTAAGAAATAAATCCCCAAAAAGTGTATTTTAATAATTAATAAACATTTTTTCTATATACGGCATACTTTTTTACATGGCGTCTGAGGACTGAATTTTAGTATAAAATGTTCACACTTCAAAATGATATAAGAGACATCTGTCACTGACCACAGCATACATACCTAGAACTATCTACACGTGAACAGCGGCTTTCAATGCAACCTCCTATTAAAAGATTGTAGGTGTATAAAGGCTTGAGATTGACTGGGATTTACAAGCTGTGTAAATTAAGTAACCGGACTGATTTAAATATTTTTTATTTATTCGAATATAATTACAATTCAATATTTTCTCCCTCAAAATAACTTCCTTGGGAAGCCACACAGCGCTGGAGACGGTTCTTCTAATCCTCATAGCAGTGCTGGAACTCGGATACTGGAATAGCTTTCAGCTGGTCGGTTATGTTTGAATGTTTTCGAGTGTCCCAAAATGACGTCTCTTGAGCTGATTTTTCAATCTTGGGAAGAGGAAAAAGTCTCAAGTTAGGCGAATAAGGAGGTTGAGGAGCCACAGAAATGTTTTTACTGGCCAAAAACTCGTTTATTGAAATTGCTATGTGACAAGGCGCATTTTCATCCCCAATTCATTGGTCAAAATCTGATGAACGGTAGTGTGAGTCAAATTCAACTCTTCCCCGATCATTCTGTCAACCAGTGGCGCACCCAGAGGGGGGCGGAGGCCTGCCTCTCCCCCCAATAAAGAAGGAAATACCAAATTTTCTATCACCATGGTCAAATATATGTATTTAAAAATAGAGGTAAGGACCTTTTTTGTTTTTAGGGCATCACTTGTATTTCAAAGGCGAGGAGCTTTTTTTTTAGATCATCACTGGAAATATTAAAATGAGAACATTATTCATAATTTAAATAATTTTTTTTTCGCCCCCCCCCCAATTAAGTTCCTGGGTACGTCACTGCTGTCAAACCGACGATCTGAACGCACAAGATCCCGGATTCTGTCGACATTTTCATCGGTTCGTGAAGATGAAGACCTTCCGCTGCGCGATTCATCTTCAATCAACTTTCTTTCTTCTGAAAATGCCTTAAACCACCAAAAAACCTAGGTCCTTGGCACTGTCTCCGTTGTCCTGCTGAAGTTTTGCAAAAGTATCCGTTGCACTGTGCCCAAGTCTAAAGCAAAACCTGATAGCACATCGTTGCTCGAAATGAATGTCATTCATTTTTTGAACTCACTGGAAAAAACTGTTTCACGAAAAATATCGCTACGGGCAACAAAATGACTCTAGCGAGTTCAAACTCGTACTGAAAGCGTATCACATGTTCACCTGCCGTGTCTCCAAATCCTGCGTCCCAAATGGTGCCAGATTAAACGCTATGTTCCAGTCTTGTTACTTAATTTACACACCTAGTCTGGTACTAGATATTAGCTGTGCTAATTTAACTGATCGATAAAATTAATACATTACTTACGCAGATATTCTGCGATGGGTTGGCTAGTATATAGATATTTTGATAAACAAGCCATTATTAGCATATAATATACGCCTTTTTAAATCCAAAAGATAAAACGTATGTGAAAGCAAAAACGAGCATTAATTTTTTATGTATACATACAAAAATGTCCCGTATTATTTTTAAACTCCAGTCCTTTTACACTTAAATTCCAGCAATTATCCATTCCTCCTCTTATTAATATTTATCATCATTATTTTATGTGTATAAAATATTTCTACCGCAGATGTTATTTTTGTTTTTCCTCTCGACATAATGAAAACATTTGAAAGCATCAAAGCAAATGTTACTATGGTAACGAACTGCGCGTATGTTTCTCGACATTACCCGAGGCTACAAGCAACCTTACCAATAAGAACATTAACCATCGTGTTTAGTGAGTGCTCTTGATAGTGATGTCGCCTTTATTAATATGATAGTTTTTGATTTTTAATTGGTTTTCTTTTTATTGGTTTTTTTATGATTTTGATTTTAATTGGAACTGAACCTTTGAAGAGAGGTTATTAAAAAGGCTTTGATATTGTCAGATGTAAATTGCAAATATTTTAAAACGACAAACATTGCAGCATTTATAACTCAGTTTCAAATAACAATTAAAGTCGTATTTAGGGATGGGAATTTATTTTTGAACATCGTAATATGCGCGATTCGATACATCGTAAGCTTGATATCGATATTCGATACATATCGAAGTAAAAATATCGATATTTTCGATATATCGAAATATATAACACGTAACATGTAAGATATATAAATTACAGTTTTTCTTTGGTTGGCTTGGCGGGAAAATAAGTCGCCACTTGACAGACAATTACTTTACAGTTGGTACTCAGCCAGCTACCAACAAACTTTCTAATATTTTCCTAGTTAACTGCTGTCATAATTAAATATATATATATATATATATATATATATGTTGTTCACTTTTGTAAGGACAAACCAGATCTTTTTGGTTACTTTTATAGTGTATTACGGACAATAAATTAAAAATATTCCTTACGCTGTAAAACCGACTTTAAATTTATTGGTTATGATCATTATTAAGAAAGTGACATTTTTTATAATTTTTTAATACCAACATGACATGCAATTTCAAAGATGCAAATTATTGAAATCGAAATTTCGTTTTACAGGCTATTCCAAACGATTAGGCGGAACTAAATGGTAATTTCGTTATTTTAGGTTGCCACGAAAAGGGACGTTTCTTGGGTTATTTCATGTTTTAGGTTTGGTATGTGAAAATTTAAAATTCCAACAGTGAAACTATGGAAACGAATGACATATGTCAAATATTTTAATACATTGTTCATATTTTGAACACGCCGGTCACCATGGCGTAGTGGTTAGTGTAGTATAGCGATGCACTGGCTTCTAAACCATGAGGGCTCGGGTTCGAATCCCGGTTATGGCATGGAGTTTTCAAAAAAATAAATGCTTCTACTGGATAATTGCCTTGTAGCTAAGTCCAAAAATAAAAAAAAAAATAAAAAAAATATATATATTTTGAAGACAAAAAAAATAAATAAATGGGAACTTTTTATTAAGAATGACAAAAAATTTAAATGCAATGAAAAGGACATTTTATAATGAAAATCAATTTAATCTAGAATTTACAATGCAAGTATGATTTACAAAGCTTAAACAAAATGACCAAAAGTCCGAATTAATAGATAAAAATTACTAGATTTCAAAATCTAGTTACGCCTAAACGTTTGAAAATAGCCTATAGTTTGTTTTTCCAGAAGTGGACAGCATATATTTAAATGTAAAAAATATGCAAGAATTCCGATATTTTGTGCGAATATCGATATTTTGCGCGATATATCGCATTTCAAATATCGATATAAAAATATCAATATTTTTTTCTAAAGTATCGATATTTTCGAATTATCGATATATCGTTCCCATCCCTAGTCGTATTCAGAGCTCTTTAAATTAAAAGACTGTTCACTGTGCGTTTTGGATAAGTTTAGTAGATAGTTTTAACGTTCAAGGCAGCGTTTACAGCTATGGAAATAAGTGCGTTACGAATAGTGAGACATCTATGTCTTTAAACCAACTACGGTGGTTTCGTAAAATGTTTATTATTTATTTGCGTTTTCCTAATTCTGCTGTCCTAGATTTTTAGTAACTAAACCTAACCTAATTACCTAAATTGATCATATGTACTGTTCGTCTTTGTAATTTTGGGCGAGATTTGTTGTAATCGGCGAAATGGAATTTTGTTAGGTTTTATAAAGACATACAATATAAACGTTCACTACGATGTGATAGCCAAAGTGTGTTTATCTGTCTGTATCATTAAAACAACTCACTAACTACAAAATTTGGAAAAGTATCGACAATCGAAATTGCCTAAGCAACGCGCCTGTGTTTTACATCGAGTTTTTTTTTCCCCTTTTATTTGTTGGCTTTAGCAGCTTTTTCTATTAGCCAGATATAAATAAATACATTACAGGTTTTTAAAATTACATTTATAATTTGATATTTTCTGCTTTAATATAGTTATAAATAATTTCATAAATATCTAGAGAGTTAGTAGCAAGAAATGGCTGAATATTGGTAGGTAAGGATATTTTTTGGAAAACTAAATTTTGTATGAATAAGTTACGATTGCGAAAATGAAATGGGCATTCGAACAATAAATGGTTCGAATCGCTGACAGACAAATATTTTTTGTTTCTTTTTTTTTACTCAAACTCCTTTTAGCTTATTTCGAGCATTTTGGCTTCTGCTGTCTTAGATTTTTACTAACTAATATGTATATTATATATAGTCAGAAACCTCTTCTACCATTCGGTGTAGAGGTTGTTGTTCTCAGTGTAATTCTTTTATGAAGTTGCGCCACACTGTCGTATTGTGAGCCTTATTTTCTGCTTCTTTCCATGTCAGTTCTTTTTTATCTAGAACTTGTGACACTGTTTGGTTCCATATTTTATGAAGTCTTCCTCTTGGTCTGCTTCCTGAAGTTCTAGCTAGCCATATATTTTTTGTCGGTCTTTCTTGCTTCATTCTTATGATGTGTCCATACCATCTTAATTTCTGTCTGTCTATTGCTTTTTCTACTGCTTCTATCTGTAGCTCTTCTCGTATTGTTTCACTTCTTATTCTGTCAATTTTAGTGACATCCTTAACTCTACTTAAAAATTTCATTTCTGCAGCTTGAACTTTGCTCTTGAGCCGATCGGAAAGTACCCAGGATTCGCAACCATACGTTAATGTGGGTAGGTAAATCTTTTTGTATACTAGGAGTTTTGTGTTGTTACTTATTTGTTTCTTATTTATTATGATTTTATTCAGGGCCTGGAATACATTTGCTGAATCTTTAATTCTACCGTTGATGTCTTCTTCGTATCTCTCTTTGCTACAATACTACAACTCCTAAATACTTAAATCTGTTCAATTTTCACTGCGCCAGAGTTAAATTTATCTGAACATCCTCTTTACCAATGACCATTATTTTGGTTTTACTGTGGTTTATTTCCATATTTCTTTTAAGTAACGCCTCCTTCCATATATTTACATTTGCTTGCAAGTCTTTCTTTATTTTTTGCGCATATTACTATGTCGTTTGCAAACGCACATTCGGCAATGTTCACTGGTTTTAGGTTACTGTATCCAATATTGAGCTTCTTCACTCTATTTTTAATTTCTTTCATGATATTATCCATTAGAATGATGAAAAGTACTGGACTCAGGACTCCCCCCTGTCTTACACCTTCTGTTGTTATAAATTCATCGGACTGCATATTTCCTTGCCTGATGTAATTTCTGGTGGTTGTGTAGAGGCTACGAATTGCCTGGATTAAATTTTCTTCTACTCCGAGTTTACTAACTAAATCTAACTTAATTACCAAGTTTTTAGGTACACAGTACTTTATTTATGCCTGTCCGAAAAATGTTACATTGACCGCTGAAATTGGCGTCAATGACCGGACGATTTCGAGATTGGGCATTTATTTCAGGAAATGATAGTTTTAGCCGGTCAATGTTGTCTTTGCCCGATTACGGTTATTGGTTGTAACATATACATAGATTAGCTATTTCACTTCACATAACCTAAAAAATGCTGTCGCACAAATTTTAACAAATTTCGGAAATCGTGAAACGAAAAAGAATGGTTGTAGAATATAGTAAGACGTCAAGATCTTGCCGATGGTGGGTTCGTAAGAAGTCACAGAAATGCATTTACTCCTTCGTAGTTGATTTGAAAAAACATAGATGTCACAACATTCGTTACGCAATAATTTTCATAGAAGTGAACGCGGTTATTAAACGTTAAAACAGTCTATTAAATTTATCCACAACTCTCAGCGTACATCTATTTATTTCGAAGCTGTGAATGCAGCTTTAGTTGCCGTGGCTTTATGGTAAGATATTGTGCTTAGGAGCAAGCTCCAGTATTTTTATTCATGAAGTGAAACTTCTATGGGTCTGTTTGTCGATTGAAGAGTAACGCATGTGAGTTACGTTACGTATACAATACTGTGTTACGGACATTCCACGCTTATGCAGCATGAATCTTACCTTTGTAAATTGCTAACCAATAAGCGGTTGATCGGTGGTTAGTATAATCATAACAAAGAAATGACCTGTATTGAGTAAAAATATAATAAAAATTGAAAATAAAACAAATAAAATATTTCGAGATCCTACTTTCAATTTTATTTTGATCATACTAATTTTGACATTTCGAGATTTCGATGGATCTCCACGAATTGAGGTCCGTTTGTCTGTCTGTGCACACGTGCAGAGCAAATTCGGCTGAAAGGATTTTTATGAAACTTCATATTTAAGCTTTTGACATCAATGGCATAGGTTGATCATCTTTTGGTAAAAATCGGTTGACTAGAAATGGGAGTTTACTCATGTCAATTTTAAGATTTTTGCGAATATTTCACAACAGAAATTATATTTCGAAAAAAATTATTTAACAAAAGTTACTATAAAAGTAATAACTAACAACTTTTATTTGAGACATTTTTTGATAAAACGAAAAAAAAAATCGAATTTTTAGAATTTTTTTCTATTTTTTCATACTTTTATGTAACGTTTCCGTGGTCATGATAAATAATATCTTTGTTAGAAAATATTGGTCCAAGTTATTTCTACTCTGCTTCTAGAATGTATATTATACAAGTACTTTGTGATGGCGGTTGGTTAGGGTGACCAGACGTACTCTTTTTTGAGTAAAATCCTCTATACTCTTACTTTTTATAAAAAAAAAAAACCTGAATATACTCTTTTTTGCTGGTCACTTGTTTTTATCACTTCTATTTTGGAAGTAAGGACCTTTATTTGCTCATCACTTTTATTTTGGGAGTAAAGACCTTTTTTTTAGTATACTCTTTTTCTGTAAAAAAAATCTGATCAGCTTACGGTTGGTGCTGTGGTGGCCACAGCTGATTTTTTATTTTTCCTGAACCAAACCCTGTAATGTTCTTTCATGGTTACTATGAAATGACGTAGTAGTTAATAGTTATGCCGGGTTTACATTGGTAGAGTAACAGAGCTAGTAACTAACGCAAGTACTGCGTGCTTTACTCTACTATCTTATTTTCAGGATAGTAGGTGTTCATACGCAATTGACATACATATCTTATTTTCTGGATAGTAAGTGTCAAAACACATTTGACATCTTCACTGTGATTTTGTAGTGAAATTATCTTTTTGCAAAAATAGTTTATGAATGTGGATATACATCGTCGCCGGCGTGATGCCATTAAAAAAATGGTATTTTGAATTACATCATTTCTTGTGGAGGAAATAATTGATTGTCTTATTGAAGTAATCGGTACAGAATATAAGCCTAAACGAAAATGGCTAATGGCTAATTAATAAATCAATATTACGCAATTTATGTAAATAAATTGTAACTTACCTGATATGGTTTTTTTTTTTCTATTTGTTATGACAGGTTACCCCTTGCCGCCAATTTGAAATGAAACAATTTTGCGTAGTGGGGGAAAAGACAGTAGCTAGTAAATACGTTGACGAGCTAGCTGCTATCCTAGCCCAATTACTAGAAGCTAGTACTCTGCTAGTCACATTGTCAACTGTTTACACAGGGATAGTAACTAGTTCCTAGTTACTTGCGCTAGTTACTAGCTCTTTTACTCTACCAATGTAAACCCGGCATTTAAGTCAATAATTTTGCTACGTGGCTAGTTATTTATTTACAAATGTCAAAAAAGTGAGGTTATATTCAATCACATCTAAACAGGGACTGCAAACTTATATTTTCTAGGAAGTAAAGGGACTAATGTGAATTATGGTATAGAGTTTTGATTAACATTTTTTTCATATTTTAATTTCAAATGTTCCAATTTGTTTTACTTGAATAATGAATATTCGATAAATATTGCCAGTATTAATTGCAGTTCTTTCATTGCTATGTAAATAATACTCTATAAAACTTTAATTTAATTAAACTCACGGATTCCAGATTTTGTTTGGAACTCGTGAAGCACATTTCAGTTTTAATGTCCTTCTACAAAAAAGCAAAGATCAACACATGGACGTACTAGCATGCTTTATCGATTACGAGAAGGCGTTTGACAGGATCCAGCATGGAGTTCAACAAAAATCTGTACTAGCGACAACGTGCAAAACTAAGGATTGTAGATAGACAAATAGCAGAAATGGATATATAGGGTCTGGCAGAGAGGTATGATGTTTTTGAAATTAATGTTACGCGCGCTTCGTTGGTCACACTGTTTTCGGAATGGTTGATATCTACTCGTCAACAGATGCCATTTCAATAACAATGGAGTTGGTCTGTAGCACATCGTGTGTTTATTTACAACACCTTCATTGAAACGGGTTGTTCTGTGGTGCTCACACAGCGACGATTTCGAAACCATTTTAATGTTGGTCGTCATGGTCGTGTTCCAAAACGGAACACCATTAAGAGCTTTCGGAAGAGCTTTCCGAAAACATAACGCAAGAAATTCAAAGGATTCCACGTGCCACGCTTGAACATTGTATGGACAATTTCGCCACCCGTCTACAAGAATGCCTCGACAAAAATGGACGTCACATAAGTGATGTGATTTTTCGAAGTTGATTATTTTTTCAAAAATCAATGTGTATTTTTTGCAAATGGCAATGTACCAGTTATGTATAAACAATAAATTTGGAAATTGTTTTGAAATAAAATGTGTGACAGTCTTTTCAAAAACATTATACCTCCCTGCCGGACCCTGTACTACAAGGAGTCCGTCAGGGATGTATCCTTTCTACCCCTTTGTTCAACCTACATGCTGACAGAATCTTCAAGGAAGTTTTAGATGGATTGGAGTTGGGAGTTAAGGTTAATGGTGTATGCATCAACAACATTAAGTATGCGAACGAAACAGTCATTTTGGGCGATAGCATTGCAGACCTTCAGATGCTACTTGACCGAATTAGCGAAGATGAAGAGCGATTCAGTTTAAATAATAATACAGACTAAATTCATGATATTCAGCCGCCATAAACATGATAATACCAGGTCTGCAAGTATGAAATGCGGATTTTTTTTTTAAATAAAACGCATTAATCTCAAAAGAACAGTAAAAGTTTATTTATTCAAAGTATGCTCCATTAGAAGTTATACATTTTTCCCATCTTTCAGGCAATTTGTGAATATCTCGCCAGTAGAACTCTTCCCATTTCCCCGCAAACCATTCATATAGCCATTCTTTCACATTTTCATATGAACAAAAGTGCTGCTCGGCAAGTGCGTGACCCATCGATGCAAACAAGTGGTAATCTGAAGGGGCCAAGTCTGGTGAGTAAGTGGCATGGGGTAGTACTTCCTACTTGATTGTCTGCAATGTGTTGCAAACTGCTTTTGCCTAATGAGATGGAGCGTTATCGTGAAGAAAGATTACCTTGTGCTGTCTTCTTTCGTATTCTGGTCGTTTTATGAGCAGCGAATGGTTCAATTCGATCAGTTGTTGTTGGTAGCGTTGGGTATTAACTGTTTCACCAGGTTTTAACAATTCATAATAGATCACACCCTTTTGGTCCCACCAAGTACAGAGCATTGTCTTTTTGTCAAAGCGATTCGGTCTTGCAGTTGATGTGGATGGTGGGCCTGGGTTCACCCATGATTTTTTGCGTTTGGGATTTTTAAAATAAATACATTTTCATCGCCAGTAATGATACGATGCAAAAAAGACTTTCTTTTGTATCGTGCAAGCAAAATTTCACAAGTGTTTTTGCGTTTTTCCATCTGTCTCTCATTCAATGCATGTGGAACCCATCTGCCGACTTTCTGGATCTTACCCATCTCTCATAGGCGATTGGAAACAGCTTGTTGACTAACGCCTAACTGCTCTGCTAGTTGTTTTTGTGATTGACTATCGTCTTCCTGTAGCAATGTTTCCAATTTTGTATCTTCATATTTTTTTGGAGGTTTTCCATGTTCTTTGTCTGTAAGATCAAAGTCACCACTTTTGAAACGCCGAAAACATCGTTCACACGTATCTTGCGATGGAGCATGTTCACCATAAGCTTCTCGAAGCAGTCTGATTCAGCAGCAGTTTTTTTCAAATGAAAACAAAACAGTAGTACTGTCCTCGAATGCTCTTTATTTGGCACAAAATTTGACATTTTTAACACAGTAAAACAAAACTATATGATCACTTTTCAAATTATAACCTATACGCATTTGACACTTAATGATAACTTAACAAAACTCCATATGTGTTGAAACTTTGAACTATACACTCTGTTTGCGCGGCAAGTTTGAAAAAAATCCGCATTTCATACTTGTAGACCTGGTATATCTCCTTATCTTTACATTAAACAAATTGAACAAGTGGCTGTATTTAAATATTTAGGCTAACTCGTTACCGAAGAGCTAGATCCCAGTAGAGAAGTTGAATGTCGAATTGAGAATGCTGCCACTTTCGCCTTAATCTTTAGCCATCTTTAGCCTTAAACTGTGCCAAAGAATGGTCAAATGTATATTTGGCCCATCCTCTTACAAGATCAGTACTATGAATTGCTGGAAGCTTTCGAAATGTGGTTGCATAGAAGATTCCTCTGAATCTCTTGGGTAGATAAAGTATCTAACAACGAAGTTCTACAAAGATCAAGAATAGGTCGTGAGTTGCTAAATGCAATCATGTTTAGAAAAATCCCTTACCTTGATCATATTATAAGAGAAAATAAATATCAGCTTCTCCAACTAAAACTGAAAGGGCAGATCGAAGATCAACGCGGAATCGGTAGACGACATTATCTTGGCTACGTAATATAAAGAACTGGACAGGAATAAGAAATGTAGACCAATTTACCGACTTACAACGTTAGAAAGACTTATTGCTTCCAACGAATCATGTTTACAGCACAAAAGGCAGAACACATAAATTTTGTAAAATAATGAAATCAAAAAAACCAATTGCTTCTAGAACTTTACCAATAATGGGACAAAAACTGTATAATGCGTTTCCACTACAACTAAAAGACTTTTATATCACCATAGTCAATCTTATTATACTGGATATGTCAAACGGTGGTTATCTTCATTGACTAGCGATTCTAGGTTAAAAAATTTTAATACCTTGTAATTTTATTTATATTTCTGATTTAATTTGTATCTCTGATTTATATATTTGTATGTATTTTGTTGTATATATATATATATATATATATATATATACTATTTTATCCGCAGTTTCTTAGAAAATAAATCAGCAAAATATTGTTCATATCGATCAAAGGATCTAGGATTGTCTAGAATTTCTTATTAATACCTACGAAATCCTAGACAATTATGTATGTAATTAAATTTGTAGATACTAAGAGGATAAATCTGCAAAATATTGTTCATGTTGGTCAAAGGATATAGGAGTATCCTAGGGTTTCTTGTTTATGCCTACGAAACCCTAGACATTTCTATACGTTATTTTATCCGCAGATTTTTAAATAATAAATCCACAAAATATTTTTCATATCGGTAAAAGGATATAGAAGTATGTAGAGTTTCTCGTTTATGCCTACGAAACTCTAGACATTTCTATACGTTGCTTTATCCGCAGATTCTTAGAGAATAAACTTGCAAAATATTTTTCATATCGATCAAAGAATATAGGAGTTTCTTATTTATGACTACGAAACCCTAGACATTTCTGTATGTTATTTTGTCCGCAGATTTTTAGAGAATAAATCTGCAAAATATTGTTCATATCGGTCATAGGCTATAGGAGTGTCTAGAATTTCTTGTTTATGACTACGAAATCCTAGACATTTCTATACGTTATTTTATCCGCAGATTCTTAGAAAATAAATCTGCAAAATATTTTTTATATCGATCATAAGATATAGAAGTGTCTAGAGGTTCTTGTTTACGCCTACGAAATCCTAGACATTTCTATATGTTATTTTATTCGCAGTTTTTAGGAGAATAAATCTGCAAAATATTGTTCATATCGGTCAAATGATATAGGAGTATCTAGAGTTTCTTGTTTCTTGTTTCTTGTATATTCGTAGATTCTTAGAGAATAAATCTGCAAAATACCTGTCCATCAAGAGACCTCAAGAGTCCCCTGTTAGCGAATCACGCGAACCTTAGGAAAAAATGACGTCACAATGTTACCCAGATCACATGCACACACTTGCTAATTATATATGTACGATATTATTACATTATTACTTTTTAGATTGGCAGAAGATAGATCTACCTTTGCCCAAGTGATCACCAACGTCAGGGAGATCGGACATGGCACTTGAAAGAAGCAGAACATTAAGATGGACGTCAACTCACGAACCCTCAGGTCTTTACCCACGAACCTCTAATGGTCCGCGAATCCCAATTTAATCACTGGTCTAGTGTTAATGTGGACAAACGTCCAAATTAAAGTTGTCCGGACACATTAAAAATTTAATTATTTAATTTCCTCCAAATCGAAAATGCAATATAAACCTAATAACAAATTCAATAATAATAACTTTGCACACAAATCTCTAATATCAACCTCTACTTCCGGTTTACGAGGTCTGCTTGCTATATTCCAACCGGAAATCCATAAATCTAAAAACTTTACTCCTGATAGTTATGCTGCGCCGCAATACACGTATGCTCCAATGCTCATCTATAAGTCAGGCGCAATTATATTTGGTGTATTAATTTTTTGCGTATTGATTATTCTAATTGTGTCAAATGAATTAAATTGACTTAATTAATATTATGACATCAATACATTAACCTAATTAAACAATGGTATGAAACAGAATACATTATCAATATTTAAGCAACAAAAATAAAGACAAAATTAGAATAAAATATGGTTTTGATAAAATTTGTAATAAAAATTGTAATAAAAGTAATAATGATTTACCAAATCTGGTAATTAAAGATTAGAAAATTACTAACTTAATTGATGTATCTGACCCAGCAGGTGCAAAAAAAATACGGAAAATACCCTGGAATTTGTTTTTTATTTTGAAAACTGTTTTATTGCTTTTCAAAATATTCGCCTTAAAGATTTCTACACTTTTGCATGCGTTTAAACAAATTCTCGAAAAATTTTTTTCCACTCTGAAGTTGGTATGAAGTTTCAACAGTTTTTGAGGTGATGAAAATTGCTGTCCACGCATTATTTATTTGACATTGGGGAACAAAAAAAAAGTCGTTAGGTGATAAATCGGATAGGTAGTGTGGGAGCTTGCATTGTCATGATGAAGAATGATGCGACGTTTTTGGTTGTTTTTCCTGATTTTGTCGATGACTTGTTGTATATAGTCTATCCACTGAGTTATGTCGGGTGCAAAGTTCAATGCAGATTCAAGTGACACATTCTGGTAATGCCGCTATCCTTGTTGTATACACGTAAAATGCAAATGAAATATCTTATACCCTTTTCACACTAGATCTTTAAGACGAGTGAACTTAAAGTTCACCGATGTTTAAGATCGTTATGCTTTCACACTTGATGTTTAAATCTCTGGTGCTGTCATCAGCTACAGTAATTTTGTCCTTAAGTTACCGTCATGAAATTACCAGTTTTGAACTGTCTGCGCATACCCACATTTTGAATTATTATAAACATTATATTAAAATACCATAAATTGAGTACAGGTACATTACTAAGGAGTAATGTTATGTAAAATGATGTATAACTATCCATTAAATAGAAGTTGCTACTTAATGCTGTATTAAAATTTAAATAACATTTTGCCTCCGAAATTAAACGTATTGAAAAAAATATGCTGGAAAATGTTTGGTAGGCACTGGAGCGCCCAACTGATGTTCTTATTTCAGAAATTTTTGTTATACTTTGCACCCGACATAACTCAGTGGATAGACTATACCATTCAGCATTAACTGTTCTTCTGATCCTCTGAAGGAATGATTATGAGATGTCCAGTACAACCAAAGAAACAAGCGATAATTTTTTTGGAAGTGCTATGTGAACGAACAACTTTTGTGGGTTTCGATTCACCTAGGAGGACCCAAGCATTGGATTGTTGCTTAGTTTCCGGTTCACATGAATAAATCCAAGTTTCGGCACCTGTAGCGATGTTGTATACGGATTTTGCAGTGCCTAGGTTGAATTTTTTTAGCATTCCCTAACACCAATCAACAGGAGCCTTGTTTTTGAGCTTCGGTCAAATTATGCGGAATCTATCGGGAACAAATCTTTCACAGCTAAATGTTCATGCAAAATCGAATATATTGCAGTCTGCGATATGCCAAAGGCTGCCTCTATCTCACGGTAAGTAACATGCCGATCTTTTTTAATCATTTTGCGCACAGCATCGATGTTTTTTTGAATCACAACCGAATTTGGTCGATCTTCACGAGATTAATCACTGACGGACACACGGCCATGGCGAAATTGGAGTTCGGCCATGGGAGTTCAGGAGTGTTCAGTTATTTTATTATACTATTATATGCTGTGAATTAACCTAATTTTTCAATTACATTAGATATTTGTTTTTTAAGTATCAAAGACGAATAAGTCATTTGTAGTAATAAAATACTTATAAATCAAATAACGCAATAGTGAGAAATACGTTTCTCCACGACCACTATAGAATATACCAATTCTAAAACCAATTTTGACTACAGAAAGTTAATATTCTAACACAAGAGAATGTTATTCTAAAGCACTTACCTTCTTATGCATATTGCGTGTATTTCATTCCATCACTTGTTATGGAATAACTATTCCATGCCTGTTGTCTTTTGTTTTTGTAGGGTTACATTAAGATATATGCAACGTTTACATTAAATAAATGCAATATAACTTCCTAACCTAAAATAGTGGCCGATGTGTGGCAAATTAAATTAAAATTAAACAAATAATAAATAAAAAAAAATAGTTTAATTAATTGATTAATTTATTATGTAATATAAATTATTTGTTAAGATAAAATGTTTGTTAAAATAATTATTTGTTAATTTTTTTTTTCTTTCTGGTGGTCGTGTAGAAAGTAGGGTCTGTGACTCGGTTGGAATGAGAAAATTCGATGCTCATGGTGTTGTTCCACTCGCATCGAATTTTCTCATTCCAACCTTGTTACAGAATATACTATTCTGAAATTGAAAAATAAATAAGCCATTTATTAATATATTTCTTATTAATCTAATGAAGACTTTAATAGAAGCAAATTCAGAAAAAAATGATTTTTGTCAAATAACGAAGAAAAGTGATTCTCAAAAAACTGTTGATTTTGATGTGATTATAGAACAAATATTCCTAGATATCCAGCATTATGTTGCTTTTTTATACTTATTAAATACCTATAAAACCCTGAAATGTGTGAAAATTCACACTTCACATCAATTTTTTATTTTTATTTTTATTATATTCCTCTTGTTGCATATAAACATAAAAAACAGTTTTGCATTTTTTTTTAGTTTGAAGGCTTAAAAAAATCACAAATGTATGTAGCGCGCGAAAACCACTTGTGACGTCATACCATACTTAAGTGTACTGCGTACAGCCTACCCAGTCTACAGCATACAGCCTGTCGTGAACTTATTTGTTTGCATAACTTTTATAGGTTGTGTAAAGTTAGAGTGATTTTAATTAAAATAAAGTTTAATTCTATAAAAACAATTTATACATGTTTACCGAATTAAATTTTCACAAATACTTCAATTAGAAATCCAAAAAATCAGCTGTGGCCACCACAGGACCGACCGCCATCGTAAAGTACTTATATAAAATACATTCTAGCAGCAGAGTAGAAATAACTTGACCTAATATTTTCTAACAGAGATATTATTTATCATGACCGTGGAAACGTTACATATAAGTTTGAAAAAATTGAGACTTTACAGAAATTATTCGAAATTTTTCATTTTATCAAAAAACGTCTCAAATAAAAGATATTAGTTATTGCTTTTATAGCAACTTTTATAGCAATGTTGTGAAATATTTACAAAAATCTTAAAATCGACACGAGTAAACTCCCATTTTTAGTCAATTTTTTTAACCATAGTTAGCTTTGGATCGAGAATTATATAACATATAACTACGTACTGAACGTACCAAGTTCCACCAAATATAAAAGGTGTAACAAGATCGAGAAAACCCGATTTTTCTCTTATTTGAATGGGGTGGGAGGTATATCTATACCAACAATCCGTAGATAATTGAGCAACTAAACGAAAATATTTGTGTCGTCGTTACTAGAACAAGTGTTCAAATGTACGAAAAAATGATGCAAAATATAATTGAAAAAGCCTGGCCTTGCGGCTAGAAGCGGCCATTTGACCGACTTTACTTTCTATGCATACCAAATTTCAATAAACGATATATAATAACAACAATTCCAGTATCTGTTTTGTTTGATTCAGATCCTCTCTTCGTGTTCCTTCAACCTTAAAAATACTCCTTTATAAAATTACGTACATTATTTTTATTTTTATAATATTTCTTCTAAATATTGCTACAACAATAAATTTATATAATCTATATACATAAAGTTGGAGGAATATTTATAATTAAAATTGTGCTAGTATGTCATAGAATAGGGGATAGGCATGATTTTTTAATTTTTTTTTATTATATTCCTCTTGTTGCATACAAAACATAAAAAACAGTTTTTTTTTTTAATTTGAAGGCTTAAAAAAATCATAAATGTATGTAGCGCGCGAAAACGACGTGTGACGTCATACCCCAACTAAGTGTACCGCGTACAGCCTACCCAGTGTACTGCGTACAGCCTACCCAGTGTACAGCCTACACAGTCTGGGTGAACTTATTTGCTTGTATAACTTTTATAGGTTATGTAAAGTTAGAGTGATTTTAATTAAAATAAAGTTTAATTCTATAAAAACATATAAATTAAAAACAATTTATACATGTTTACCGAATTAAATTTTATATTAAAATATATAAAATATGGAAGATCCAGGCCCCAGTACTTCGAAACATAGTCGAAAATATTGTTTAGTACCGATGTGCACAAATAGTTCAATTAGAAATCCAAAAAACAATTTATATCATTACATGATGGCGAAAAACAACAGAAAAAGCGAAATTTGTGGCTGAAAGCTATGAGGCGAAATAAAACCGATATTTCAGAAAAAAGTAAACTTTATGTTTGTGAAGACCATTTTAATGTGAGTACATATATTTTATAAATTATTTTAATAATAAATGCTTGAAAAATTGTTTAAAAACAAATACAAAACTCTCGAACAATACAATATACACACGTAAAGATTATGTTTAGTCTGTATCTGTGACGTCAAACCCCAGCAGTCTCAGTCGTATTTACTCAGCAACTTTCGCGCCGTGGTCGGCTTATTTCAAATTTACAATATTTTTATTAAAAAATTTGGCTATAATATTAATTAAAATGTGATTTTTGTTTTGTTAGGTGACATAACTAACATAAACATATCAAAAAAATGTAGTTTTAAGGAAATATAAATTTTATGCGTATCTCCTATTAAACTGTTCAATACATTTTGATATTCATTTGTTTCATTCATAGCACGCTGATTCCTGTCCGATTTGATTTAAATTAATGTCAATTTAATATGCATTTTTCTCAACATTTTTGTCATGTAAGGGTACTAAACTGTGTATTCGTTGAATTCAGAATAAAATTCCCTTCCGAACAAAAATATAAAAATATATGTTCTCATTTAAAATAAGAAAGTTGGGTCCATATTTGGAGAACCACTGATCATAAAAAAAATCTGTTAATAGTTATGTAATAGACTTGCAAAATGGTATTTCTTTGCTACCTTAACCAACCTCGTAGCTCTTATAGTTCTCGAGATAGCAATGGTGGCACACTTAGATTGAACACCCTGTATAATGTTATTCTTATACATGCATATATTCAGTTAGCTTTGTTCTGAAAATACATATTTTTCAACAATGAAAATAGCATATTTTCGGTATTATTTTGTGGGGAAATTCAGTTGACACATTCAGGCTGCAGAAGAGATGTACTAGAACAGTTTGCTCCGTACTGAACTTGGTGCTCTACGAGCGTCTACTAGTGCTCCGCGATCTAGTAGTGTTGCCATATGTGTAGCAATGATAGTGCTCCGTGACAAATTATTCTCGTGAAAAGTGCTCCGCGGCTCAAATAGTTTGGGAAACTCTGTACTAGAATATTAAATAGGGTCAAATGGAGCACACCTTGTAAAGAACTGTTCATACAGCAGGCATTTTCATTTTTCCAACACTTTACATACACCATATCCTAATTTACATCAAAGATAATTCTTCATCTTTAAAAACGAATATTTCATTTCATGGTTATTCCACTCGCAATAGAACTGATTTTAAAATACCCTTATCTAAATATGACGTGAGAAACCAGCCCAATATAATAGGAATTAAGTTTTTGAACAAATTTCCAGATAATATTAGAAACCTGGAAATTAAACAATTTAAAAATGAGTTGAAAACAATTTTCTCATAGCGAAAACCTATTACAGTATAAATGAATTTGAAAACGATGAATTAACTCCGCAGTAATTTAATCAATAGATTTTCACACTTACACTCTTTATTAATTTATATATTTCATTTATGACATCAAAATTGGAATTTTTATCTATAAAACGTATGTATTTTAATTTCTTATTTTTGTATTTGTTTATTCATATGTTTAACGACTCAAAAAAATTATATTACATTCATTGGAATAAAGATTATTATTATTATTATGGGGTTTGTCAGGTCTTGACAAGCGTCCACTAATCGCAAACTTCAGCAACCTTTTGAGCCGCGTCATACTAGAGACCAGTGGTGCTAAATACACACGATTGCATCCCAAAACCTGGCCATATGCAGACGCGGAAATTACGCCAGATCAATGTCCGCACAATGCGGAGTGACGCCGAGCAGCACTACTTTCTGCATCCTGCAGATCAAAAAAGTGGCAGAAGATCTGCAGGCGGGAATGGACTCGATTTCCCTTCGATAGGAGGCCTTCATACCATCCAAAACACCAACCATTAGGACTACAAGCTTAACTTTATGGAAGCTGAAAGACTTGTGAAATACAAGGTGTCTCAAAAGAAATTTTATATTTATTTAGCTTACTGCGTGAACGCAACGTATCCGAGGGGCGCGGGGGTTATGTCAATCGGTAGCCTGGCTCTTGGGAATTTAGTCGCTATGGAGCGTTTCTCGGGAGCAGACCGCGCGTTATGTGTGCGAAAGTTTTACAAAAACGGTGATTCGGCGACTGTAGCGCGTAGAAAATTCTGCAGTATTCGAGGTTTTCGCCACTTAAATGATGCGCCAAGCATTCCTCTCATTCGACATTGGGTTAAAAAGTTTGAAGAGACTGGTACAACGCTGGATAGATCAAAATCCGGGCGACCTAGGTCATCAAGAACGGTAGAAAACGTGGAGAATGTTAATCAGTCTGTTCGTGACGACCCGAACCTTTCAATTCGGAAGTGCGCAATGCTTTAAATGTGCATAGATCATCATTACATCGCATTATGCACAAAGACCTAAAGTTGCACCCCTACAAAATTCAATTGGTGCAAGAATTAAAGCCCCAAGATGCCAGTCAGAGGCTTAATTTCGTAAATCAGGTGATTGAGCGATTTTCAACGTTTACCAACATTTTGTTTTCGGATGGAGCTCATTTTCATCTTAATGGCTACGTAAATAAGCAGAACTGCCGCTACTGGAGTGCAACGAATCCGAAACGCAAACATCAGAAACCCCTACATTCGCCTAAAGTGACCGTATGGGCTGCGAAGTCGGCGCGAGGAATTATCGGCCCTTACTTTTTTGAAGACGAAAGGGGGCGTGCAGTTACAGTGAATTCAGAGCGTTATGTGGAGATGTTAGGCAACTTCTTGGTACCTGAACTGCAAAACTTTCCTGGCTATAACCAAAGAACATGGTTCCAACAGGACGGAGCAACTTCACACACGTCTAATATGTCTCTGCCACGTGTTCGTGAAATTTTCTCAGGCAAATTGATCTCCCGGAGAGGTGACATAAATTGGCCTCCACGCAGTCTAGATTTAACCCCTATGGACTTTTTCCTATGGGGTTATCTTAAATCTAAAGTTTACGCCAATAAACCGACTTCACTGGCGCATTTGAAAGAAAATATCCGTCACGAAATGGCAGCCATCCCTGAGTCCACCTGCCGAGACGTCATAAGTAATTTTACTGTTCGATTAAATGAGTGCCGAGAACGCGAGGGTCTACATTTAGACGATATTATTTTTAAGAAATAAATCCCCAAAAAGTGTATTTTAATAATTAATAAACATTTTTTCTATATACGGCTTACTTTTTTTTAATCGATCCACTAAATATAAAATTTCGTTTGAGACACCTTGTATATTCACGGAATCACCTAACTTCTGTGTAAAAAGCTAGAAATTAGAGACAATATAGTTGAAAATGATGTAATTTTTCAAAATTTTCCTCGCTATGCAATACCCAGGTATCTAATTAGAATCATATTGTTCCTCTATCGACCTGTACTGAACTCATTGCGCAAGCGTCACCTGTTTCAATGTTTCATAGCGGGAGGCTGTGCGTTTGTCTTGTGCTTTACATATACGTCCCGATACCCCTTGACGTCAAACAGGTAGGTGGACGCCAAATGTCAGGTGTGTTAATGTTTTTACACCACACAAGTGGGTAGAAACAACCTAAAATGGGTCATGTCCATTTAGGGAGGACAAATTGGAATTAAGGATTATTGCTTCTGTTAAATTGAATAAATGGTTCGCTACAGTATTCAGTTTACATTGTTGAACAAAACCCTGAATTCTACAGTTGAATAGTTTATTTCGGAAACTACCTATCTCCAGTTTACCATTATTCGAGAAAATCAAAAAAAATGATCTCGGTCAGAAACATTTTTAGATAAATTAAATAAATCATTAATTTAAAAATTACTTTTTGAAAAACACTATTTTGATGTTGTCAATGCTATTATACGAGGGTTGCCTCTTATATTTCGGGATTGCGCTAAACTGTGCTGCCATCTGGCAACTGATGCTTCTATCGTTAAGTTTGACATTTTTGACGGTGTATGTACTCAGAAAGTTTTGACATACGAGCGCTATTTGTGTTGTTTACAGTAACTTGAAAAAAATCATCTCGGATAAAAATTGAATTAAATCGTGATAAATACTTTTTAATTTTTTACAACTTTCGACGTGGATTAACCCAACAACAGTGCATCGATGAACTTAATTCGACTTTTGGCGATGAAGCACCATCAAGGACTATTGATTATCGATGGTTTGCCGACTTCAATCCTGGCCGTATTTCACTTAAGGACGAATTTCGTGAAGGTCGTTCAAAATAGGTTGTTGTTCCGGAAAATATTGATGCTGTGCGTGAACTGATACTGCAAGATCGTCATGTGACTTATCGTGGATTGGGGTATCCTTGGACATTAGTGGGACCAGCATACATTCACTATTGCATGAAAATTTGGCCTCATTCAAAGTCAGTTCTTCTTCTTCGGCCGATAAACGTCCCACAATCATCTCCCCGAACGATAGTTTTCATTTACATACTGCTACTTTATATTGAGCATCAGCTTCTCACTTTGAAATGTGTTAAAAAAGTTCTTTTGTCACTCTTTTACTCAAAGGGGTTAAATTAAAAATCTGAAATCTTTTATGATGTACAATGAATATTCTTATATTCTCTGTGGTTTTTTAGGATTTTCGTTTCGATAGTTTTATGGAGAGTTTCTGGATCTAGAGAATTGAAATTTGACATGCGTATAAGTCTTTGTCCTAAATGGAGGTCAAAACAACAAATCGCACAAAAAGGTATTTATCGAAAAAAATATATATGCTTCTAAAATTTTGAGCGTTATCAAATAAAAGTTCTTGATACGTGAATTAACAATCACATTTTTACTTTCCCGACCTTAATATATAAGGGGCAAGTATTGTAATCGCGAAAATTTTCGATGTCGAGATTTTGACTGATGACCACGTTTCATGGTCCAGGAAATACAAAAAACCTATTTTCGAAGTGCCGTCCGTATGTGTGTGTGTCTGTGTATGTGTGTGTCTGTGTGTGTGTGTGTGTGTGTCTGTGTGTGTGTATACACGATAACTCAAGAACGGTATAACGTAGAGAGTTCGTTCTGGTACTGAAAAATTCTTCTGTTGATTGGGAAGAACCCTATTATTTTTTATGAAAATCTGAAACCGGAAACGGAAGTTATTAAACATTAAAATTTTAAAAAATTCGTAACTAGTAAACCAAGCCTTGGACAAAAATTTATATAGAACATAATTTGATGTGTTTTTGAAGATTTACTTAAAACTTTTTTTAATTTTTAATTTTTTTTTATTTATTTATTTTTTTTATTATTATTTTTTTTATGGGAGGGCAAGTCTAGCGAAGGTCTCTCTTCGCCACTGGTTTTATCGATAAAGAATGAAAGTATCATCTTTATTTTTTTCAAAATCATTTTGGTCATGGAGCATTTTTCATACAAAAGAATCATAAGCCGCGACGGATCTATAAAAAGCCTGGAGGGCTCCTTTAAAATATTTGATAAACAGAAAAGGGAAAAAATAATATATCTTAAAATTAGTCATTTTATTTGGTGGAAATTAAAAAAAAAACCATTACAACTCCAGAGTATATTTTACTTTTTTTTTTATATAAATAGACGAGCCCCGTCTCTAACTATCAAAAATAGTGTTTTCAAGAAAATATTTATATTAGAAGGCAAATTTATCTCCCTCTCTCTCTCTCTCTCTCTCTCTCTCTCTCTCTCTCTCTCTCTCTCTCTCTCTCTCTCTCTCTCTTTCTCTCATTTTCTTTTTTATTTTTCGATCCATTGCCTTACAAAGGGATTTAGTGGCGTCATGTCCGCATTATAGTTTCGTTTTCGGAGTTTACGCATCTCGATCTTTGACTAAAGGTGTAGTTTCGTGTAGTATGTGGTTGACTCAGAGCTGGCGCTAGCTTTTTTGACTCCCGAGGCAAACCCGCCAAACTGCGCCCTTTTTTACCGAAGAGGGGGGGACCCCGACTTCGTGGGCCCCGGACTGCCGCCCAGTCCGCCCACCGCTTAATTCGCCTCTGATAGGGTGGCAGTTTTGTTGGTAGCCACGAAATATACCTAGACTAGGGTGACCATTTTCTAGGAGAAGGCAATGCGGGACGGAGCAAAAAAAAGTTCGTCACTTCCCAAATATAAGTGAAGAGCAAACAAAAAAAAGGTCCTCACTTCCCAAATATAAGTAAAGAGCAAAAAAAAGGTCTTCACCTCCCAAAATTCGGCCCTGGGGACACCAAATCAAAATGCGGGACGAATGGTCACTCTAACCTAGACATGTGAAAATAAAATATCAAAAAAAGTTTTTTCTGTTTAATAGATTTTATTTAATATGAGTTGATAATATGTTCAACTATATTAATTGAACATAAAAAATATATAAATAAGATTGGAAGAATGTCAAATTTTATGCAACCAAACAAAAATAATATCATTACTCAGATGAGCAATGGATTATATTTAAAACTAGTGGTGTGCCGGCTATCCGCATCCGTATCTGCGGATGATCTGCAAAAAATAAAAATCCATACTCGGGTCCGTATCCGTTTTTCTAAGGCGGAATTTAAACAAATATCTTATAGAAAAATTTAAATTAGTTTTCATACAAGCTTGCATTTAAAAATGGCCAAGGTGGAGTAAATTTTATTTTGGCATTTAGACTGATGTTAAGTCGAGCATTACATAATTTGCAACTCTAACAATTGAACGGTCTATAGGAACAGCGCGATATATCAAACCAGGGACGTAGCCAGGATTTCAGCTTGGGGGGGGGGGCAAAAATAACAAAATATTCTAAATTGGTCAGTACGACCTTAATTACATGGCTTGGGTAGAAAATAACAGCGTTCTAGGTCAGGGGTCGGCAACCTTTCAGTGACAAAGAGCCAAACCTATATTGAAAAAAAAAACACAATAACATGGAAGAGCCGCTAAAAAATATATGCTATATTTAAGAAAAAAACGTAAAAATTGTTTATTTGTTTTAAAATAATCAAGTATTACAATAAATTAATATTTACTTATACATTTACTTTGTGATACCAATTGTAGTTGCCAGTATATTACAATATAATTTTTTAATGGGACAATTGCTCCTGTATAGTATTCTATAAGACTTCAATATTTGGTGAATATTCAGCAATCTTTAACTTAAGGCAGCACTCTAGTTTCAGGTCAGTAAGATTATTCCTTAACTGACTCTTTATTAATTTCATATGTGAAAAGATTTGCTTACAGTAATATGTGGCTCCGAAAATTGTCAGTAGCCCAAAAGCATAATTTTTTAAAAGATTGAACGATTCTGGAGGACTGTTCCAAGCTTCAAAAAGAACTTTATCTACATTTTGAAGATTGCGAATTTCGGTCCACTTATGCTGGGAAGATAAAATTCACTTTTTTTCTTTCTAAATTTTCCAGTTCAGAATTAAGTTTTAAGAATATGTAATTCCATAAACCTTTGGATTTCAAATCAACTAATTGAAGGTGATTGTAATTGCTACATATCTACTTCAATTGGTTATGTCAAAAAATCTGGTGTAGCTTTATATTTTCTAAACTCTTTAAATCTATCTCGAAAAGCTTCTTTCATGTTAACAATAGTTTGTGCAAAAAAAAATTGCATTAATAACATGTTTTTGTAAATTAATAAAACGTAAAAATGTTTTTGCACGTAATCATTCACAAATACAGATAACTTTTTTTCGAAACAAATTACTTCTTCTAAAAGGTGCAGTAACTCGGGGAATACCGGGCGTGAATTGCACCGTAAAACATTCTGAAAAATACAAAACCTGTATAGTACAGGCAGAAAGTTGAAAATTAAAAAATAGATTATATTAAAATAAAAACCAGCCAATTTTCAAAGAGCCACAAAATTTACTAAAAGATCCGCATGAGGCTCCGGAGCCGCAGGTTGCCGACCCCTGTTCTAGGTCTTTTGTAGTATATTAAATAATAAAAGTCCGGTAAATTTATAAATTTTCTTCACCTCTGGTGAAGAAAACTTCTAACAACCTAAATTATATTTTATATAAGGTAAACTATCCAGGGGGGGGGGGCAAATGCTCCCTATGCCCCCCGCCGGGCTACGTCCCTGTATCGAACTATCGCTTCAAGGTCTCTGCACTTACATAGAAGATCCGTATCCATATCCACGGATTAGAAAACAAATAATCCCTATCCATATCTGTATCCACAGATCTGATTTTACGTGATCCGGCGCATCGCTATTTAAAACAAAACTTTTTTTTTGCTCCGGATCAGAGTAAGGCGTTAGGTGGCAACCCTAATCCTAAGTAGTCCCCCTATCCATGAGTACGCCACTATAATCCATGAGTGATAAAAAAATTTGTGAACTGAAATTTTCATTTTTAGTTTATTCAGATTTATTTAAATCATAAATTTCGTTACACACGTACTTCCGAGTCGTGAGTTACATTGGTCACCAAGTTCCGCGACACATCAACTGGAAAGCACCGGCTTAGAAGGACAATATATAAATCTTCTAAACCCCACCTACATTTTCCTAAATCATTTACAAAATTCAAAATGGTTTTGAAATTTTATGTCCAATTATTTCCCTTGAGAACGTAATTTTACTTTTCAATTCTTGCTGTCAGTTTTGTTTTAATATTTTATATAACGAGGATCCAAGCAGTTGAACGTGTATACTGGGGGGTATTCAGTTATTATTTATTTAATAGTTCCGCGAATATATTTCACGACTGTTTCAGCTTCCTCTGTCGGAATTCTCAGAAATTACTAGCTATATTATTTTTATTTATATGAAGATTATATAAATTTATTGTTGCAGCAATGTTTAGAAAAAATATTATAAAAATAAAAATAGTGCAAGTAATAATAAAGGAGTATTTTTAAGGTTGAAGGAACACGAAGAGATAATCTAAATAAAACAAAACAGATACAGTAATTACAAGGGCGCCCACAGTAAGAGGCAAGGAGAACGCTTCCTCCCCCCTGGAGTTTTTTACTTTTAAGTGTTTTATTCCAAACTCTTACACTTTTTTGTTCTCTAATTTATTTACTTTTTATTCGTTTATTTTATGACTATTTTTATTGTGTCTGAAGATCGACGATACAGCAAAGCAGTGGCATACGATACTTTGGTTTATATGTAAGTGTTTATATTAGGGATCTCAAACTTATAATTCATGAGGGCCACATACATGGGCGCCCGCATTAAGAGGCAAAGGGGGCACTTGCCTTCTCCTGGAGTCTCCACTATTAACTGTTTTATTCCTAATTCTTATGCTTTTTTTGTTCTCTAATTTATTTACTTTTATATTCGTCTATTTTATAAGTATTATAACTACAATATTTTTATTAATATGTCTATTTTATATTTGGTATCAAATGTTAAACAAATTTAAGTTTATATGCATTTGCTTTTTTCAAGTTTGCATTAAAGAGCCTTGCAATACTGGAGCACCTCGAGCCTCGGAAATGGTAAGCAGGGGCACCAAGAGAGGACCCAATAATTCCGGGCCCAGAAGGCAATAATTCCGCTCAACCCCCCCAAAAAACGATAATTACGGGCTCGATAGCAGATAATAACTAATGATGTTCAACATATATATGGTAGATATGGAGGAACACCTGCAAAAGGGACAAACGGGAGGAATAATAGTTGGAAATAAGAAGTTTATGTCCTTAGCATATGCAGATGATATTGTATTGCTGGCAACTAAGGAAATTGAATTAAAGGCAATGATGAAATCCCTAAATAAATACTTAAAAAAAAAGAAACTGCTGATAAACACGGAGAAGTCAAAAATAATGATTTTTAAAAAAGAAGGAGGGAGACAGAAAGAAGAGAAATGGGAATGGGAAGGAAAGGAAATTGAAAAAGTTAAGACTCACAAATACTTAGGATACCAATTCCAATGCAATGGAGGAACAGGGGAACATATTAAGCAGCTAAGTAAAAGGGCAATGCTAGCAATTCCGCAGATCTAGAGCTTAGGTGAAAGAAAATTTAAAGGTGAATATCACATAAGAATGCTCATGTTCGAAGCCCTAATAAAAAGCATTATCATGTATGGAGCAGAAGTGTGGCGATGGGAGGAGCATGAGCCGCTAGAGAAGGTGCAGAATAAGTATCTTAAGTGGATGTTGGGGTCTAGATGGTTGTACACCAGAGTATATAGTATTAGAGGAGACGAAAGTGTACAAAATTAATATAGAAGCCCTTAAAAGAGCAATAAGATTTGAAGAAAATATAACAAAGAACCAAGAAAAACAATTATTAAAAGAATGCTGGAAGGAATTGGAAAATAGAGATAAACAGAAAAAAAAACATCAAAATGGGAGATAAAAAGAAGTAAAATGTACGAATACGGAGGCTATTCAACAGAAGAAGTAAGGAGGAAAGAGAGAGTGGACATGGAATGCAGGAGATAATAGAAAGAATGAAGGACATATAACAACAAGAATTAAGCGAGAGAATAAGCGGATCAAGGTACAATTATAAGTACAAGAAAAATTGGAGCACGCAAAGACCGCTGTATCTAAAAGAAAAGGGAAACGGAGAAAAAAAAAAGAATAATTGCAAGGTTTAGATGTGGGAGTGAAGAAAAAACAAACAAATTTTGGTTAAAAGAGGAGGATAAACGATGTAGAATGTGCAGAGAAGAAAGGGAGACGGTTGAACATATGCTGGAAGGATGTGAAGAAATGAGAAGCAAAGGAGGAACAAGAGAAGATATTTTAAACGGAAATGGCTGCGGATACACATGGATGAAAGAGGTAATAGAGAGGAGAAAGGAAATCAAAGAAAAAGAAAATAATAAGAAATAATGCAAAATAGATTTCAAGCCAACAGGCAGAAATTAAATTTATATTTTAGTTAAAATTATAATGTAAGGAATAAATATATATAGAATAAATTGTAATAGGTAAATCAAATGTAATAGTATTAATTAAAATAAATTGAATTGAATTGATAGCAGATAATAAACTGCGCGTAGATAGAAATTGTACTTTATTTTTTCTGTAATATTATGTATAAGTAATGTTTACATGACGAGCACATGTTGGACGCACGCCGTCCCTTCACAATCCTACTCACAATCCTAGTCCTCAACTATGTATTGTTTTGTATTGTTGTTTATTTCATATATTGTATACACTGTTGTTATGTTTATTTATATCTTGTTAAATAAATATGTAAATTCACATTGTTGTTTATCATTTAGGACATCCCTAAGGGTAACAAAATCTCAATTTCAGACGTTTTAGCAAGACCAGGCTCTTCAAGCCCAGGCAGCATACTAGAAACCCGGCTCGTGAGCAGTGTTGCCAGATGGTGAGAAAGAAAAATCGTACCAACACTTCAAAATGATCGTATTTTCAAGAAAAAAATCGTACAAACAATCGTATTTTTTAAAAAATAATCGTACAAAAAATTTGCTGTGTAATTAATTTAAAAATTATTAGGTATATATTTTTCTATTGCACTATATATATACACACACACATATCTATATATATATATATATATATATATATATATATATATATATATATATATATATATATCTATATATATATATATATATATATATATATAAAAAAGTCATGTGACCTGGTAATGACAGCTGACAGCTATAAAAATATTGTGTAAAATAGTGTTTAAAAATTATATTGAAGTGAGAAAAGTATCTCAATTGTCAATTTCTGGAGATCTAGAGAAGATTATTGAGTGAACCTGATATTAATGGTGAACTGATGTGCCTATTTGTTAGCGAACGATAGTTCTGTAAACCTGCCATCCAGTGGCGTAGTGTAGATTACGAATTATATCTTAAATTTAAATTTAATATTTTGACACAAGACGTAAGTAAATTATAAACACTACTGGGCCCAATTGGGGGGGCCCATACGGTGGACATTATGTCCACCAACAACAGCCAATCGACTATGAACTCAAATTTAATAACTCAGAACAGTCAATCCGGGGAATACTCAAGAAAACGACCTGCAGAAGCTGAACTGAGTGAATACCATAAAAAATATCTATTGGATAATGACTCTCTTCTAAAAAATAACAGATTTTTTCTACCTAGTGAAGATAAAACCGATGAAATTAATAACAGTGAAGAAACAACTCCCAAAAAGATAAAAATTCCACCAATAATTTTGCATGACGTAAATAATTATCAGGCAATTATAGATGATATTAAAAAAATTGTAAAAGATGATTTTACAACACAAAACAAAAATAACAATGAGTTAAAAATCATTTTAACAAGTATAAATGACTACAGGCTACTAACTAAATTTTATTATGAAAATAATGTTAAATATCATACATTTCGAGATCCAGAAGTAGATATACTCTCAGTAGTCATCAGAAATATACCCGTTTCGCTCAGTGAGGATGAAATTAAAAGAGAGCTTCAAGACAAAACTTACCCAGTTCATAAAATAGTCAGACTTTTAAACAAAGAAAAAATGCCAATGCCACTGGTAGTAGTTGATTTAATCAACAATGATATTGCAAAAGAGATTTTCAAATTAAATAGATTATTTTATTCGATAGTTACAATAGAGCCAAGGAAAAAATCCATTGACACACCGCAATGTACAAACTGTCAAAGGTATGGACATACAAAGAATTATTGCCGATTAAATTCCCGTTGCGTAAAATGTGATGGTCACCATCACTACACTGTATGCACTAAACCACAGCAAGATAAACCGATATGTGTAAACTGTGGCGAGAATCACCCAGCCAACTACAAAGGGTGCAAAACCTATCAAGAATTAAAGATGAAACATCATAATCGCCGCGAATACGTACACCATAATACACCTGTAAATAATCAAAATAATAATAATAATAACTTTTCAACCGATTTTACTTCACCTCGACAACCATCACAGCAAGTATATACGTATGCAGAAATATTAAACAGCCAACCATCCTCATCAAATCGCAGTCCCAACACAGAACCTCCTACCAATTCTAGCCCACTTCTCAATTCTTTAATACAAAACATAATTAACCTCATTCAACCGTATATGGAACAAATAAAAAGCTTCATGTCCACTCTGTTCTTCTCCTTCTTCCAAAATGGCCAAAAATAATACAATAAGAACTATAAATAACCTGAGAATCCTCAACTATAACGCAAATGGAATCAAAAAACAGCGATCACTTTTTATATCTTTTCTTAGCAGACACAATATAGATATCGCCTGCATATCAGAGACTCATTTA
The DNA here is from genome assembly GCA_963971575.1 of Liopterus haemorrhoidalis. Lineage (NCBI taxonomy): Eukaryota > Metazoa > Arthropoda > Insecta > Coleoptera > Dytiscidae > Liopterus > Liopterus haemorrhoidalis. The sequence goes on along the minus strand of OZ020622.1, from coordinate 18,419,815 downwards.
ACACCAAATGAACATTTCAAAATACCATCATATACATTATATAGACATGATAGAAATGCAGATAAAGGCTCTGGCGGAACCGCAATTTTTATCAGGCCCAAAATATCGCATAACTTCTTCACTCTACCACAATTAGAAACAATTGAAGCAGTAGCAATAGAGTTGCATCACAATAATAATAATAATAATAAAATTAAAATAATTGCAGCATATAAACAACCTAATAAAACACTACGTGAAAATGATCTTAAATTATTATTCTTGGGACATGCGCCAACACTTTTGATTGGCGATATTAATAGTAAAAATACAATTTGGGGATGTATCGTAAATAACCCAAATGGAGAACGATTACATAATTATAGCACTCAACTAGGAATACATGTAATAGCGCCTGACAAGCCAACGCATTACCCCTATCGAAGAGACCATAAGCCTGATATATTAGATATTATTCTCATGAAGTCTTTCAGCATGCCAATCCAACAACTTGTTGTACCCGAGCTAGACTCTGACCATCTCCCAGTCATATTAACATTTGATAATGACACACTCTTCCATAAGCCAACTGCAAGATTAATCACTGGCAAAGTTAATTGGGATACGTTTCAAAAAGAATTAGACAACAGAATACTAGTCAGTGCAGAAGAACCAAATAATATGCAACAAATAGACAAGGCCATTCAGCAATTAACTGAATCAATAATAGTATCTGTTCAAAATGCATCTACCCCTGACAACTACAGATACTTACCACCACACAAACGAACCCCAATATACATACAAAATCTTCTTAAAGAAAAACATAAAGCTAGACGAAAATGGATGAGCACTAGAGATCCACTAGACAAACGAAAATACAATCAACTAAATTGTAAAGTAAAACTGGAGTTAGATAAATACAGAATTGCAACATATCAAACTTATGTTGCCGAATTGGAACCAGGAGATCCAACTATGTGGAGAGCTACCAGACGTATTCTACAGAAACCACAAATTGCAACTGTTATTAAGTTCAATAATGAAGAATATGCCACAGATGCCGAAAAATGCATAATATTTGCCCGTCACTTGAAGGAAGTCTTTACTGCCAAAACGACCCATTGTGATATTAATTATTTAGAAGAAATAAAAGAGTTTAATTCTGATCAAATTCCAAGAATAATCTCAGACGGTTATAAAACTACAACTGATGAAGTACAAAAAATTATTCAGGACCTACCAGTTAAAAAATCTCCAGGCTATGATCTCATTCCAAACATAGTACTTAAAAAGTTGCCCGAAAAATCACTCCGTCAATTAATGATCATCTTCAATTCTTGTTTTTCTATTGGATATTTTCCAGACACGTGGAAACATGCTCAAATAATTCTTTTTCAAAAACCTGGAAAAAGCCCTGAAATCCCATCAAGTTACAGACCAATAAGCTTACTACCCACACTGTCAAAAGTACTGGAAAAAATAATATTAAAACAACTGACTAAATTTTTAACAGAAAATGAAGTCATTCCACCTATACAATTTGGCTTCAGACAAAAACATTCAAGCACTCAACAAGTACTTAGAATTGTTGAAAAAATTACTGAAGGATTTGAAAGAAAGAAACATACATTAATAGCATTTATGGACGTGGCCCAAGCCTTTGATAAGGTATGGATTGATGGTCTAATTTACAAAGTTTTAAAACTAAATATGCCAGCCTATCTCGTAAAAATTATCATCTCCTTTTTAACTAACAGAACGTTTGTGGCTAAAGTAAATAATGAACTATCACAGATAACAAAAATAAATGCATCTGTCCCGCAAGGCTCAGTAATTGGACCAACTCTATTTAACATATATATGTCAGATATTCCATTGGACCTAAAATGTGACGTGGCAATGTATGCAGATGATACTGCCATAATAGCTCAAAACAAAAACATCAACTTGGCTACTGAAGAACTTCAAGATTCAGTCAATATGTTTATGAACTGGTGTGAAAAATGGTGCATCACTCTAAATCCCACCAAATGTGAAACAAAAATATTTACATTAAGAAGACCAAGTATTCCCACCGAAATTTCAATCAATAATCAAAGAATTCCTTGGAACCCTAATGATGGTGCCGTAAAATATCTAGGAGTATATCTAGATAAAAGATTATCATGGAACATTCATATCAACAAAAAACTAAAAGAATGCTACATCAGACTTGGCATGCTCTACCCTTTAATGAACAGGAAAACCCCTCTTAAATTGAAATGTTCATTGCTGATTTATCAGGCAATAATAAGACCTGTCATCACCTACGCCTGTACCATATGGGGGACAGCGTCAAAAACTCTAATAAAAAAAGTACAAATTCTACAGAACAAAATACTAAGAATATCTTGCAACGCCCCTTGGTTTGTTAGAAACGCTCAACTCCATCACGAACTTGGAATTTTATACATAGAAGAATTTATAAAAAAAAGTGCCAAAAAATTCTTTTTAACTTTACCCCTTTGTGACAGTGCGGAAAAGCTAAAATTGGGAAAAAAAACTGTAAACAATCGCTTAAAAAAACGATTACCTCAAGACATATTACTAACAGATTCTGAAAGTGACGATGAAAGCGAATAAAATGAAAATATTAAATCTAAATTTATCTAGGTGGTGGATTTCTGGGTGGGATGTTTGGTGGGATTTCGCTGATATTTTTGTTGGTTGTGCTGGCTGTGGCTTAGGCTTCGATCATTTCGGACCTGCAATGCAGTACATATGTACATATTGTAGGTTTGTGGATGGTTGGTGCTGGGGTTGTGGTCGGCATGAGTGATGGGAGTGTTGGTGGGGTCTTGCCAGGTATTTATTTTAGAAATCTGCTTATTATATTCAATTTTTGCTAAATACAGATAACAACAATGAAATATTCTAAATTTTCCTGTTAATCGTGACCATTTAATTGACAAAAATTCTTATAACTGTACCATGAATAGTATATTTGTACTGAACTGGTAAAATAAATGAAAAAAAAAAAAAAAAAAAAAAAAAAAAAAATATATATATATATATATATATATATATATATATATATATATATATATATATATATAAATCAGTGTCTTGTTTCATTTTGTAAAAATCACATTAATACCTATCACATGCATAAATATTAAAGTAGTTGAAAACTAAAAATCATAAGGTATTTTAGTAAAATTTGAGTACTCTCAGGGAAATACATATCTCTATATTAATACATTAATACAATAATAAATTAATACAGACAAGGCCGATTTCACTTTGTAGTACAGTCAGTGGCGCACCCAGGAATTTTTCTTGGGGGGGGGCAATTACAAGTGATGAGCAAAAAAAAGGTCACTAGTAAAATACAAGTGATGAGAAAAAAAGGTCCTCATTTCTACTTTTAAATCCATATCTACATATTTTCCTAAGATCCATAATACTAATTAAAACATCCTTCTTGGAGGGGGCCCCCCCTGGGTGCGCCACTGAGTACAGTACTCTTATACCCTTTTCACACTAGAACTTTAAGATCGGATGTTAAAGTGAATGTGTCTTTAAACGCTAATGTGAAAAAGTATGACCTCGTTTAAATACAAGCGATGTTGAAGACAGAGATCTGCGTCTTAAACATCGTCCGCATTGCCAACATAATTTCTTTTATAAAAAAATACTCTTTGAATTTGTGCTCTCAACATTTTGTATTATCATAAACAAGAATACTGTATTATATCGACGTTATAAGAAGTTTATACTTATTGTTATAATAAAATTATTTATTTTATGTGTTTAATAAAATACAGAGTTACAATAATTTAGATAAAATGTATCGACTTACATATTAATACAGGTGTAATATATTCTTTATTGTAGAATTAAATGAAATATCCATATTTGTTTATAATAATTCAAAATGTGCGTCTGCGCAGACAGTTCAAAACTGGTAATTTCCTGATGTTAACTTAAAGACAAAATTACTGTAGCTGATGACATCACCGGAGATTTAAACATCAAGTGTGAAAGCAAACCGATGTTAAACATCGGTGAACTTTAAGTTCACTCGTCTTAAAGTTCTAGTGTGAAAAGGGTGTAACTAGTGAGGAGTGAGCTTTATATTTTTGAATATTCGAATATGCCCGAGCATACCAGATCTTAGTGAGATAAACCATTCTATTTAAGAGCGCGTCGATTTGAAATCCGAGGGTTAAAATATTCAATATACTGCATTATATAATATTAATATTTAACTTAATAAATAATTTTTTTAAATGAATAGGTTTCATCAATAAAAACATCAAAAAAATCGTACATCTGATACCAAGAAGTCGTACATCGTACACCTGCAAAAATAATCGTACAAATACGATTTAAATCGTACATCTGGCAACACTGCTCGTGAGCTAGCCTGAGTACATTGTTCAGGATAGTCACTTGGGGGACGTCTCCTGGGGTACTACCTCTTACAACAAGCGGCGAGGTATTCCATGACGGCGGCCAGATAAATCGGTGCGCCGGCACCGACACGCTCAGCATAGTTACCCTTGCGGAGAAGACAATGGATAAGTCCGGCACGGTTAGAACGACTCTTTGCCTTTCTCTTGACCTTACCGCCTTTGCCACGTCCAGACATTGTTGATTATTTTTCAGAAGTTAACTACGAGACACGAAACAGACGAAGGCTCGTGAATGAATGACTAATACTAGCGAGGAACAATGGGGCTGAACTACACATAAGGGAAAGAGTAAAGAAGGCAAGAATAGTCATGGGGAAGCTGTGGAGTATAGGAGAGAGGAAGTTTAATGACGATATTAGATAGAGATTGAGGTTGTTTGACATCGTGGTGAAGAACATCCTGCTATATGGGGTGGAAATTTGGGGATGGAAGGAATGGGAGAAGGCCGAACGAGTACAGGAGAGGTATTTGAGATGGATCTTAGGGGTAGATAAAACAACACCAGGATATATTGTAAGAGAGGAACTGAAAAGGGATAAGATAAAAGTGGGTATAGGAAGGAGCGCGGTTAAGTACGAGGAGAAAGTTAGAATAGAAACAAACAAAAGAATAATGAGGGAATGCTGGGAGGAAAGAGCCAAAGAGGGACAGAAAGGAAGATGGTACGCATGAGGGGAGATGAGACAGGAGTATTACTGGAGATGCGGAGTGGATGCGACAGAGGTGGAAAGGAGAAGAAAAGACGGGATAAGCGTGATTGAGGAGTTGTGGAGGAGGGAAAGGAAGTGGGGGAGCAAGAAAGGACAGTCAGAATAGACAAATCAAGGAGCGCAGGGAGATATAAGGAGGTCAGAACTATAGGGGTACCAAGGTACTTGAAGGGAAAAAGAGGAAGGTCAGGAGGGAGAGTTAGAAGGATTGCGAGGCTAAGGTGCGGGCATGAAGAGAGAGGAAATAGATATTGGAGGAAACAGGAGGATAAGATTTGCAGGATGAGCGGGGAGGAGGAAGAAGATATAGAGCACCTCGCGAAGAGATGTAGAGAGATGACAGTATGGTCGGGGAGCACATTAGACCTGTTGCACGAAGATGGAAGGGGGAGAGGTGGGCGAGGGAATTAGAGGTAAGAAGGATTGAGATTGGGGAAGGATAACAGGAAGGGGTAAAGGAAGAAAGAGACCCGGTGGGAAGCAGAAGGGGAGAAATGGAAGGAAGGAAGGGGGATGAGGTTATCTGGAAATGGGGAGGAAGGAAGGGAGAAAGATGGGCGAGAGAACTGGAAACAAGAAGGGAGGAGATTGGAGAGGGAAACCAGAATGAGAATAGGAAGAAGGAGAGGGACATTGGAGCAAAAAGAAAGAAATGAGAAAAAATATTGTAATTGTAAATTGTATTTTTGGATTGATTTTTCTATTTTCTGTAATGATTAATACCCTGAACGCCGCAAGGCCTTCAGACCTTCAAGGCAAAAATTGCTCGGGCCCCCAATTCTCTCCCCCCCCCCCAATTGCTTGCAGAAAAATATATTTTAGAAGTGAGTGCCTTTTTTTTAGGTCATCACTTGTAAACGATAAAAAATTATTTCAAATAATTCCTGGCTCCCCCAAATTTTACTCACAAATTTCCTCCCCCCCCCTCATATTTTAAGAGCTAGCGCCGCCACTGAGCTTATGTCAGTTTACTTATTTCAGCTATTTTCCACTTCTGGAACAAAAAAAAAAAAAAATTGTCGAGTAGTGTAATTTGTTCTGTCAGCGATTTGAACCATTTATTGTTTGAATGCCCAATTCATTTTCGCTATCGTAACCTATTCATTCAAAATTTAGTTGTCCAAAAAATATCCTTAGCTACCAATTTCAGACGCTTCTTGCTACTAACTCTCTAGATATTTATGAAATTATTTATAACTATATTAAAGCAGAAAATATCAAATTATAAATGTAATTTTTAAAACATAGTAATCTCTTCAGTTATACCTGGATAATAGCCAAAGCACTTAAAGCCAATAAATATAAGGAAAAAAATGTTTTTATTGATTTATTGATTTTAATTGTCTTTTTCTTCAAGCTACGCCACTGTTTGCGTTTGCCGCTCTGGGCAGTTGACCTGGTTGCGCCCCCCTAGATCGGACCCTGGAAACGCCACAAAACTGATGACAGCTAATTACATAAACAAATTGTGCAATCAAATCGGGTCTGTTCATCAAATATAACGGATGCTCTTTTATCCGGTTTGAGTATGATAAGTGCGCCCAGGTCAGTACTAATAATAGAGTAGATTTTATAAAAAAAAAATCATCTATTTGGTCATCAAAATCTATTTGCTAATGATCGCAGATGCTTTCAATTTCTATTTATACAGTGTTCTGTATTTATAAAACTGTGTTTAATAAATTACTAAATATTTTCAAAATTTGCCACCATATCTTGCTCAGTATCTTGCATAAATTTAATAACCAGTGGGAAGTGTTGAAATTATAATTTAATTCTGTTTGATGTATACGAAATCAGAGGGCGGGGCTAATGATTTAAGCAACCAATAGAAGCCATAGGCGTAATTTTCAAAATATTAATGAACCTTGGCTATGTAAAAAAAATACTGCACATATTTAAAAACTTAAATAATGGTATTAGGCATTCGAATTAAAATTCATAAAAAAATATTTTGACATAAAATTTGTTTTGGCATCCCAAATAATCATCATTCAGTTATTAAATACCTGCAAAACCCTGAAATGTGTGAAAATTCACACTTCACATCAATTTTTTAAGTCTTATTGTAGGAGACAGCCATGGCCAGCCGTACCTGCATGTTACTTTTTTGGTGTCAATGCACCTACCTGCGTTCTTTCCAGATCTTACATAAATCTTCTTCTTCTTATCTTGTTGAATTCCGTAAGCTCCTGCATGCATCCCACCACTCCAGAATTTTACATAAATTGAAATTTGTTTAAAACCTTTTAAAACAATCAGCTGAGGCCACGACAGGACCGACCGCCATCATAAAGTACTTTCATAAAGTACTTTAAAGTAAAATACATTCTAGCAGCAGAGTAGAAATAACTTGGCCTAATATTTTCTAACAGATATTATTTATCCTGACCATGGAAACGTTACATATACGTATGAAAAAATCAGCTGTGGCCACCACAGGACCGACCGCCATCATAAAGTTCTTATATAAAATAATGTATTTATTTAGCAGCAGAGTGGAAATAACTTGGCCTAATATTTTCTAACAGAGATATTATTTATCATGACCATGGAAACGTTACATATAAGTATGAAAAAATTGAGAAAAATTTTACAAAAATTATTGAAAATTTTTCGTTTTATCAAAAAACGTCTCAAATAAAAGTTATTAATTATTGCTTTTATAGCAACTTTTGTTCAATACATTTTTTCGAAATATTTTTCTGTTGTGAAATATTCACAAAAATCTTAAAATCGAATCGAGTAAACTCCCATTTTTAGTCAACCGATTTTTACCAAAAGTTGATCAACTCGTGCCATTGATGGCAGAAGCTTAAATATGAAGTTTCATAAAAATCCTTTCAGCCGAATTTGCGCTGCACGTGTACACAGACAGACGGACAGACAGACAGACAGACGGACAAACAAACCGACAGACATGCTAAAAATAGTCAAAACGTTATATAGGGACCTCAATTCGTGGAGATCCATCGAAATCTCGTAATGTCAAAATCAGTATGATCACAATACCTCCCTTCTCCCTTATATATGTTGGCTGTCGGTAAAAATTTCAGTTATTGTCAGCAGGGCTGGACCATACCATAGACAAATAAGACAAATTTCTAGGGCCCGGTCAAACCGTCTTAAAAATTGTCCAAATTTTATCCACATTTCCATTATTGAAAGGTCATTTTCAGTATTAAAACGTGTGAAATAGTATATTATGCAACGAGCATGAAATTAATATTTCATGCAATTCACACGAGTATGAAAGTTGGGCCACGATCCGCAGGCCAGTAGCGCAATTCATATGAGTGAGAAATGACTATTCCATGCAAGTTTCATACTATGCTTTTTCCACGACTATAACTTTATTACTTATTTAATTTTTATTCAGGTTTCTTTAAAAACTAACAATAATTTGACAGTTGCTTTCAACCTGTTTATTACATTGCCTAGCGACGGTTATGTACGTGTCATAAGGAATGTAAATTCAGTTAAAATAACAATATTTGCGCGCCGGTCGTTATGGCGTAGTGGTCAGCTCATTTGACTGCTAACCATGGGGGCTCGGATTCAAATTCCGGTGATGGCATGGATGTTTGTATTTGTTATAAAAATTAATATATCCATAATAAAAATAAAGATATACTGGTTAATGGCCATCGTAGCTAAGACCAAAAATTAACTAAAAAAATAAAAAACAATATTTGCATCAACTAATTAACTGACTGACCAAGACCAACTTTATCAAAAAATATATTGGCAAAATTCGAAAACTTTAACTGTATTATTTAATTTTAATCTGGTTTCCTTTACAAACTATTTCACATACTAGCAGACCCCTTGCCAACAACGTTGGCAAACTGGTAACGAATATAAATCAATATAAACAGGAATCAATTATTAAAATTTGCATGATTCTGCGTATATTAACAAAACAAAAACGTTTCTTGATTATACCTAGGAAATCCTAAAAAGTTGCTTAATGCGTGTCGTTTCAAAATTAGTAACGCGCCGGATACGGCCCGCGGGCATATGCTGGACATCAATGGTATAGCTGTTTCGGATTATACCTAGGTAATCCTAAAAAGCCGCTCAATGCGTGTCGTTTAAAAATTAGTATCGGACCGGTCAGTCCGCGGGCGTAACATCAATTAACACAACATCCTTTCTTCGAGTAACCAAACGTACTGATTTGAGAGCTCTGGTAAGTCAGTTTTGTCGGGGTACGTCGTTTCCCCACTCTATTCGTGGCCGCCCGCTTGCCGCAAGACCCGCTAGTCCCAGGAACTTAGCGTTACATGACACACAGAAATTAGGGCTTTTATTATATATAATGCTTTCAACCTATTTATTACGTTGCCTAGGAACGGTCGGCCGTTGCTGCTTGAACATGTTATGTAATGAGCTTATTAGGGAACAGGTCAGCGGTGTGTAATAAACAGGAGTGGAGAACGTGCTACATTTAGTAATCACTGACACGCCTGTAATGAACGTATATCTATATAGTCATAGAAAATAGTATATTATGCAACAAGCATGAAATGGATATTCCATGCAAGTTTCATGCTATGCTTTTTCCACGATTATAACTTTATTCTTTATTCAATTTTTATTCAGTTCCCTTGAAAAACTAACAATAATTTAACAGTTGCTTTCAACCTATTTATTACGTTGCCTAGCAACGATCATGTACATGTCATACGGAATGTAAATCGGCTATTGCTGATTGAACCTTTTATATAATGAGCTCAACCTGTTACGTAATGAGCTCATTACGTCACAGGTCATCGATGTGTAATAAAAAGGAGTGGGGAACGTGCTACATTTACTAATCCCTGACACACCTGTGATGAACGTATATCTATACAGTCATGGAAAAAAATATTTACGAAACTCATTGAGCCAATCAAAATTAACTTCTTTAGCTGTACTATACATCGAACAAAATGCTTTGAATAATATCAATTATGAAGAAATAATAATTGATAATTTTGCAGAATTGAAAGCGAGAAAAAAGAATTTTTGAATTAATTGCATACTTACATTTTTAAAACCAGTTTTGCCATTTAACAAAATAAATTTCGTTTTTCTAATTTATGAGATACGAACAAACTGAGCTATTGTGTATATTTGACCATTAAAAAATAATTGGCAGGTGAAAACCTTTTTTTTGCTTACCACTTGTTTTTGTGGAGTGAGAACCTTTTTTTTTTCTCACCACTTGTATTTGGGTGAGAGGACCTTTTGTTGCTCATCACTTGGATTTGAGAAGCGCGGATCTTTTTTTTGCTCATCACTTCGATTTGGGGAAGTAAATTTTATCAATTTTCTTTATTTTCCAAGGTCGCCAAAAACATTGCTACGGCTCTGGCTGTTATTATTTTCAAAATAAGAGCAAAATGAAACATCCTCTTCGTCTGATTCTGATGAATTAAGTGTTTCAGATAAAGAATTATTTTAATACGTGACAAAACAATACACCGCAAAGTGATTAATTATGTAGCGAATAAATACGCAAGTGAATACATATTTCAATGATGATTTCCAGAAACATTTTAGGGTTACACGTTAATCATGATAAATGGCAGCATACATTTCATTTATATTACGCTTCAATCATGGCCAACTATTCCTCTTGATAGAGTTGGTCTTGCTTTAATCAGTTTTTTAATCCGATGGAACCGATTGCTAATCGGATTTTACATCGGTGAATTTAGAAACACGTCGATTAATAAAATCGATGAATTAAGAAATGGTTTGATAGATTTTCGATGCAATCGATGAATTCTGCCCGTTGTTAAAGGATAGGGTTACCATACGTCCCGGTTTTCAACATATGTCCCGGTGTCCTGTCCCGGTTTTTTAGTATTAGTAAAAATGTTGACAAATTCTATCAAGTTTGCGAATCATACATTTCTCTTTGGCAACAAAATTTTGAAGAGCTTGAAGAATATACCTGGGCATTCGATGTATCTATGAATTGGAATAATATTTAGAAAACAATGGAGCTAATTAATTCAAAGTTTTCCAATCCTGTTATTAATTCTGACAGATTTTTTGACGAAGTTGTATACGCAAAAAAGTTTTTTGAAGACACTAAGCGCAAAAATTTATGGCTCGAAAAAGGCACTAGTATCGAGGAAAAGTGGATACAATTATTTCAAGATTTTCAGGAAAAAATATTTCAATTACAAATTTAAAGAAAATTATGGAATTTATTTTTTGTTTTCCTGGAACATCAACATCCATAGAGCGTCTAGTTTCTATAATGCAAAGCGTATGGACATCTGAAAGAAATCGTTTGCATGAAAGAAATGTTGGTGCATTATTGTTTGTTAAAACAAACGTGAATTTAAAGTGCACTGAATTTTATAAACACATTGAAATAGTGGCGGATTAAGCCTTCGCCGGGACCAAGACATTTTTGATTTACGGGCCCTCAACCTATGATTTACGGGCCCTCAACAAATGTCCTCACCTCCCAAATCAAAGTGAAGAGCAAAAAAAAAGGCCCTCACCTCCTAAAAAGTGAAGAGCAAAAAAACAAGAACTTCACCTCCCAAATCCAAGTGAAGAGCAAAACAAAAAAAAGGTCCTCACCTCCCAAATCCGGGCCCTTGAAAAACGGGCCCAAGACAAATGTCTTTTTTGTCTAAGGCGAAAGTCCGTCACTGCATTGAAAATAACGATAACTTTCTACAAAAAGTATTATCTACAGAAAAATATAGGAACATTTAATATTCAATAAAATAAAATTCTGTGATTAGTTTCTAATATATAAAATAAAATCAAATTATTATTTAAAACACGCTTTTGTAATTTTTACCCTGTCCCGGTTTGGCGTACAAAAAATATGGTAACCCTATTAAAGGATAAAATGGAAGGTTGGAGTAATAAAAAACAAATTACTTAATAAAAATTATATTTAAGATGTAATCTGACAATCTCATAATTTTTTATACAAATATTGAAATTTTTAAACACAATAAAGCAAAGTGCAAAAAGATCTTTAAGATCACAATTTTAAAGAAAATTCTAATTTTTTTACCTGATATCTTCAGGTATATAATAGAAAAATACTAAATCAAAAAATTAGAATATTCTTTCCATTTAATAAGCAATGGTTGATTTCCAAAAAATTCAGTTAATAATGTAAAATGAATTTCAGACCTCTACAGAAACCAGTGGATCTAAGGTCTTATTTGCAAAAAGATGTATTGAGCAATTTAACCCAACTACTTACAAAAAAATTGATATTTTGGCTTCTGAATGGTCACAATATTTAGTTTAACATTCGCAAATTTTGGCTTACAAACAGTGGTATAGCTACAATGGTGCAAGCCAGTCCCAAAAGGTACACTTAATAAAAATGTCTTCAAAAAATATATAAATAAATGAAACTCTGGAGAAACAACAACAAAGGCTCAAAACATAGCCTTTGTTGTTGTTTCTCCAGAGTTTCATTTATTTATATATTTTTTGAAGACTTCGTTGATTGACGTTATTGACTTGCCCGAGATCTGGTTCGTAATCGAACGGTCAGGCGTATTTTGACAAGTAATTTTTAATGACAGAGCCATCTCGTATGGGTGTGCAGGTTCCGCACCGCACAAAGGCGCCTAACGATAGGGACGTCGAAAGCGGACCCGGGCCCCAGTGAAACAATACCTCCAGGCCTCAGTAAAACAATAACTCCGGGCCTGGGAAAATAACAATTCCAACTCACTTCGCGGAAAATGAAAATTATCTGCCCGATGGCAGATAAAAACTGTGTGATAGCTAGAAATTGTTCTTTATTTTTTCTGCGATATAATATTTAAAATTGTTCAAGCTCAGTGGTGCACCAAGGGGGGGGGGCAAGAAGGATGGAAATACCAAATTTATACCAAATATACCAAATACCAAATAGATATAAACGCCACAAATAGGCCCTAAATAATGATAACTAAATACGTAAACAAAGTGGGCAGTCAATAAACACTATTATTTTAATTATTATACTAATTTCAACTACCCACAAAAAATATGTAACACAATCACAAATAGAGATTTGTAAAAAAAGTAACCTAGTCCCGAGCCCTGTACTCTATCCGGGTCCCGCTAATTTGTACCGACTTACCCCATCTCTCAATGCCTAAAGGCGGCACCAGATTTTCGGTATTCGGCGAGTCCCGAGCAAATGTTCGCCAAATCTCGAGTAGTGTGGATGGGTTGCTTGTGTTTTGCCGAACGTCTATTTACCGTGCTCGCCATTTTCCGTATCTTGTCGGTCTTGTATGCGACATCAAAGGAAGCGATTACTCGATGAGTCGTGTTTTGAACCTGCGTACACACATTCGTCCTTTCGCGAGCATTACAATTAGGTACGTAACTAATTACTTTAAAACGCAATTCATATCATAATCAACCTAATTATTCGTTATTATTTTACAACAAACTGTATCATTCAATTTATTTTCATTTGTATTTCACTCACTGTTATTTTATTATATTTCATTGACTTTTGCAAGTATCTAATAACCAGTGGCGCAGCCAAGGGGAGGGCGACGGGCCTGGGCCCCTGCTCGGAGAGTTGAAGATAAAATTTGCTAACCACAACAGTAGTTAAATTTTAAATTACTTCATTGTAAACAATATTGACACTTTTTTTTTTCGTATAACTAAACATTTTTTTAAGATTTAAGACATTAACGAGACGAGTCCTACGAGAGTACCGAGAGTGAAGATGAACTGAATGTTACTGGTACTAGTGATCGTAATAATAAATAAATATTAAGAATTTGTGAATACTTTTTTATATTATTTTTTTAAATATTTTTAATTGTCTCATAAATTTGGGGTGCATCTTATCATCCGGTGTATGGTCTCATGTTCCGAAAAATATGGTACCCACGAGATGGCTCTGTTCAGTATGACATATGGAACCGCGTAAAAAGTTACTGGGAGCTGCCAATATCTTGCCAAATACTTATCAAATACACACAAATGCGCAATTATCGTAACAAAATATATTTAATAATATATTTTGTAAGTATTTTATGCTCTGGGAAGTCGGTAGTTTTATAAAAACACGTTATTTAAGCGCCTAAACCTAAAACACGTATGAAAGATTAATAATAGGTTCGATTTTAAATCCACCATTAAAGCTTGTTCATATTTAGCTATACCACTGTTTACGAAAGTTCTGTGTGACGCTTAGTTTACTCCACAATCAAACAAGCTTTCTACAAAATCTCAATTGTACATCTAATTTTATTCTAAGATTGAGAAATCGGCGAATATTTTTATTGAACTGAATTTTCTGAAATAAGCTAAGCAGGACACATACGTTCGTTCAACAATAAAGCTATTGGCAGTTTCTTTGCGCTTTTCTTATCTTCTGAAGATCTTCTCTGGCTGACTCGTGCGTTATTAATTTGTTAGTAATTAGTCGTGTGTTAGTAGCCCGCTAAATCTGCCATTGTTTGGTCCATTTCATCTGCTATTGCTTTGTATTTTCCTTTCTCCATTAGTAGGTCATCTGGAAGAAGTTAGTAATGTTAGTAAAATTAAAAATATTAATAATTAGCTTAGTACACATTCCTCACACGGGATAATATTATAAAATAATAATAAAATTATTGAAACTTGATAATCATGTCTTTTAATAATTCTTAGCATCTCTAAAGAACTCTTTGTACACAATGTTGCTTCCCTTTTCATGTGGTTCACGTGGTCTTTAATTGCGGCACATAAATGAAATAATTTATGCTTCTACTCACCCTTGAACAGACAACATAGAGCTAGCTGTGAGAGAAACAGCTCGTATAATATGTATTAAAATTAAAGAATATGTATTTTCAAAATAAAGCTAATTGAATAGATGTATAAGAATAATAGAAAAACAAATCTGGAGATTGTAAGATTAAATATATATTCGGGTGTATAGTTTGTAGCACATTAACGGTGAACCCAGACAAAATCTACCATTTCCCAACCTCACAGTCATTCAACAATCCAAGATTTCCTAACATAATAATGTAATAATTATAATATTTTAAAACTGTCGTAATTTCGGTTCAGATCCACTGATTTATATAATTTTTATTTGATTATATTCAATAATGTTCAAAGAAGGCGTTTACGTAATTTTCATAGATAAATTACTGTGGAAAAAACTTCTAGGCCCTTTCTAATATTGACAATATTTATATCAATTTTTCTCAGATACTAAAATAATTACAGATATTATATCAGCCTATTATACCATGAGTTCAAAAAGTAATTACATAAGGGTTTGCTATGGAAAAATAAAATAATGTCTACTGCAATCTTTATATACATAACAATATCAACTTATGACATACAACAACAGTGATTATACTCTATCTCAGAAAGACTGATAGTAATAAATCATTTTGTCAGGCAGTGGCGTGCACATTTTAAATACTTTTAAATTGGTTTTGTGTATTCTATATTACTATTTATCATTTTATTAAACGCACGCCTGTGACCATATTTATCATATATATCATTAAACACACCCCTGTGACCATATTTTTCCTCAAAATTTTAGGGTCAAATTTTTATGATCTATTGTGTTTAACCCTAGTTCGTATTCCCATATAATATGTGCGGCACACTCGGTTGTTTTTAATATTTCGTTTCGAACTATTCATATTTTGTCGCTTCTGTGTGAAAAAACAATAACTTTTTACAAATAATACATTTTATTACTATCAGTCTCTCTGAGATACAGTATAGTTCTAAAGCTTGCAGTAGACATTATTTCATTTCTCCATAGCCAACCCTCATGTAATTACTTTTTGAACTCATAGTATAAGACTAAATTTTCTTTAGATTTTAAAACTCTTTCTAGATAAAAAAAAAAAAACGGGAATGGTTGTGATGGATAGTTTTAGAGTTATACAGAAAAAACTGATTTATTTCGTTTTCACCCCTTCCCCCAAACTTACTCCCAATATAGCCTATAATCTGCCCATCTTCACCTTAAGGTGTGTTGAAAATCTCGTGAATTTCGATCCAACCACTTTGGCGTGATGCTGTATAGGCAGACAGACAGACTTTCACATTTATATATATATATATAGATTATCGTCGCTATAAAGCGTCTCTACAAACTTCCATAGAAAAGGTTATAATAAATAATAATAGGTTTCCAACGCCTAGATAGGCATATAAGGGGCAGAGAAGGTAAGTTTTCCGTTTCTAGACCGCACATCGTAAATATGAAAGCCACGTGGTCAGTGTGACGTTTCGACCTTTACAGGTTCTATTATCCCTGAATGAACAGGTACTCATTTATAAGTATTAAATACTTGAGTCTGAGTCGATCCCAGAGCTGACTGCACAATTTCGGAAGATAAAAATCCGAAGGAGGTATCGAACCAGCGTCTCTGTGCTCCGTAGGCAACAGTCTTACTACGGTGCCACGACAACTCATAAAAAAGGTTGGTTTTAAAAAATACTTGATTTACAAATACTTGATTTATTAAGCGGGGTAAGCCCATAATTGTAAAAAAGTACCCTCGATTGGACTTACATAATAGAAACACACTGACGGACATACAGATGGATATTTGTTGTTTAAAATAGTAGATTTACAAAATATTTCGTTAAAGCGGGAATTCGTTAGCCGAGATAGGTACATACATAAAATGTAAACTAGATTGGGTTTTACATGAGAGAGAATCAAACTGACGGACATACAGATGGATATTGGTTGTTTAATAGAAAATTTACTAAATAGTTCGTTAAAGCGTGAATTCGATAACTGAGGTACACCCGTAAAAAGTATCCTATCTTGAAAGTGGCAATGTTATTGCCATATACATATACAAAATTTTAACATCCGACTTGTAGTTTCTGACTTTTGCTTGCACAAATAGAGACACAGACAAATTCTAAAAATAGTCTAAACTAAGTATTTTAAAGCTATCAAAGCCACATAAAAAGCAAACTAGATTGGATCTTGCATAAGAGAGAATCAAACTGACGGACATAGAGATGGACATTGGTTGTTCAATAGCAAATTTACAAAACAGTTCGTAAGAGCGGGAATTCGTTAACCGAGGTTTGTGATCTTCCATCTATAGAAGATTCTCAGTAACAGGTTTTATGTGATTATTTGAGATTAACATGTGTTTTGCATATTTAAAAAATTATATTTAAAATAAATAAATATACAATAAAATAAATAAAAAAATATTTTAAAAAAGGATAAACGTAATAATAGAAAGTTGTTTAACGTCCAAATAATTAGATGGAAACAAAAAGAATCACTCAGCTTTTTGGACAATACGTATATTTTATAAACACAACGTTTCGCTAAACCATTGTTAGTAATTAGGTGCTATAAATAATAACAATAACAATACAGATATTGTCCACCGTTCAGTTATCTTTTTGTACAGTTCACGCTGTCTGGTCTTAAATTATTACCCTTATTTGATATTTTGGACTTATAATTTTTATTGTTACAATATGTTGCTCAGCGGGTAGAGCTTCATTCTCTGAGTTTTGCACGTACCAGACCCTAGGGAGCGTTGAACTACGTGTCATCATATTAATGTACTTACTTATTGCAAATTATATTTTAAATTTAGGATATTTTCTGTACTCCTCAGATAGTTGACTATATATTTGGTTTACATTGTAATTTAAATTTCACATAACGATTCCGTTTAAGCTGTTGAACTATTCCTATTTTCCAATCTTTGAACATTGTTAATTTCCTAATAAGCGTCATTACACCCGCCCTACTATTGTTGATGGATGATGTTAGTTTAACGGAACATTAGTTTAGGTAATAGTATAACATATCATTGTATGATTTAATATAACTATTGTTATTATTTATAGCACCTGAGAAAGCTAACAATTGTTTAGCGTAACATTGAGTTTCTAAAATATACGTTATTGTCCAAAAAGCTGAGCTTCTTTTTATTTCCAAACGTAATAATGTAAACCTATTTTTCTTAATAATCATTCATTAAAATCAGATTTTATCCCTATTTTGTCCATTTAAACCATCATTTGTCCACTAACTTTATACAAAACGTGATTTGTCCAAATTTAAATAATAGATTTTTGCGTATTACAATTTTAATGACATGTTTGGGGCTTTGAAAATAAGTAGGTCGAAAAATATAGTTCCCAAGTTATGCAAACAGGATTATGTTTTCGCAATAATCTCAAAATTGCATTACTGTGACAGATCATGTTTTGAATTTTACCTCCTCATGCATCACTCATACTTTTCTTATAATATTGGACAATAATTAGAGATAATTATATAATAAATTTTGACATCATTTAACATATATTAGGATCTCGATTTGCATCGGGGTTACGTTCTGGGAAAGTGCGACGCACATCGAAACAAAGTAAATTGAATAACATTTTTCCGTAAGATGAAACTAAATATAAAATGGAATTTTGAAAATTTTATTATATGCGATAATTTTACCCATGGTTATATTAAACAGACATAAGATATAAATAACCAAACTAATGACAAGATTGAATACTACAGAAAAGTGCAAATAAAAGAAAACTTAATAATACGTAAATAAATAAACAAAAAGATAACCTACCTTAACTCAAGATAACAAAAGATGAAACAGAAAATTCCAAACATACAATGAAAAAAAAGGCAATCATAATTCACACAAGGTAATTGCTATAATTCAAAACATAATTAAAATAGGTTAATGTTCCGTATAAGTCCACCAGGCATAACTCGTCAGACAGAACGTGTATGCTTGTTGGAATGAGATTTGGTCTCGACGAAGCGCCGCCCCTTTCTTTCAAAATATAACATTTACGATTCTGAAATCTAAATAAGTACTTGATAGTTATACGTTTTGAAATCCAAGCAATTATTTAATAAGTGTTTGTTAACATTTAGCTCGTATTAAGGTTTTTAAAGAAAAACTTGAATAACAAAATTTCAGTATTTATACGCTTAGTCATATTTAAATAGTTTGAATGAGATTTATAGTATACATATGTTGAAAAACACTAACTTTATTAAAAGATAGAATCCTCAAATTATCAATATATTCCGACCTACCAATTTTATGTCTAAAATAGGACATTCCGTTTTTCATCGCATTCATACATACCAAATTATGTAAATGTATTAAAAATGTATAAAGCATTTATATATCTTCACTATATGCAAACAAACAATGATAAAACTAGTAGGCAAATCCAGAGCCGTGAAAATCGCCACAGAATACCTTTTTATATAAAATTATCCATCCTTTTTATAACTCTTTGAAGTTGTACGCGATAAAATTTAGCTATTAAAATTTGGGTTTAAATTTGGGAAAAAATTGATAGCATTTAGATCACATTGCAATTATATAAATCAGGGGTCTGGGAACTTTTTGGGAACACCTGTGTAGACACCGTCCTCCCTTGATTCTAAATTGCACAAAAGTTTTGTCTGATTACACCGAGCACATATGCAAGAATGATTACTATTGGTTCCCCACTCTTACATATATTCTATTCTAAACATACAGCCTAGTTCTAATTTGACGCGGTGGACTTATACGGAACATTAACCTTAAAATAAATAAAATTCTTAATCAAATAAATAATATTGGTATAATTTACAGAAATTATATTTCTACAGTGTGTTTTTACCCAAAATAACTTATAATAAAGAAGTTATACAATGAAAGTACATAGATGACATTTGCTGAAGCAAAAATTTGGATATAAATGGAAGAAATGGATAATTTAAAGGATAAGCTCGACGAAGGCGGTGTCCAAATCGTCTCCAATTTCTTTGTAACGTTCCTTCTCGGCGACGAGCTCGTCTGTAAGGTGCAAAAGAAAATTAATAACAAATCTACCATGCCTAGAATATACTTCACGAATAGCCAAATGGTATAAACAAAAAACAGAAAAAATGAACAAATTGACTTTAACATTGAAAATTTTCAACAAAATATGTAGTTAAACATAATAAAAAATAGATTTTCAGTTAGCCATTTCATTTTCAAATTTTTTTCCAAATAATATTTTCAAGTTCAGATCAATGGAGAAGTTAAAAAGTAACAGGCTGTTTCTGGGTGATTTTATTGTATTACGTAGTGATATAGTCCTGTGCCACTGGTGGCGCTAGCGGGGGTCCGGAGCCCCCAGAATTGCTTGGAGAAAAATGTATTGTAGAAGTGAGGACCTTTGTTTAGGTTCTCAATGATTTCAAATATATCCTTCCCCCCGCCCCCCAGATTTTGAGAGTTAGCGCCGTCACTGTGCAGATCATAGGGGCGGTAGAAAACGCGGAGCTCTATTAGAAGTATCATTTGTGGAACCCTAATCTCAGTATCAAATTTATTAACCACTTAACGCGCAGTTCTGTATTTCACACGGGCAATCGTATTTTAATCAACCGAAGGCATGATTTCAGTGGCACGGTTAAGCTATCCACTGTAATCGTATACCTCTCAGATCTTGTGTGATACTCTATAGTTATCGAATATATTTATTCTTATGTATTCTCCATTCACTATTAATTCGAATAAGACCAAAGACTGGCGTAATATTTTATTTTCGAAAACTATGTGTTCTGGATCTGGCTTTGTTAATGTCCGTGTTTTGGAGCCATATATATGTATGGGACGTACTATAGCTTGATATAACCTGAATTTAGTGTTCCTAGACAGGTTTTTCGTTTTTAAGAGAGGTTCAAGTGCAATGTACGATGCGTTAGCAGCTTTAATTCTGTTCGTAATACCCTGCTGCTACAAAAGTGTTGTCATTAATTTTTAAGTTGGTTGTGTTCTCATGACTGCGTCTACTAACAATTAGATACTTATTAACTTATTAGCTGTGACCACTGGCGTAACTACAGTGGAATGGATCTCAGAAAAAAAAAAAAAAAAAATGTGCCTTCCTATTTTGGATTTTCTAAGATTAGCTCTACGACTATAACTTGAATACATATTTACTTTTTATTCAATTCCCTTTAAAAACTAACAATAATTTGACAGTTGCTTTCAATCTATTTATTACGTTGCCTAGAAACGGTCATGTACGTGTCATACGGAATTTAAATTCAGTTAAAATAACAATACTTGCGTCATCTCATTAACTGAGTGACCAAGACCAACTCTATCAAAAAATATATTTGCAAAATTCGACAACTTTAACTAAACTATTACTATTTTATTTAATCCGGTTTGCTTTACAAACTAACAATAATTTGACATGTGCTTTCAACCTATTACGTAGCCTAGCAACGGTCCACCATTGCTATTTGAACCTGTTATGTAATGAGCTCAACCTGTTACGTAATAAGCTCATTACGTAACAGGTCAGCGGTGTTTAATAAAAATAAGTGGGGAACGTGCTACATTTACTAATCACTGACACGCCTGTAACGAACGTATATCTGTAGAGTCGTGGAAAAAATAGATTTACGCGTAGAAAATTACGCAAATTGTATAAATATATTGCACATGTGACCCAGCCTGGGCACTTTCTTTAATTAGGGTTCATGTTGTGTTGAGTTGCGAACATAATGGGCCGGGAGAGGTAGATTTAAAAAAAAATAATAGATTTGTAGTTGATCCACTCTTTCAGTTAGGACTATATCACCATCTGTCAAGTCTTGAATCTTATTCTAACTTAGTAGTTAGTTTAATCGGTGGTATTAAATGGCAACTTTACAAAAATACTAATGAGAATGTGACTGAGAATAAAAAATGAAAGTATGTATAAAAATAAAAAAAAAACATAATTACCTTTTTTTAATAAATAAAAACCATTTAGCTATACCAAAAATACACTAACGCCTTATATTTCGCAAATAACTTAACATTACTGATAAGTTAATTACCTGGATACAAGGCGCATACTTAACAAATAAAAAACCTTACATGTATGACGGACATAGTGACTCTACGACACCAATTTCTACACTAATCTAATAAAAACGGACAATACACGTACGAAAAACTACAAAAATACTGGCCTTAATAACCAAAAAATATATACGGATCGTAACCAGCTATTTTACAGGGGATGTTTAAAAAAGCAGGTTACGTTAATTTTTAGTTTTATTTTATTTTTCGTTTAAGATTAATTCAACGAATGCGAGATCCAAGTCGTCTCCAATTTCTCTGTATTTCTCTTTTTCAGCGATAAGCTCATCTGAAATGCGAAAATCATGCAAAAAATTCAAACAATTGAAGTATATTTCAAGAAAATTAATAACTACTATGTTATTACACACAAAAACTACTTAAAAACACAACAAATAAAACAACTAAAAATAAATTTAAAAGTGTTTATGTTTGTTTTAATTATTTAATTTTGCTTTATATTATTTAATAAAATTATGTATTAAAATAAATAAATAAAAAAAAGGATAAGGATTAAGTAATATTTTCTGACTTTTAAAAAATAAATCCTTCACTTAAAAATCATGCCCCATTAAATTTAACAGTATGTATAGCCGGTTTATTTGGTTTAAGCGGAACTAGATT
The DNA here is from genome assembly GCA_963971575.1 of Liopterus haemorrhoidalis. Classification (NCBI taxonomy): domain Eukaryota; kingdom Metazoa; phylum Arthropoda; class Insecta; order Coleoptera; family Dytiscidae; genus Liopterus; species Liopterus haemorrhoidalis. The sequence continues at coordinate 18,397,171 of OZ020622.1, read as the reverse complement.
TTGAATTCTAGTAACTTTTAACGATTAAGTGGGGCAATAGCTCATTTCAAACTTTAAAAAGAGACTCATGACAACTTAGGAAAATAAAAATTCCAGTTAATTCCGCTTAAACGTTTGGAATAGCCTATTCGTAAATACGGAATTTAAATAAAGAATACAATTTTTCCGAAAATACAAAATTGCCGACAATATTTCCTTTACGGAACGCGGTTACTATCTTCAATCTATCGTAGTTCTCAATATAGGTGCTGCGGCTAAAAATGATTTAATTTTCGTAAAGAACGGGTATACCAAGTTGCATTCCATTATTATAAATAGTATTTTTTGACACAAATTTCAAAAGCCGGTCCGCGAAGATTTTAAAAATATATATCTATACTCTATCTCAGAAAGACTGATAGTAATAAATCTTTTTGTCAGGCAGTTACCAGTGGCGTGCACATTTTAAACACGTTTAAATTAGTTTTGTGTATTTCTATATGACTATTTATCATTTTACTAAACGCACGCCTGTGACCATATTTATCATATCATTAAACGCACCCCTGTGACCATATTTTTCTTCAAAATTTTATGGTAAAATTTTTATGATCTATTGTGTTTAACCCTAGTTCGTATTCCCATATAAGATGTGCGGCACCCTCGGTTGTTTTTTAACAATATTTCGTTACGAACTATTCATATTTTGTGTGCCGCTTCTATGTGAAAAAACAATTTACAAATAATAAATTTTATTACTATCGCTCTTTCTGAGATACACTATAATAGAGTAATATTTTTGTACAATAATTTACGGCTAGTGAAACCTGTCGTTTACGTGCAGTTGTAACTAAAAAATATTTTCTTTTTAATGTCTATTTGCGGAGTTTTACAATAAATTATTTTTGCAAATATATTTAAAAATTACATAATATTATTGTCTGATGTATATTAAGATATTGAACGATAGCACTTTTACAACAGTTTTTTCTACAATTAAAAATATCCTACTAAGCATATTTGAGGTCTAGATTGTTACTGATTTTATTTTAGATGGTTAGTTTTGTATAAGAAACTTGTATACGCTATTCCAATCGTTTGAGCGGAACTAACTGGAATTTTAATTTTTGTAAGTTATCATGAGCTCAATTTTTAATAATTGAAAAGGGCTTAAAAATTACTAGTTTTCGAAATCTAATACCGCTTAAACCAAAGAAATAAGCTAAAATCTTTGGGGGTAAAGTTAACGATTAACGTGGGCTTTTGCTAAACAAAATGAATGAATCTAAAAAATGTAAACAAATGTCCCCTTGGTCTCCTACAACTTTGTTATTTAGTATTTTTTTGTATCTCTAATAATAAAGAAAATAATGGCGTGTCCCGTTTTTCTGGTACACCTTGTACAACAGAAAGTAATGAATTTACAAATCCATATTCAATTGTTCATCAATAATTGGTGTTTTTAAAAATCAGAAAAATTACTAAAAATAAAAAAGGTATTAAAAAAATAATTTTAAATTTAACACTAATATATTTTTTTAAATATAATTTTAATATGATAATATGAAAAATGTACAAGTCATAATTCACCCAAAAATGCATCAAGATTTCATTTAAAACCACCATAAATATATAAATTATTTTACGTTTTTTATGGCAAAAGATTTTTCTTTTTATAAATATTTCATTTAACAAAATAATATATCAATTGTTGGAATGTAAAATTGTGGTCCCAAAAATTGATGTTAAAAGGTCCTAAATATTATCCTTTTTTAAATCATTTCAAGAGAAATGTTGTCGTTTTAATAGTGTCCTTGAAGGTCCTTAAATAAAAACAAGTACTACCAAAATAAATTAAAAAATCTCGACTGCCAATGAAATACTTGAAATTTAATTGGCCGAAGACGGGTAGCGTATGGTTCAACAGACAAGATTATCAAATTTAACCGATGTTATACGTTCGGAGATAGAGAAAGAAATATCGATCTTTTTCAGTCACTCTTCCCACCATGTGAATATATTCAAATCAGGCCTTATTCGAATGTACGGTGTGAATTTCAAATTGTAGAGTGGTACATATTTGTGTTGTTTCATATCGTGATGCAAAAAAAATACGTCAGAGTAAACCGTGGAAGAAAGACAGCAATATAAGGCATACTAGAGATAATTAAGCAACTAAAATAAAAATTGTTTATTACGGTCATTTTTGACATTTGTTGTTTAAATAAGTGTTTGTCAAAAAAATATATAAATATTAAACAAGATTTATTTTTATAACCAACTGTTTAATGCAAAATTTAAATTTGCTCAACTCTGTAGTGGTTAAGGTTAAGAGTACTTCCCAACGATCCTAATTTTTTCAAAAACATACGTGTTTTTTTCTCGGCCTACTCTAATGATATATTTTTTTTTGAATCACACATTATTTAAGTAATTATGAATTTTTTCATACTTGATATTTTTATTAAATTATTAATTTGTCAGTTATTTATATAAATAAGTATTACAACTATATTTATCTGATTGTTTTTTATATGTGCTTGACGAGTACAAATATATAAATAAATAAATAATAGGCTCCCAACGGCTAGATAGGCGTATAAGAGGTAGAGAAGGTAAGTTCTCCGTTTCTAGACCACCGGCCATAGATATGAAAACCACGTGGTCAGTGTGGCATTTCGACCGGTTCTATTATCCCTAACAGGTACTCATTTTTAGTATTAAATACTTGAGGCTGAGTCGACCACCGAACTGAATGCACAATATCGGAAAATAAAAATCCGGAGGTGGGGGGATTCGAACCCGTGTCCCTGTACTCCGTAGCCAACAGTCCTACCACGGAAACTAAATATATATGACTAAATATATAAAAACAATTAATTTCTCTTAATATATTGATTTTAAGATGACTATTTTTTATAGCTTTATAGTTATCCTCGTGTATTATTAACAAAGCTTTTCAGAATTAAACAAAATGACTTAAATTAAATATTTGTGCAGTGGATAAGCTGTGCAGTAGAATAAGGTTTGATTTAAATATAATAAACGAAAATAAAAACTATGGACGCACGTTTGTACGAGTAGTTCAAATACCTTATTGACAATTTACATAAAATTGTGTGACAAAGCTATATATTTATCCGTTCTCAAACAGCATCTGAATTCGCAGCGAATATAGTTTTTTTTTTTAGTTTTACATAAAATATTTTAATAGTTTGCAACAATGGACAACCTACACATAATTTTGAGTATCTTGAGACTTGCTGAATAAATGCCTCAGTTTCGAAATAACTAAACATCACAAATCAATTGATAAGGATTTACTAACTCTTTCTTCGATACTTTAGATATCCCGAAAAAACTGGACAGGTTAATCGTACAAAATGGAGGTCGATCAAGATACAGACAGGCTAATGAAGCCACTAACAGGCCACGTATACATGAAAAAATATCTGACTCTATCGCTTAAAAAATAAAAACTATTGTGCCAACAAAATCTTCCTGTGGGGTAATGGATTGAATACAGATCGATACCTAGACCTTTTCGTTTGAACTTTACTTTAATAATAAGTCTATAACGCCCTAATGGCGCATAAGGCAGTGAATATGTCTTTTCTTTGCCTCTAACACTATAGAAAGGCACGGGATTTTGACTCGATTATCCACAAGTAAACAGCAACTCAGTATCATTTACCTGACGCCGTATCAATCTCCGATTGCACGGTAACGATGATAATTACAAGTTAACCAGGGATTGAACCCGCGTTCCTGTATTCCATAAACAACGGCTTTACCACAGAGCCACGAAAGATAACACCCGTACTTAACAGATTCAAAATAGCAAACTTTAAAATACTAATGATCAAGTTTGTAAGTCGTGCAAAACATTTCCATAAAACCGTACCCGAGTACATTAAACATTTCTATAATTAGTTTTATTTACAACTGTTCTTTAAAACTAGATATAAGTTAGGTGCGTTGCTTAAAGCAAATTCAATCTAGTTTTAACTAAATCGAGTATACATTTGACGGGTAAAGTCATAATGAATGGAATGTTTTAGTGGCGAAATACAGTGGTAAAAAGTAGAATCCTCACATTAAAGAGTAATTATTTTAAAATATATAATAAACGTTTCTTTTTTAACCACTTATCACCAGTTAATTGCGTGTTTATTATTTATTGGATTCTAGCCCGCTTTTAATGTAGAATTTTCCATTAATATAAAATTAAACATTATTTTATATCAACTATGAAACGATACTAAAAATCTTAACAATACAACAATTACGACACCGAATTTCACGTTTTAGTTTACGAGTTTTTAATGTTATCACGATATTGCAACGCATTTTTTTGTTTTAGATCTAGTTTTAGCTTACAACTAGTTGTAAGATTTTTATGCAACCGGTAATATGTCTTTTAAAACACGCTGAATTAATTCAGATATTTATAATTAAACTTAGTGAGGCTATTAAATTTATTCCGAAGTTGTTTTAAGTCGTTTCAAGGACAATATTTTGCAAGGATAATACCAAGGACCTATAATATAGATACTGCAATATGCTACAACGGTCGTAACTATACTTAATAACTAGAGGTTAGCGTATTTAAAAATTTATTTAAAAAATAAAATATTTTTTGTTTCAAAAGATGAATATTTAAAAAATAATGTTTATCTCAAAAAAAGTGTTTTTTTCTTTTAAGTGCAACGATTGTGCTTGCAATTTTAAGAAAATATAAGCATTATAATAAATAAAATAAAGTTTTAACAATTACTTTTGACATTGCGTTCATTTGAAAATAATTTAAATAATTGTATGACAATAAACGAAAATTAAAATTGAGTGATACCCTCTAGAAGCTATTTTATTACAATTATGCAACTGATGCAAGAATTGAAGCAATTGAATCTAAAATTGCTGCAAATGAATCTAAAATTGCTGCAAATGAATCGAAAATTGCTGCAAATGAATCGAAAATTGCTGCAGATGAATCGAAAATGGCTGCAAATGAATCGAAAATTGCTGCAGTTGAATCGAAAATTGCTGCAATCGAATCGAAAATTGCGGCAACTGAATCGAAAATTGATACAATCTACTCAAAACTCAATTTAATAATTTCAGCAATTATATAAAAAATAAAAGAAAAAAGTAAAAGTCGCAGAAATTAAATCAAAAATTGCAGCAATTCCTTTGGTTTTTTTTTTAGCAATTTAATCAAAAGTTGCAGCAAATAAATCGAAAATTGCAGCAATTCAATCGAAAATTAGGGCAATTGAAACGAAAACTGCATCAATTTACAAATTTCAGCAATTAAATAAAATAATAATAATAATAAAAGTTGCAGAAATTGAATAAAAAGTAATAGTAATTGAACGGAAAATTGCTGCAATTTATTTGAAAATTTGCAGCAATTCAATCCAAATTTTCAGCAATTAAATCGAAAATTGCAGCAATTCAATCGAAAATTGAATCTAAAACTGCATCAATTTAAAAATTTCAGCAATTAAATAAAAATATACAGTAATTGAATTAAAATTTTCAGAAATTGAATCAAAAGTTGAAGTAATTGTATCGAAAATTGGAGTGATTTATTTGAAAATTTGCAGCAATTGAATCGAAAATTGCAGCAATTCAATTGAAATTTGCGTCAATTGAATTAAAAATTGTATCAATTTAAAATTTTCACCAATTAAATAAAAATTTAAAGAGTAATTGAATCAAAAGTTGCAGAAATTTAATAAAAAATCGCAAAAATTGAATTGAAAATTGCAGCAATTCATTTAAAATTTGCAGCTACATCAAAAGTTGTAACAATAAAATAAAAAATTGTTCAACAATTGGAATTATATAATTATTCATAGCACAACATTTTTTTGTTGAAACGTAACTTACAATTTTAAATATTTTCAAACTGGAACGCATTATCAAAAGTAAAGTAAGCATTTTGATTTCATGCATCTATGTGTCGCGCAGCTCCTGAGCACACTTGATGGTACTACTCTGAAAGGGCGGAGAGGAGGGATAAAGGGTTTCTGAAGGGGAGACATCGCGGCCTTAGCGCGAGTTACATGTTCTGGATGTCATGCAGTGTCGCTTCCATCTCGTCCGCTAACAGTTTATTCTTTTCTTTCTCGGATAGTAGGTCGTCTGGAAGGTTATTTTGTTAAAAACACACATCAAAAAAACAACACAAAATAAAAAATAAAATGTAATACAACAGTTCTCAAAGAAGGGAAGATATATGTAAAATTCAGTTTTTAAAGTAGTCTGTTGAATGACAAATGAATCAAAAGTAACAGAAGCAACAGCCAACTTATCTATATATTTATGACTCGCATATAGGGATTTGCAGCTAAGCACCCTACCATCTGGTGAGCGTTTCATGAACTTGTGTACATCAGATAACATTTCGTTTTGTGTATTGGTTTTGTATGAAGTTTGTTTTTAAAGTTGTATTATAATCATTGAAAAATGTATAATACATATTGTTGTGTGCCTATGTGCAATTCATTGCAAAGAAGAAACCCGGAAATATCGTTTCATTTGTTTCCACTAATATCAGACACCGTACGGTTCGAAACAAAATTGGGAAAGCAAGAGGTTAGCAATCGACGCGATGTTTAGATAAACAATTTAAAAATTGGAAAAAAAGTGAGCCCTTATATCAAAGTTTGCTCATTACATTTTAATGATAGTGACTACAAAAAATATTTTCAATTTTGTATTTATTATCGCATATCTTGAAAATTCCTGTTATTGTGTGTGGGTTTGTAATGCACAAGTTTGTAGGCATAATGCATAAATCTTTATGAACTCTCTGTTTTTTTCAGTGACTCCACACAATATTATATGCCCAGCATTGTAGATTTCTACCCCTTGGTAAACAACACGGGAATTATTATTTCCCCCAATATAGTTAAAATAATCGACAATGGAACCGCCATAACTTAAAACCAGATCACAAAATGTAGTATTTTAGATGTTTACAAGTAATGTCACTTCACAAAATCAGAAAATCCCAAACAATTATTTATTTTTTGTCGTTTTTTTGATACACTTTTCGCTATTATTTACTAGTAAATGTCAAGTGGTATCTGATTTAGAATGGTTTCAAAAAAATCCGCGTGGCGCTACGATCTTAAAATTTTTCCCCTATACCTTGCAGGCATGAGTGAGAAAGAAATATACAAATAAGTTGATTGTTGTTTCGTTCATTTGACACTGAAAACTTCTTTAAAAAATTGAACTTTATGTGGAAAATTCCCAAAATATATTTTTTTAATATTTAGCATTTAATGCTACCATTGTAGCCGCTACTTTACTGGAATAAAGTAGTAGCCAGTTTACGCCGGGCCCTTATGAGAATGGGTTCAAATCAGGTTTAGTGAGTACTAAAACGTACGCACTAAACCTGATGGGTCTAAATATATTTTATTGTTTTACTGCACTATTCTATAAAAATATGTGCTTCTGACAAATAATTATGTAAGGGCTTCTTTATAAATTATTGGTACTAACCACTTGGTGACAATACGTATAAATGTTCCGCTGTTTTAACTCGGGAAAATGCCACAGACAGTTCGCTATTAGAGAAGTAACTCATTACTCAAATTGACGCTGGTCCCTTGAAACGTTTTTGTAATTTATTGTCATCAATAGACAGAATTTTATATGGAATTAAAGTCTCTTAAAATTGAATGGTAGATTAGGGGCAGCGATGCAAGCATCGAGTCATGAATGACACGAGTGACGCCTCGAGCAACAACCTACAGCGGCCTCTGTGATGCCGCATCATCGTTCTCGTGAATCGATGCACGCATTGGCATCACGACAGTGTTGGAGAGCCTGGATGCCGCCTCACTGATATGCCGACTGCATGTTTCAACATGTGTAGGCTTGCATCAATATTTGTTTACAATTCTTAGGCGAATTTTATTTAATAGGTATTGAAAATGACGGTCATCCATTCTTAAATTATTGTAATAATCTTTTGGTTCATTTATTCTTAATTTACTCAATAACCGGCAATTACAATTAAATTTTTACACCACTTTTTTCTTTTTAGATCTAGTTAAGATCTACATTTTTTTTGTCTACTTTATATCAAAATATCTGTCAAGGATTAACCAATTTAGTCAATTAAAAGTGCACGGAGAGAGCAAAACTGATGGTTTACCCCTTATAACACCTCCGAGGGGAGGGGGGCGTTATCGGAACCTTCACTAAATCCTTTCTCGGCTTATTTTACCCCCTATACGAAGTCTGGTCCAAATCGGCAAATGCCCTAGGAGTATATAGCGAATAAACAGACATTCGTTTTTATATATAAGATAAAATCGCGAATATAGAAAACACGTATGCGGTAAAATTCTTCTTTTTTGGACGAATGTACTTATGTGTAGAGATATTTTCAGAATGAAGCACTCGAGTCAAATATTACTGTTGGTCATTTGGAGCACAACTAAAAGTAAAGTCGGCCCCAATTTTCAATCATAAGAATTTGAAAGAATGCTTTCTATATTCAAAATCATTCTTCGTAATTTTTGCCCTCTGAAGAAAAGTATTGTTTGAGAACTGTTGTATAAATAAAATAAAAAATTAATAAAACAATCAAAAAATGCCACATCAAATTATTTAAAAACTAGCAATATTAATTTTGATGGCAAAACTAAAAGTGGGAATAAAATTAGCTGGACATAAAAATACTGGAGGCCTACATTATTATCGCGATCATTAATAACACCTACTAAATTAAAAATATTTAAAATAAATATAATTCAATAAACAAATATAAAAATATACTATTTTAAGGATTCAAAAAATAAAAATTTGTATAAAAAATATTTCAAAAATCTAATTTGATATTCCTTACATGTTTTTTTTTTACGATAAAACTACTAAGTTACTGAGTTTAAAAGTAAAAATTTGATTTATTAAATATTTTAGAAATATAACTTGATAATAATTTTCGAATATTTTAATTTTCGTCGAATACGTACCTTCGAGCCTGTCGACCTCCTTCTGGAGTTTCTGTACGGAACGCTCAGCGAACTCAGCGCGGGCCTCAGCCTGTACAAAGAAATAATAATGTAGACACATCTCAAAAATAACAAGTTGAAAAAGTGATATACCTTCATCAAATAAAAATTGTCTATTAAGTTGAAGGCATTTCACTAAATTTACATTTTTATGGTGAGTTTTTGTATAGATATATTTATTTACGTATTTCGGCTTTTATACCATTTTCAAGAGTTTACAAATTAATTACATTTGTATAGATATAAAGAAGTATGCTTTTTAACTATTGAAGAAGGCTTTTGCTAAACAAATTGATTAAAACGTTTACGTTACTCATTTAAACATTTAAAGTAACTAGTTTTCATAATCAAGTTCAGCATAAATCGAAGAAACATACACTATAGTTTCGAATAAACAATTTATTGGAGGAAAATTTCAGTGTTTAATCCAATATTTACATCTTCAAAATATAATTTAAGCCCTAAATGTTTAATTATACCTTAAAATTTAAGGTATAATTAGACATAATCCAAAAGAAGTCAAACTAGAAATTAAATTCTTCGTAGCTACTCTTTTGAATAGTATGGATCGTAGTCAACTAATCGACTGGATACTTTTATTATAAACCGTAGAAATTTTAAATGTTTGCGATGTATACAAAATCTCACCATTAATGTATTTATTAAAAACTTCTAGCATGGCGAAAAAAGTACATTTTATTAGATTATTTTACGGATACTTCAAGTTCAGCAGTGTAATGGTGCAATTCTGCGCAAACCTGTAAGCTTATCAACAGAATCTGTAAGAAACTGTCCGTAACAACACATAAAACAGCTCTTTAGATACGATCGTCTGTAGCTTACAGATATGTACAGACTTGCACTATTAGTACCCGGGTGCATTATTAAAAATAACTTTTATTTGCACTACAAAGAGATAAAATTCATCGACTAGTCAAAAATCGCTACTCCCGGGACATAAGTCTACTTTTTTCATTATTGACATGTGAAAAGATATAATAGTAAATTTTAGAAATTCCGTTTGCAAAAACAGATATAAGTATATATTTAATCTTTAACATCAAATAGTATTTATAAAACGTACTTGTTAACTTATGTCTTGACAGTAGTGAAGTATAGTATGTTTATAGTTAAAATGTATACATTATTCTAATTAAGTAAAATTGATAAGTAAATGATTCTTAGTTGTAGTTTCTTTTTTCGCCACCAGATTTATAAAAATCATGCAATTTCACTAAAGCGTGCACACCATTACCATTTGTGAAGAACTGTGACTTGAAGTCGTCATGAAAATGTAGACTAAGTGAAGAAATTAGAAGCAAAAGAAGAGAAATGGGTTCTAAAATTTCCATAGAACAAATCTACAGTAATAACTCGTAACTCGAAAATGAAGTGCAACATGTATTTAGATCAGTGATCGGCAACCCACGACACGCGAAAGCTTTTGAGATGACCCATCAAATAAAATATCTATTTTTTGTAGTTAAAATATATATTTTATTCTTTTATCTATATTTCTTGTCAATTCTGCAAATCTACAATAAAAATAATGAAATGTAGTATTTGCACCTCAAAGAATAGAAATCGGAAAACATTACGAAGCAAAAAAACAAAATATCTTATTTCTATTAATTATTAAATATTAAACCGTATCAAACACCACCCTTTAGTGACGTAGCTGGCCACAGGAGTGTCTTAAGTTAATATGTGCGCAAATGACGTCAATGATAATGTTTATTTTTTCATTTTCGTTAATTTGTGTTGATCAAAATATAAAATAATATCAACAACAGGCTTTATGTGTGAGAATATTATCAAGAGACAACATGGATGTTCATGGACTGGAGAATGAGATAATAAACGTACGTTGAATAACAAGCAGAACATCCACTAGCAGCGGCTACGTCACAATGACGTAAATTTTACAATGTAAAAGTACTTATAATAATTTTTTTCCAAAATCATAACTAAATTTGGAAAAATAAATACGTCAATGTGTATAAAAACTACTGAATATTCCTAAAAACACTCTACACGTCTAATGTAAAGATTGACTCGTGATTAAAAAAAAGGTGCTGACCACTGATGAAGACGATACAAATATCTGTATTATTTTATTTCAGTATATTTTTTGAACAAATGACTGTGTTACGAGTTATTACTATACAAGGATTTAACATATTGTATGCGGGAAACGAGAATTATGCTTTTCCATGAGCCACCACATCGTTCTTGGCAGCAGATTTGAGACGAAATATAGTCCATGTTTCGAATTTCAATAAGATCCTGCACTCATTATGTCAAGAAATTCTTTTATGTGTAATAATTCATAAAAGTAACGAATTAAAAAAATACATCTGAATCAACGAACAATCTATATTCTTTGCATAATTTTTGTTCGATTTTATAATAATGAGTTAAATAATATGAATAAAAACTGTCTAGTTATTACTCAACATATAGGGTGATTTTTGAAGGATGTATTAATTATGTACAATAATAGATGCATATTTGTATTTTCCGCTATAAAATATTCTAATTCGAATGACCATCAGATGTCATTGTGAATTGTAATATTGTTTACAAATATGTAAGGTTAGGTTAGTGTTATGATCTTTTCAAATAGCTTGTTTTTGTTTCCAAAAATAATTAAAAATTGTCATTGAATATTAATTACTACATCTAGCATTTTCAATGATTTTGTAAAACATATAATAGGCGTTTACGTTTAGTCAGTCAGATTAAATCTGAGCGATCTAAGTGCTCTAGATCAGTGCTTCCCTAACCTTCGACAGTTGCGGACCACCAACTTCAAAAGAAACATTATTTTTGCATAAAGCCCCATTATTAATACCGTGCGCGGACCACCAAGAACTGACCCGCGGACCACCTGTTGAGAAACACTGCTCTAGATCCGTTCATCAGTATGATACATAATAGCTTATTTTTAGTCCACCCGAGTGATCTGTCAGAGCAGTCACAGCATTTCTAAAAAATCCGATGACTAGCAGGTTTGCTGGGGTTAATTTTGTGGTGGCGGTTAGCGCGAAAAATTTTGAATTTCAGTCAATTTGAAACTAATGTAAACATAGACAAACAAAATGGATGAAATAAGTGCTATGTGTGACAACTGCGGCATTGAAAAATACAATTAAATTTTGAAACATAAGTATATTTTCTTTGATTTTTTAAGCTTTTATCTATTATCATTTTCACCATACATAATATAATTTCAACTTCTTCAACAAACAATCTTTTAGGTCATTCTATTATTAGTAATAAACTCATGTTATAGGTAAACGCGGTAGTAGTGGCAATCAACGACAGAAATTTGACAGTTTCATTTAGCGCCACCAGACGTCACTACTTACACTCAGATTGCTTAAGAAAATGTTAAAATCTGAGTATTCCGATCTAGTCTTGCAACGTCACCAAATGAATCTGGGCAATCTTGAGGACTGATTAAACGTAAATGCCTATTGTGACATAATGTTCACGATTTTTGTTTATGCCAATAGGTGACTCTAGCATTAACTTTAACACCTTGTAATTCTTATTACCATAACTACAAGGTGACAAACAAATTCAAGACATTGTGTTATATAATTACATCCTGTAAAAACACCTTGTATATTAACGTTTCAAGCAACTGAATCCAGCAATAAGATCCTTTTAAGCTGGCTTTTTAAAATTCAGTCAAAGACAGAAATTTCCCCGATTCATAACACTCGAGTACGCATACAATTTGTTAAAAATATATCAGATTCTAAAATAAAAGACGTTATACATGGACGCTTCTTTAAAAATTCGGATAACTATTTAAAAAAGATAAGCATTTGCATATTTAATTAAACATATCCGTGTTTAAAACCTCTAAACAAAATTTTTTATATTTGAATTTTTGATCTAAACTTACTTCACATAATTTTTGGGTAATCACATGGATTTTTCCTTCGAAATTTTCATTGGTTGCGGTTGCCTAATAAACATACATGCAGGTAAGACTACAAAATACAGGATAGATACATTAAAATGACCCTAAAACGACCTAATATATGACCTAAAATGTTCCAAATTGTGATCTAGAGTGACCTAAAGTACCCAAGCTGCTACCTTCTCCGACCCAACTGAAATACAAGCAATTCTTAGGTTTCAGTTTTTACCTCCTTCAGCTGCCTGTCTAGGATTTTCACTTGGCCTTCGAATGTCTCCTCTCTTTGTGTGGCCTAAGGTTAAGAGTTAGTAATAATATAACACATCAAAACAAAAAAACAAAAGAAAAAACAATTAAAAAAGGCAATTTTTCAATATAATTTCTGATATACAAAGTGATCATTTAATGGCGAGACGGCGTCACTGGAAGTTTTAATAATTTGCCGTTTTATACACATCGTAGCAGGCGATTATGCGCCCATGCGCGTATTAGACACTTCCGCCATCTCCAAATTATCGAGTCAATGATTTCCGGCAGCCATTACCTGCCATTCTTTTATTAGATTGCGCTACGTAATTAGAAAATTCGGTGACGTCGTCTCGCCATTAAATAATCCCTCTGTATGCTATACTAGCGTCGGCCAATCAACGCAGTTACGTCACACGACGTAGCAAACGACTGTATTGTCTGGAACAATGCAATCGTTTGTTACGTCGTGTGACGTAACTGCGTTGATTCGCCGACGCTAGTATACCTTTATTTTTGATTTAATCTCTTTCCAAATATTTAAGTTTAATAAAATAAATTCTATCTAATACTGATTCAGAATTATTAATAATTTTGTGAAAAACTGCATTTTTTTCTGTTATTACAACACTTAACACGAAAAATCGTGCTTGTCAGATTTCAAACAGGGGGTTATATTTGAGGGAGTAAAACACACTCAAGGGGTACACTTTCTGAGGACTGTACCTCCTTTAGGCGAGTGGTGAGGTTCTTAATTTGGTTTTTGTATTCCTCCTCGCGTTGGTTGGCCTATACACATTATATTTATAAGTAAATGTAACTAAAAATAATTATTATAATAGAGAAATGAAACGGTAATAAAATACCATAATTTTAAAATACGATAAAATATTTTAAGGGTTGTTTTGAAATCTATTTGGAGTAAAAAATAAAATGGTTATATGCTGCATTCACAATGTCAAAATTATAAATTAGAATTACCGTTAAATTAATACTTAACGTTAAATTTGTACGTGGAAATTAAGTAACATGTACAATGTAAATTAAGAAATTAAGACACTGACTGCGTTGTACCGGTAAATTTCTATTAATTTCTACTTTATAGATTGATATTTCGACCCATCCTACGAAGATCGCCGTAATCTTTCCATGAAAAAAAATCGTTTCTCACAAAACTATAATTCTGGTACCATAACGTACAGTTTTGTGAGATACATTTATTTTTTCACGGAAAGATTACACGATATTCTAATATTTAATTTACATAATTCAAAAAAATTTAATATTGAGTTACGACGATCTTCGTAGGATGGGTCGATTTGACAGCTATTTATATTTGCTAATGATGTTTTGAGTGTATCATAGTTTTGAAAAGAATTACAATGGAGGAGAAATTTATATCTAAGCTCCTAGAAAACAAAAAGGTTTGGACAGAAACAGAACAGTATGGTCATAGAAATTTTTAGGTTAGACAGATGCTTATTGCGCATGTATCAATAAGAAATTAATGTAAAAGTTTGGATTTTGCAATCTCCTAATTTTAATTTATAAGTGCAAGTATTAATTTAGAAGGTTGTGAACGCTAACGTATAGTTACGTCTAACAAACATTTACAATAATTCTAAGTACTAATTTCAATTTATATTTATGACATTGTGAATGCATCATTACAGTTTCAAACTAAAATTATGGACGAAAAATATTATTGTCTAAAGTTATCGTATCTGAATAGCGTGATATGGTCTACTCCCAAATATAATATTGCTAATGGTGCGATTCTGTAGTTTGGCCTCTCTTAGACTGGGTCCAGATTAGTGATCCTGTAATGTACCGCGTAATATGTTACACGACTTGTAACATTTTTGTCTAGTTGACGGAATCACGCGCACAAGCCGAGCGGTTAGCAAAGCGCTCGACTTGATCCGCTGTCGGTTTTTGTCGCGAACGCAAGAGTTCGCCGAATTTATTTGGAAGCGTACGAGGTAGGTAGTAGGTACCGCTCGCAAGCATGAACGTATGACACAAAGTTTACATAACCTAGAGCAGAGTTTCCCAAACTGTGCTGCACGGAGCACCAAGTGCTCCGCGATCTACTAGTGTTGCTATATATATATATATAGCAACGAGAGTGCTCTGCGACGAATTCTCGTGAAGTGTTCCGCGGCTAAAAAGGTTTGGGAAACTCTGACCTAGAGTAAATAGTAAATGTTAGTTAATAAATTTCTTTGATTATTTTTCGACATACTTCGCCAATTTAGCTACTTCAAGATTTTGTGTGTGTTGTATGTATTACACATGAGAAGTTTTCAAACAAATAAAAATAACTAAAATTTAGCGATGCTATTAATTCGGATATTGATTAATATTATTATTTTATTTATTTTACATCGGCCTATTTCTGCAACGAGGCTAATCGCCGATGCCAGGGAGCGAGCTCCTACACCTGGATGAGGGGTGAAACATTGTGCAAATGGGAGTAATGTTAACATATTATTAGGGCGAGAATAATATCACCAACGGGGAATTGAACTAGCAACCTCACAATACAGACCGTTTTAACTAGTCAAAACTGCGCGATTTAATGAGCTCGGCCACTCCGTTGGCAATTCGGATATTGAGAAAGAAATGTCGCTGTGTTTCAATCGTTTTTCCCACTCCACGATGGGAAAGATGAATATCCAAAAACACATATGTTTATGTGAATATATTCAAATATAACAAACGAAGATAGAAACTACGGACGTACATTGGTACGAGTAGTTCAGGTATGTTATTAGTAGATTACATAGAATTGTGTCAAATAGATATATTTTTTATTGGTTCTCAATAGATCTATAGGCACCTAAATTCTCGTGAACTATACTACCGAAGCAACATCGCTGATTTTCGATGTGGATGGTTATATAACCTCAAATAAAAACAACTAAATGTGAACAGTTAACCGATCAAATGGATTCAGAACTTGGCAAACGAGAATTAAAGTATTAAACTCTCTACAGACTTACATTCCGTCAATTTTGTTACAGAATCGTACCATATGTCTTATTATTTTGGGGAGTAAAACCAAATAGTTATTAAATGTGAAACAATCTTGAGTAAAACTTTACTTAACAACCGGAACCGCCATAAGAACGAGACAATTTAATTCACAATACTTTTGAAGCTTAATTCGAGTCGCTCGGGTTCTTTCGTACTGGATTCTTTGCTATCATAATCTAAACTAATGTCCCTATATGGAACTACAGACGACAGATTGCTAAGTAAAGTTTAACCTAAACTTGTATTCGAACAAAGTTTAGGTATATTTTTTTGATTTTAAATATTTTTAAAGTTTTAAGGATATTTACCTTCTCTTCTGAAACCTCAAGGGATTTGAGGTTGTTGCCAACTACTCTCAATTCTTCCTCAAGCTCTACGATTTTGCTGCAATCAAAGAAAAAAATACATAAGTCTCTTAATCATTGTAAACAATACTTAATATAAAAACCAAACTGTACCAATTTTTTTAAATTATTAATCCACTAATACACTCTTCAGTCTTCCAAAGAAGTGTATTATTTTATATATTTTATTTATTTTTCAATGAAATTCAAAATAAAAATATGAAAAAAATAAAAGTGATTGTGCTTGAATCATGCAAAGTGCTTTTTAAAACAAGTGTCGGAGATGAAAATGAAATGCACAAGAAATATTTTTCATTCTCAAAATCTAAAACACTAAAATGACATAAAAAAAAAAATAAATATATAAAAAAAAAACTGTTGTGCTCTTTTTATTTGAAAATTTAAATATGAATTTTTTGGGGAAAAATATATACATTAAAATGAATTTATTATTATTCTTTAATTTTTATTATTCCAGCCTGAAAGACGGAGACAAAGAAAATTTCTATGTAATAAAAAATTGTAAATTTATATGACAAATAGACAATAATTTATCTAATTAATGTGAATTGTGTAATTCCACCACTATACTTCCACCAGAATTATTTGAAATGGCTTATTGATTCGATTCAGATAATAATTAGTAATAATAAAGTTTAGGAATGTTCTGTAGTATATGTTTCATTTTGTAATACGTAACTAGATCTGATGATTTTGGTAATTTTTGTGGTGTAAACAGACTTTGACGTATCCAGTGTGAACCACTACCATGATAATAGGTTTGTTCTTTTCGCTACCTTGCGTCTTACTGCAAGTCGCGGCTGTATTGACGCGGCGTTAAATTTATTACTGCGGTTGTAAGACTAAGCTAAACTGCCAATTCAAACGAACAGAAAATATTGACGCCGCCGTAAACCGTAGACGCAAGGTAACGAAAAGAACAGACCTATTATTATAAATGTATTGTAAATATACAATATAAAAAATTAACTTTTCCTGTTAATTACGTATGTATTACAAAATGAAACATATAATACCTCCTTAGTGGTATAGGTAGAATCAGCCAGTTACGATTCGTCCTTAACACTTTTAATTCAATTAAATTTAAGCCAAACTTTCGAGCAGTTGACGAGTTGGCGAATTTTTATTATTATTATTTTGTTGAATTATTTAAATATTATCATGTTTTGTCCTTGTCAAAACAAGGAAAAATTAATCGACGTGAATAGTCTCTGTCAAAGCTAATGAACATTTGCTAAGTTGCTGTAAAGATATATTTCGTGTCTATCAGGTTTTACCAAAATACCATGATCAAGTCGCAGCTATGAAAATGACATACGAGTTGACGCAAGTATCAAATACTACACTGTGGCGAATAACTGATAAACAAAGTAAAGAACAAACATTTGAAAAGAAAATTCGATGTGATAAAGGCCTGTTTAGGAAATTGAACGAGCAAGATGGCGTAGAAGAATCATATATAATACTTATAATAAAAAGAAAATTGCCGCTAAAAATAACACTGGACGCTTTGATACAAAAGATAACTAGTGACACAAAGTATTCAAAAATTAATAGATCAAAAGAAACTATAAGAAAAATTCTTATAGAAATGGGATTCAGTTTTAAGAAAATTAAGAAACGATAAACAATAATGGAGACGGAACATATACAACGCTATAAAACTGATTAAACAGAAATTATTAATTTTAGAAATGGATTTATTTAGATGATGTTCGACACGCACGACAATAAAAAAAGAATAATCGATAATTCCTCGAAAAATAAATTAAATGTTTTTTCTTCAAAAGTAAACACACTGAACACCAGCCATGTACTTTTTTCAGCATTATCTGAAATCTATTAATTTTAAAAGGAGTTTTACCTTCTCCCAGGCAAATAACATTTAAATATAAGTACATTTTTACTCTGAATAATTAGTGTCGTGGCCTTTTTGTAATAGTGGCAGAAAAAGGTTAAAGCTACCTGCTTTTAACAATGAAAACTTTATGTCAGCCGGTATATAATCCTCTTAGTTGTTATTCTAGTCGTCTCATAGAAATTGTCACTGAGATTTAATAGTAAAGCATATTATTTACAATTAAATTTATAATATTAAATTACGTACATAATAATTTTATAACAGAGGTTTTTAAATTTAGCTTCCTATCACATTTGTCCAGACTTAGGGCTGATTTTTTAGGAAAATATTGTTTAAAATTCTTTAAAAAATAATAGGTTCTCAACACCTTGATAGGCGTATAGGGGCAGAGAAGACAAATCCTCTATTTCTAGACCGCCGGCCAAGAAAATGAAAGCAACGTGGTCAGTGTGACGTTTCGACCATAATAATAATACTTATTTCAAGTATTACATATTTGTGGCTGAGTCGGCCCAAAGCTGACTGGGTCTGCACAAAATCGGAAGGTAAAAATCCGAATGAGATGGGAGGATTCGAACCCGTGTATAAACCCTAAAATAATTAGTTCAATGGTTCCCAACGGGGGCAATAGCGCCCCCCAGTGCGCTCTGGAACCTTTCGTGGGGGTGGTAGTGAGTCCAGAGACAAATGGGGGGCGTTAAGGCAGTCAAGTAAACAAATATTAATTGGAACCCAACATTAACAAATTATTGAAACTCCACCAGCCTCAAACATATCATTGATTTTTTGATTACTTATTGATTTATGTGTTAATTTTTAATTTTTCAATAAACATATTTTTAATCTACTAAATTTGGCCTTTTTAATTTTTTCTTTGTGATTCCCAATAGATAGATGGATAAAATATAGATAATGTGCAATCATATTTTAATATATGGTTAAAGTTTAACCAAAAATTAAAATAAGAGTTTAATCGGGTTAAACTATTATGGGAGAGGGGGCGGTAATTTTTTTTTTTTTCTTCTTGTAAAGTGGGCTGTGTATTTTTTTTTTTTTTTTTTTTTTTCTTGTATAGGGGGCGATGGTCCAGAAAAGGTTAGGAACCTATGACAGACGGTGAAAAAAAAATCAACGACGGCTATGTTATTCTCTCGCAACAATGATGTACTTTGCGTCTGTTCTAAACGAACTATAATTCTGGTCGAAATATACCTAATAAGTGAAAAGACAAATCTTTCAGCAGGCTGAAGCTTCTTTTTTACGCCTTAAAACTTCATCTTTTATAAAAAACCAGGGCAAAGCGCCTGAAGCCCATGTTTACCGCACTGTTACACAAAACGTAGACACGGGATGTAGAAACGCAGAGGTAAATATGAAGATCGTCTCTACAACGAGTTAAATATACATTTTCTTTGTTCGACAGTCTTTCAAAGCTGAATTTTTTTAAAACATATTTTTAAACAGTTTGGTTTTCTTGCAAAAAAACATCAACCCAACAACAAGCGAAATATTTTCAAACTACAAACCCTTCACTATGTTCGGCTCTTTCTTCGGCACGTTCCAAATCCTGCTCCATGAGAACCAGTTTACGAGCCACCTACAGACAACACAACACAACGTGCAGTACAAACATGCTCGTAGAGTTAATAACAGGGTTGGTGGGAGACAAATACAACAAAATCTAGGCTCAAAAAGGGAGATATCGAGTAATAAATATGATATCTCGACTATACTATAAACTAAGGTTAGACGATGACATGCTTTCCTGGAACGCTGAAAAACAAAAATTAGAATATTTTCTAAGAAAAAACCTTGGAAATTATATTCTACCCTTAATATATATTCAAAAAACAATAGCAAAGTGGTGTGTTGGAACCGACGCAAGCCAGTTGTTATAGAATTATGCAAATCAATTGATTAAAATTAGCTTTGTCAACCACAGAACCGACCGTCAAAGTACTTTTACAAAATAATGGGTGATCAATTTAAGAAAAAAAACTTGTAGTTGACCATGAAGATTTTTAGCATGGGATTTATTATACCATACGATATAATAGTAAATTAGAACACGTTTCACAATGCATTTTTTTAATTTGTGGCATTCCTCTGTGTCAAATTTTTAGATCGCGACTAGCGTTCTCTGCCATAACCTAACGACCACTTTTTATGGTAGCCGAGACCGTCGGCTTTACGTGGTCTCTGAAGCACGCCCCATATTCCATAATATTATATCAGAGAAACAGGTACTCTGTATTAATATCTTGACCGAAGTAAACTGCTTGTTTCTGACTGAATTACGGTTCCAGCCATATCTAAGCCCGAGAAGCTACGGCCTCATTGAAGAGAAAGCCGAGTGGAATTTATTTGAAAAATCTTTTGCTCAAACTAATCGATCTCACGATCCCACATTTACAAAGAGAGTGGCATGACCACTACGGTACTGCAACCGTTTTATAAGGCATGATTTTACCGCATACGTCGAAATTAGAAAACGAGTCCCGAAGTAACGAGTTTTCTAATAAACAAGTGCGGCAAAAAGCCTTATGTATCGAGTATTTTATACTATTTTTTCCTATTATCATTGGTTCATGCATTTTAAAATAATAAATTTGAATGATATAATAAAACATCTTCGATTAGGAAATTTGTTATGTGAATGTAGCGGCTGGCCGGACTAGTTTGAGAGTTTTATATATTTTTGAAGGTAGCTATCAATTACGTTTTATAAAATTTGCAGGTTATTATACCAAAACGAAAGCTCATGAACGTAAAATAGAAAAATAATTATACAAATGATTCTTTATGTTTTATTTCGTATTTATGGTTTTGCTACTGAGGCAATTAACCAAGACAATTATAATTTTTCATAATGAAAATTCATGCCTCAGGATTCGAACCCAAGACCTTAACAACGCATGGCAATTGTACTACCACTACGCTACGCCGGTCGGATTGCACAAATGTTTTGTTAAATTTATTTTTTAATTTTTTGCAGTATACAATAAACTACTCATATCTGTACATAGCCTACCCATTTTTTTTATTTATTTTTTTCATATGAGCACTCGGTACTTTCTAACAAAAATTATTAATGAAAAAGATAATTACGTGTTATATTACCTTGACAATTTTATGATACGTATTTATAATTTACCGTAATCATGGAAACGTATCTATACAGGTTAACGGTCTTCTTATTTCTTTTTTAATGGGTGACACTACAGGTCAAAAGAAGGCGAAAACCCTTAAAAAACCTTAGTAAAAGTTTTATAATAAAAGAGATATTAATTTTATAAGTTTTTAATTTTTGGGGTTTTTCCGCCATAACTCTTCAAATATTTATTCAATCAAAAAAATGCATTTAGATAAAAGATTTGTCTTCTTATTCTTAACAATATTTGTAATATAAGTTTTTGCTGTTGTCAATAATAAGGGACTAATTTAAATTTTTGAGGGTTTTCCGCCATAACTCTCTAAATATATATCCAATCAAAAAAATGCATTTGGATAAAAGATTTGTCTTCTTATTCTTAACAATATTTGTTATATAAATTTTTGCTGTTAAGTCAATAATAAGGGAGTAATTTAAATTTTTTATTTTTGGGGCTAAAAATAGATACTTGGAAGAACTATCGCAAAATATAAAGTTATAATTTTTTTACTTCGTATCAAAAAATGTCAAATAAAAGTTGTTAATTATTACTTGTATAGAAACTTTTGTTAAATAATTTTTTCGAAATATTTCTGAAGCGAAGTATTTATGAAACACATAAAAGTGACATCAGTAAACTATCCATTCCGTTGAACGAATTTATACCAAAAGTTGAATTGAGATATTCATATGCGAAGCTTAAATATGAAATTTCTTAAAAATCCATTCAACCGAATTTGCTCTATACATGACCAAAGACCAACATCACGCTACAAACAGATGATTTGTTACAAAAAGTCTAATTCGTACTTGTCTGTAAATATATCGAAAAGTTATAATTGGTATGATAACAATACCTGCCTCTCTATATGACGGTCGGTAAAAATAATCATAAAAAAAATACTTAATCAACAAAGCTACAGTAACTGACTTGCAATAATTCTCTTACTAAGTATCAACTATAAAACTATTATCTAAAAGTGTTCAACATCTAACATATGAAGTCTACAAAATTTTGTACTACAGATGGTTTAATTTAAAAAATCCAAAATATTTTTTGTTAGAAAATATTCTAAAACACAAAATACAAAAAAAACATATCCTCATGTCAATTGGGAGGACTATACTAAGCTATTTTAAATATTTAAAACCATATGTATCTCCCCATGGTTTTTCTAGAAAATATTCCTGCTAACTCCCATGCGCAAAACTTGACAAAACGGACAAACTGTAAACTGAAAATTGAAACAAACCCCTCTCCGGATTCAGCGCGTTCTTCAGCACGCTCCAAATCAGCTTCAACCATGGCCAATTTACGGGCCACCTACAGATCAGAACAATCAATCAAATAACCATTTATCAAAACATTAAATTGTAACATTTATACATGCACGGTTTTGATTTGTTTTATATGAAATGAGAGAAATAATGAACGAACGAAAATCATGAATAAGTGACAATAAAATTTGGACATTCTTTACCCAAAAGAAAATATATGGGAAATAATTATGTAAAAAACACTGAACCAATGAAAACCCCATTTGATTGAACAATGAAATTTAGACAATTCTGATTCGTCCAAAATATACGGTGGGGGTAATGAGAACCAATAATGTTGTACAATTTGTACGATTTTGATTGGTTCATAATCTAGGGGAAATACAAGCTACAAAAAAAGGCACTAATAAAATTAAGAATGCTCAATAACAAAATCTGAACAGTACTAACTGGCCCGAAATTAAAAAACGATGAAACTCTAGAACTGGTAACAAAATTTGGACATTTCTTACTGAGCCGATATAGGTAAAAAAGAAAGAATTGAAAATGTGGAATGGTCAATAAATTGATTTGGACTTATGATTGACCACAAAAAAAAAGGTAATAATAAAATTTAGAATGCGCAATAATAAAATCTGAACAGTTTTAACTGGCCCGAAATTAACAAACGAGAAAAATAAAGACCTGTTAAAAAAAATTGGACATTTCTTACTGAGTTGACATAAAAACGAGAGAAATGAAAATGTAGATTGGTCAATAAATTGATTTGGAAACTTATGAATGACCACAAAAAAAAGGCAATAATAAAATTTGGAAAATTATGATTGGTCCAAAATAAAGACGGGCGAAATAAATAAAGAATCCAATCAAAGCTCTTTATTCGCGAGTTCACTAGTTGCAGAAAAAATATTTAGGACCACTTTTTTATTCGCGAAGAAAATATTTATAACCGCTTCCTTTATTCGTGGTTGATAAATTCGTTTTAATAAATAAAATAAACTGTGGGGTAATGAGAACCAATAACATCGCATAATTTGGACAATTCTAATTCCTCCAACATAATAGATAATAACCAATCAAAATCATGGAAAACAATACAACAGGGACGATTCTAATTGTTTCTAAATGAAATAGAAAGTTGGAAATGAAGAATGAAAACTATGAATTAGGCAAAAAAGTTAAACATATCATTCGTTCAATATTAAATACGCGAAAAAAATAAATAAAATAAACAAATTAAAAGGGGGCAGCCAAGCACGATTTTGATTCGTCCAATTCACATTAAGGGGGCAAAATAAACGAATAAATATATATTTTAAATATTAAAAAATAATAATTAAACAAATTATTATTATTTTTAAAACTATAATGTTTTGAAATTGTTATTCGTTTATTTATATATTAGGAAAAATCAAAACTGTGCATTTTTAACCAATTCAAAATTTCATTTTCAATGTTATACGCCAATTATTGTTAAATTCACACAACAAAAATTTCTGCAGAATCGAGTTAGTGGCTTAGCAAAAACCTGGAAGAAAATTTAGTTAAAAAAAGTCTCAAAACAGATCTCAACTCAAAAACATCAAATTTGTTTCCAATACAATAAACAAAAAAACCAAATTTGATTTTTTTTTATCTGTTTTATAGACTGAAGGGTCATAAGTACACTCATGCGCAAAAACATAGCTTAGAGTCCATGGAACATACTCATCTTGTCACGTGGTTCGGGCTTAATTGGCCCAAAAGGACAGTCTTTACAAGTCTATACAAATTTCGTAATTGTTCCAAAAAAAATCATTTTGATCATTAAAATTAAGAGATAAACATTATTAAAACATAACACATAAGACTAGATCCCCACAAAATTATTAAACACTATAACACTACACTTTTAACACAAAATTCGAAATACCGAAAACACAATACATAACATACCGAAAAATTTAAATTTCCCGCTTTTTTCACTTAATATTTAAATAAGCTCCACCCCCAGCTTGTTACACCAATAAGAATGATATTATCCCCTCCCCGATGCATAACCAATTAAATTGCAAGAAAAACGCGGAACTTTCAAAATAAAAAGTTCAAAATATGATTTTTGACAGTTAAAAAACATAAATATTAAAAGTCGTTTCTGCATTAGTATTTTTAATTAGTCTCCTCCAGTTTTTCACTGCGAGACATATTTAAGCGAAAATATATAAATATTTTGGATTAACTGTTATGCAGTATAAAAGCCAATAGTTTTGGCACTCATTTTACAGTTTTGAATCATTTTGACGCATTATTCATATTTTCAGCTGCCCCTATATCACTTAGCCATAACATTTTTGGCATTTTCTCTTGACTTTTTCGAGACAAGACTATATTACTTTTGAGGCACTATAAAACGAATCATCCCACCCATTTACTCTTGACTTGGTCGAGTCAAGATTTTACATTATTTCTGAGTCGTTTTGAAGCATTATAAATCGACTCTGTGCCTATTTTGTTACCGAGTCGTATAAAACACTATTTAAGACCGTACAATTGCTTTTTATTAATTTTGAAGCACTTAATAATTTTATCCGACGCCATTTTTGCTTCTGAATCGTTCAAGGCAATTTTTAAGATCGTACAATTGATTTTTGAGTCAATTTGAGGCACTTAATAATAAATCTCCCATAAAACTCCCATTTTTGAGTTGTCCAAGACAACATTTACGACCGTATAGTTAATTTTGAGGCACTTAAGTTTGCATTTTTCTAACTGTTTTACTTCTCAGTCGTTCTAAACAACATTTAAGACAGTACAATTACTTTAGATACATTTTGAGGCACTTAAGTCTGTATCTTTCCATGTGATATGCAATACAAGATTTAAACCAAACAGTTAATTTTGAATTCTTCCAACTGTTTTGTGTTTGAGTCATTCTAAGCAAAATTTAGGACCGTTTTGAGTCATTTTGAAGCACTTGATATGTTGATTTTGCCATTGTTTTGATTTTAAGCCGTTCTAGACATATTAAAGAAAGTATAGTTAGTCATTCTGAAACACTATGGCGGACTTCTAACCCATTTTCACTTATCTAGTATGAAGATCACTATTTGTTCGCACTATTCGAGTCATCTTTGTACACCGTTTGACTTTCCCTTTTCCGTTAGAGCACTTTTTTGCACTTAGCCAACCCATTATGCGCACTTTTCAGATATCTGACCGATCAGATAACCACTTTTGGCACTTATCTCTCGCACTAACGCGCTTTTTTATATTTGTTATCGATTGTGTTAACACTTATACCGCGTTATAGACTGTACCCTGTTCCATGGTCTCAAAAAAACAGAACACATGAGAATTAGTGTAAAATAATAGCGAACAAAACACTTTTTTTTTGTATTCGGGGTGAGAGAGCTAACACAACAGAACTGTAACTAGGTTTCAGTGCGGAAATCACACGGCACCTCATCGTATTTCTTGTCAGCTTCTTCAGCAAGGAAACGGGCCTCCTTCAGTTGATTCTCAAGGGCGTCCATACGTTCTTCATCTGCCAAGGAACGGTTCTCAAGAACCTTACGTTGACTGTATAATAATAACACCAAATTTTGAATAACTCATACATAACATATTCTAATCTATATATATACAACAGAAATATGACCAAGAAGAAAACAGTACATCGTTTTTTAACTCTAAAATGTAATAGTAGACAAACTTTTAAGAAATTAACACTTAAAACTTTCAAAAAGGTTTGTTTTGATGATCTTTTAAGCTTCGATAAAACAATTTATGGCCGGATGCTAAAGAACAAGTTAAATGTTTTAACTCGAGTTATGTAAAGTTAAAATGAGATACTTTGGTATTTTTTTGACTCGAGTTAGACACATCTTAAATAAGCGCTAATAAGTATGTTCGTTTGTGTTGTTCTAACTCGTCCTTAAAACAAGGTTGTGACAACATCAGAACATTATTTCACAGGGAACAGAAAAATGTACAAACGTTCGTACTTGGAACAAGTTATTGCAGTTAAACATATAACTGTCAACTGCCGATCGCGTACAGCATTTTGTGAGTTTGTAAACATTTGATTAGGATGCTTAATGAGGTATTAATTGCTGTAAGAATTGATATTGTTAAACAGTAGTAGTGATAGTAACATGATGAGGAAGTAATGGGATTCGGACTGGTCAGAAATTAAAATTAAAACAATATTTTAACTTCGCTAACGTTTCGATTTATTATGAAATCTTCATCATAATAAATCGAAACGTTAGCGAAGTTAAAATATTGTTTTAATTTTAATTTCTGACCAGTCCGAATCCCATTACTTCCTCATCATATTATATTTTACGGACGTAACCATCTAATTCAAGTGATAGTAACAGTGAGGACGAGGAATCTAATGCTAAAATTACCAATGAAGTGCTAAAACTTTAAAATGCAAGAGTTGCAATAAAATAATTACTTCCATCAATTTGATTCTTATCAATGGTGCAATTCTACGAAAATTTGTAAGCCTACAGACAAAATATATAAGAAACTGTCCATAACAGCACATAAAACAATTCCTTAGATACGATCGTCTGTGGCTTATCTGTAAGCTACCGACGATCATGTCTAAGGAGTTGTTTTATGTGTTGTTATGGACAGTTTCTTATAGATTTTGTCTGTAAGCTTACAGATTTTCCACAGAATTGCACCATAAGATTATAGACACTATAAAAAACACTGTATGTTTGTTTTAAATAGAAAAATGAGATACTCTTTGCAGGAAGGGTAAATTTTTGGGAATATTTTCACAAAAATTTACAGTTTCCGCAAAGATTGTCTTTACTTTCCATTTAAAACTAATAGCGCTGCCGCGCTTATTTGTAATCCTAATGTCGACGCTGTCCCCATTAGTCAGACTTTTAGTGTCTGTAACTTACTCCAACTTGTACCTCCTCTCAACCTAGTACAGTTTAGACAACTTCGAACCAGTTCTGAACTGACAAACGAACAAAATTTGGACAGTTCTAAACTGACAAACGAAAAAATCAGTTCGGAACATAGAAACGAACTTTTTGACAATTTCGACACACAAACGAGCAGACCTAATGTACTCTGAAACCCGTATGTAGGTCTACAGGCCTTTTAAGCCTTTGCTTGTACTGAGGTCTACATTTGGGCTTAAGGACGCAGTGAGAACTACGCCCTGAACACAAAATACAGGGTTTCAAGGCGCTTAATTTAATTCATAATTCAATATTTGTTCGAAATATAGTTTCTCAAAAGTTATCTACATCTTTAATTCTAAAAACTAGAATAAACCAATAAAGTATTAATTTCGGTGAGTGTACTTTCTTTTATTGTTGGCCATATCTCTTAAACAGTGACGTGGTGAATTCCACGCAATGTCATTGCGTGACCTTCACAGTATAAGAAATGTCCGTCTGTCTGCTGGTCGCCGACCGCCATACCGCACCTGCCAAATGCTGAAAACACCCTAACCAAATACCTAAATCATACAGACACAGAGGGTGAAAGTTATAAGGGTGAATTTTAAAACATACAATTTTTTAGACATTAAAAAAATATTAATGACCAGACATATGAACAGTTTTCAATGAAATAAAGATTTAAATAAAGACAGACAGAAATATAAAGTGCTAAAATTTGAAATAACAAAAAAGTAAAACTTTTTATTTTTAAAACTACAGTAGAGCTTGCTCTATGACACTCAGTAATATTTATAGGTGGTCTACGATATCGGAGAATTTATGTTGTCAAGCTAGTAAATATCCTTTAAAATATAATAATCATAAACCTATTTTTTTTTTTAATTGGATATACGAATTTGTATGTTTTTATTGATAAACGTCTATATTAATGAAAACCAACAATTATTATTTTGCTAATCAAGAGTTGTGATAAGTTTTAACCAAAGATGGGGAGGCAGAAAAATAAACAACTATCGATTCCCGAGTCTGTATTTTTGAAAACTGACGACTCCCGACTCCTATCACTCACAGTTTTTACATTAAATATTTTAGGTTGTGGTGAGCTGTCATTTTTAGTTTTCATTTTAGTTCATTACATCTCTAGTTTTTGTGACAATTTTGATACAACATTTTTGAATATATTAGTTTTATAAAATGTTATGTTATTTTGTTTTTTGTTACTTTTTTCCTTTTGACATTTAGATTTTAGCTTCTAACGCAAAACATGAAATAATCACGGAGCTCATTACAATTTGAGACAAATAAAAGTGCCGTTTAATTCCGCTTAAACATAATAAACACAGCATACAAAAAAAGATAAAACTGGATATGTGTAAAAACTAAAAATCTTTACTGCCTCATCGTATTAATCTATTAATACGAGTAGTAGTAATCAAATTTTAAACTCGAGAACATGAAAAACTGATATTAAATAATTCGTTTTCGTTCTTGAGCAAAAACAAAAAGTTCCAGTTTCCGTTCTTAAAAAAAATCTGGTAATATCATTATTTAGTTTCCGTTTTTAGTTTGATGTCATCCTTGATAAAAATTTAATCTAAATATTGAATCTAAATATTGAATCGCCTCACAATTCTGATTTTCCATCACTGGTTGTAACTGACTCACTTATTAAGTTAAAATTAAGATATTTATTCTAATGCTATTGGCAGTACTGACATGGATGAATTGTTTACAACGTTTGCATGTCGCCATATGTTATTATATCTATCCGTCTTACAACTTATTTATATTCTTACTTGAATTATAATATACTGTTCTCATAAAGCTTTGGATTTTGTCACAACTCCGAAAAGAAAAATTCTAATAATTGAAACTTTACTGTATTTTAAATCATAAGCTGGTTTAAAAAATTTCTATACGTTTCTTTCAACGCAGTAAAAATTAATTATAATTTAAAAATTTGTCACTGACTTTTTTGTAACAATATTCTAAGGTTCTGAGCGCCTATACTCTTTTCGTGGAGAACGTGTAGTCGATGTAAACATAACATAGAATTACGTCACACTTGCTGTGACTGAACGAAAAGACATCAACAGTTAATTACTTCTCGTTCAATCACAAAAAGAGTGACGTAGTTCAAATGTTTACATCAACTGCACGTTCTCCGCGAACAGAGTATAGACTCTAAGTTTGGTGTAAAGCTTTTAAATTGTCTTCACACCTCTAACAAGACTTAATAGTGCATTTTATCTCTGTAATTTTTCCCTATTTTATTTCTTTTAGTTAAATTTTATGTTTTAACTTTCATCCTCTGTGTTTAAGAGTGAAATTCCTCCACCATGTGCGTGGTTATCCCCGCAGGCAGTAGTGCAATACCTCCTCGTATTTCTTGTCGGCTTCCTCGGCGATGAGTTTGGCCTGATGTAGCTGCGCCTCCAGTACACTCACTCGGTCATCCTCCATATTGGTGCGGTTCTCCAGAGCTTTGCGTATCCTAAATGCAATATGTAGACAAATGTTTATCCCAGTACATAACTATTAAAGGAAATAACATGCTAAACATTTAAAAATAATGGAGAAATAAGTTAAAAAAATTGTAGCCAAATTTATATTTTTACCTCTTGCTTAACCGATTTTTCATTAACACCAATGCAGAATTGATATATGTGCCTCAGAATAAAAGTGTATTAACTCCGAACTAGCGCGCACCCTGGATTTTGGGGGGGGGGAGTACTTAGAAGAGAAAATTGTTTTACAGGGGCAGGAACTTACATTTTTGACAGGACAAAATACGTCCAAAAACCGAAAAGGTCTTTGCAAGTGATGAAAAAATAAAAGGTACTCGCTTAATAAAATAAAAATAATGACCAAAAAACAAAAGGTTCACTTTCAAAGTGCATAAGCTCTAAAATTCAAATGAAGAAGTAAAAAAAAAGTGTGTTCCTTAAAAAGACGTGTTTTTTGTGCTTAGAGGGGAACTGGGTGAGGGTCTTCTAACAGAAAAATAATTATTGAAAAAGATAATAACGTGTTATGTTGACAGTTTCATGATACGCATTTATAATTTACAGTAATCATGGAAACGTATCTAAAAATATGTCAAAATGTACTTAATCGCAAAAATATAAAAATTTATTTAGTATAAAAAAATATTTTAAATACAAGTTGTTATTACTTGTATAGCAATTTTTCTTAAATAACATTTTTCGAAAAATTTCTCGGTTGCGAAATATTCGTGAGACACATAAAAGTGAGTTCAGTGGACAAATTATTCTTCCGGTAGACGGATCTGTACCAAAATTTGACCAAATAAAGATATTTATGTCCAAAGCTTAAATAGGAAGTTTCTTAAAAATCCTTTTAACCGAATTTGCTCTATACGTGTCCACAAGACCGACACGGTAAAAACAGTCGATTCGCGTTACAAAAAGCCAAATTCGTGCTTATCTATACAAAATTGTATAATTACAATACCTCCTTCTCTATATGTAACAGTCGTTAAAAAGTAATTTTATGGAAAAAATTGAGTTAATACACTTTTATTCTGGGGTACCGATTATGATAACTATTATGCAGTCATCTCTGGGGTCGACTCAACGTCAACTATTTAATACTTAAAATGAGTACCTGTTTAGACAGGGATAATAAGACCGGTCGAAACGTCACACTGACCACGTGGCTTTTATATTTATGGCAGGGGGTCTAGAAACAGAGAACTCACCTTCTCTGCCTCATACTTATTTATTTAATATAATTTATTAATCATTGTACTAAGGAACTATTAATTTTAATCAACAAATAAAAATACAATCTTAGACAAATTAAATTTTAATTTAATTTTAAATTAATCAGAACGCGACGTTAAAATGAAGATAACAGGACTTGTTTGGCTAGATAAAAGTTGAATTTAGATTATTTTTATATTATTTTGGTCTTAAATTTCGATAACAAAAACCTGTTACATTATACTTTTCTTTTGGGCATATTAGGATAATAAATGTGTTTAACAGACAGAAAAAAAATATCAGTTCGAATTATATTAACAAAATGAAAAATCTAATTTGTTAAAAACACTATCAAAACATTTTCATCAAACGTCAAAATGGCGCATAAGGCAAATAAGTGTTTCTTGACGTCCATATGAATGTCTCGTGACTCACTTGACGTTTCAATAGACCCTATTATGCCTGTATAAACAGGTACTTCTTGAAGTATTAATAACTCGAAGCTGAGTCAAGCAATGAACTAATTTTCACAGTATCGAAAGGTGAAAATTTCGAAGTAGAATCCGGTATTTAAACCCGCGTTAATGAGCCCCCGTAGGAAACTGTTACCACAGAACCACTGCAATTGTAATATTTATATCAGCACCTTAGAGGTAAACTGTATCAAGTCACATTTTTATCAGAAATGACATTTTATTGCCAAGTGACTTAATACTTTATAGTCCGTCGATTGGAAAATAATTTGGCTCTAGCCAGTTTCAATATACGTTGCTTTAAAACTGTATCAAGTCGATCAACACAAGGAAGTAAACAATCTGAAATCGTCTTTTCTGAGCTGTTTATTATTTGTGACTTAATACAAGTTACCTCTGAGGTGTTGATATGAAAACAATTTGTATTCTATGAATAAGCTACTGTTCTATGAATAAGGTGGTTTTAAAATATGATTAACCGAATTGTATAGAAAACATTATTAAATATTCTCCATTATTTTTTTCAAATATACAAAATAAATGAAAGAAAATATAATAAAACATGCTAGAAAAGAAATACAATAAGAAAAATATTTTATAACTTAAATTTAACTATTGATAAGGAGTTACGGTAAGAAATCTTAAATATTAATTTCTGTTTGCTGTAATATTTTCCTTAATTAGGTAAAATAGAAATAGACAGCAATTAAAGTCTCTTAGATTTAAGTTTTCCCTAGCTGTAACCATATTCTTAATACCAACAGAGAAGCATTCTATTTCGCAATAAAAATAAATAAATAAATTTTACAATAGGTAGTTAATATAAAAATAGAAATATGTATATAATAGTCCATTTCTTAACGCGGTGCAGAACTGGATTTTGAAATCTAATGACTTTAATGATTGATTTTTTTATTATTAAGACTATTTTTTATTTTAATGGCCTTTGCTGCTGTGGCAATACGCCAGGACAATTTTTATTTCAGAAAATTTCCATGCCTGAACGGGATACGAACTCGAGACCTTCGCAACGCAGAGCACATGTGTTACCACTACGCTACGCAGGTCGGCGAGACTTTTTTATTTATTTGGCCTTTGCTACTTTGGCAAATATCCAGGACAATTGTAACTTTTGAAAATTCCATGCCTGAACGGGAATTGAACCCGAAACCTTAGCAACGCAGAGCACTTGTGTTACCACCAAGCCACGGCGGGCGGCATAATGGGACTTTTGACCAAATGATTTTAACATTATGAATCGAACTTACATAAAAATTTGTAGGTTAAGATACTTATCAGTTTAAAATGTCAGTTTCATTAGAGTCTTACAATGAATCTGTCAATTAATAATCAAATTTGACATCTGAAATTTAAACTGTTATATTTTGCGCAGATTAACCAACATTAAAAAAAATGATTTAAAATTTGAGATGCAAGTACGTATTATCCGTCTCATTTTGTAATACGAAACTAAGAGGGAAACTTCATTTTTTATGTTGTATATTTAAAATATCATCTTAGGGTGGTATACTAGCGTCGGCGAATCAGTGCAGTTACGTCACAATACGAAACAAACGAATGTATTGTTTGGAACAATGCAATTGTTTGTTACGTCGTGTGACGTAACTGCACTGATTCGCCGACGCTAGTATAATTCTGAAGTAGCACGTTTCAAAATATTTGACCTGTCAATCACAATTTTGACATGTCAATCGCAATTTTGACATGTCAATTTGTTATCTGACATATGTAGTTTTTGAGTGAATATAATCTCGATATAATAAAACTTAACCAAAATTTTAAAAGCCAGATTTACAAGTTCACATGTTTCTATAAAAGTCTATTTACACCACAACAGTCACCAGTGTAACCAGATCCAGTTTCGTATTACAAAATGAGACAGATTATACCATTAAAAAATAAATCACTATGTAGTTCCGCACCGTGTTAAAAAAGCTTCAATCAAACGTCAACAGTTAATAAAAATCAAAATCTAGTTCCGCTTAAACCAAAGAAACCGACTTTGCAATAGCCATATACTTTTAAATATTAGGAATGCTTATCTGTTGAAAATTAATAATAATTGAATTTTCTAAAACAGTCTAAAGTCTTGGCTACTATAAACTAATGAAATTCTTACGCCTGGTTTAAAAATTCCAAATTAATTATAGACTAGCGCTCTATATGATCAGATGACATGAACAGAAACGTGACTTATGGTTGCTTCGCGACACATTTTCGCGGGACCATGTCGTTCGACAAACACGCTACACAGTAGTTGAAATAACGCGATGTCATACTAAACTGAATAAAATTATTACATTGTCTTCAATAAATACGTCCATCTCTTTACGTACTTCGCGAATTAAAACATACATTTGAAATAATATCGTCTCTGTTAACTTCAACAACATGCTTCATCTTTACCGAAAAAGTTTAAAACGTATCCGCGAACAAACTTATGTTCTTGAAACTATTAAACTGTGAATCGTTCGAAACTGTCAAAGAACCATGGTTTCAGATGTAGACATGGTATATACTTTATCAAAATATTTTTATTTTATAGTAACCAAACTTTATACTGTAAGTGCTGTAAAAAAATAAACACTAACAAATTACCAAATGAAAACGATCTAATTTTAGGTTCATAAAATCATTGGACCACACACTACAAAATCTCAATGACAATAGCATACTTGACTATCGCTACCGTAACAATAGCGTATTTTACGCAATAATTTAATCGAGAACGATATATTGTCAGAGTCTATGAAGGGTGTGGATCCGTAAAAATAGGGACGAGACACAAAGGGCTGGAAAAGGTGCGGATTACAACTATTATACGCATTAAACCAGCGATTCCCAACATTAAGTCACGGAATTTAAATATTTGATAAACTGTGCTTTTTTATATTGACCAAAACCCAATAAAACACAAATTCTATTTATTAAAGATAAGGTGTCCTTTAATCCTATCTTGCGGAACCCCTGGTATTTTCATGGAACCCTAAAACCGAACCGCGGTACACCAGTTACAAACCACTTCATTAAATCACTGATACGCCAAATGCATTGCATTGATTTTTCGTTTAATAATTTATAGAATTAATTTGCAATTTCGTTGTACATGTAGCGTTCGACATTTAATATAGCCACTATCCAAATATGGTTTGCTAATTTTGGAAACAAATTTATTGAGCAAGGTCCCCAGTGCGTGAGTGTATATACAGTTATCAGGTATGCAATATAAATTTCTGACTCATTCGCCTTCACATAAAATTACTGATAAATTTAATTGTTAAGAAAAACTGTACTTAGATATTTTAAATGTCAAGCAAATTCACGATTTATATAATAAAATAATTTTTTACAGTTAGACACTAAAAGAATGTTTAAATTTAGAATATAGAAAATAGAAAGATGATTTATAAAATGAGGAATGTAACTTAGTAAATTTTTGACTAATAGTACTTTCCAGCTTAGTTTCCTGGAACAAGGGTTTAAATTTAGAAAATATAGAATAGAAAGATGCTTCTTAAAATGAAGAAAGACACTTATGACCGGTATTATAAAGCAAAATAGTTTGCTACTAAATTTTAGTTAAGAGTTAAACGAATTTAACCCATAGATTTCGGTATTATAAAAGTTGGTTTAAAAAAGTTCCCATCTAAATCTACAAACTAAATTAGTTGACAGATTTTCTGGGTACTAAATTATAGTTGGCAACTATATTTGTATTACATTTAAATAGTAAGCATTTTGTTTACATTGAATTAACTTGTTTTTATTATTTATACTAAAATATATATTTGATAATTAATAACTGCAAAGTAAGTAATAATATTGTGCATAAAAAAAAATACATTTGAATAGATTTATATATATAAACAACACAAAATTTACAGGTTATGTCATCAGTCTTTTTCAATTTTTGCCTCTATCCGTTTAACTTCTACTAATTCTTTTTCACTGTCAAAATTATAGGTTATAAACGTTAAAGTGTTAAAGCTACAACAGAAAAACCTCGAAATATAGTATAGACTCAAAATTTCGGCTCCAAATAATATTTTACAGCTTAGTTTCATGGAACAACGATTCGAATTTAAGTAAAAGTACAGATTCGTATTAGTTTTTATTAAACACTAATAATTTTGGTCATTGAACCAAAATTGAAAAGCCCGTTTTTTTTTATGAAAAGAAAACAAAATTTATCTAAATTAGTTTTGTTATAACAGGCGCTACAATAATCCCCCCGTTCCCCTGGGTACACGCCAGGCAATTTTTAGAGTAACTGCGTATTTGGTTTTGAATTGAGGGGAATTTAAAAGAATGAAATGAAGATAACCTCAATTGAACCATTGTAAACATTTATATTTCTGATTGATAATCAAGATAATAAAAATCATGATATTGATGGTGTAGCGCTCTATTTGAACAGTGTTTTGAACAACCAGGCATGTTGCCTCACAATGTTTTGAATTACATATTTGACAATACTTTAAGCGACACTTTTCCAATAAAACAATTGTTTTAAAAATTTATTTGACGCTGCCTATATCTATAGTTTCTGAAAAGAGAAGCTTATCTAAACTATAATTAATTAAAAACTACTTGAGCTCATCATTGACCCAAGAACGTCTAACCAATCTGTCTTTAATATCTGTAGAAAATGGTATTATGGACGAATTAGATACTAATTAGATGTATATTAACTTTCTGGACTTATGGGGCAATTCTGTGGCAAACCTGTAAGCTTAAAGACAAAATCTATAAGAAACTGTCCATAACAACACATAAAACAACCCCTTAGATACGATCGTCTGTATCTTACAGATTTGCCACAGAATTGTCGCCTTAATTGTATTAGCAGTTTATTGTAAATATATATAAATAGAATATCTGTAGTATTGTTTTAATGCGGGGGGGGGGGGGGGCGAAATCCAACTTGGCACAAAGGCGCCATATACCCAAGAGACGGTTCTTGTACCTAAATAACATTACCTAGAAATAGTAATCCGCCCCAGGACAACTTTCTTGACAAGAAAATTAAGATAAGTAGCGGTCGAGACGGCAGGCCGGCCTTTGTTACCGTAATATTAAAGCATATTTTGCTTGAAGTCAGTCTTCTACTATATTTTTTTGGACGACTATACCTATTCAATAAACAACCGTAAATAGTACTTGGCTTACTGTTTCCTACAACCAGTAGCGTTTTGCGGTTCGTTTGCAGGGAATAACTTTGTCATAATGAAAGTTAAAAAAATATGTATCACAAATTACTGGATCTACATTCAAACTTGGGACCTTCGAACAATAATACGCTAGTCATTAGTTATTTTTAAAATTGAGTCAAATTACTAATAGATTATATAATTACTGACTATCGCGTAGTTACTTAAATTGTTTACTCGTTTTATTTGATCATATTTATCTGTAAACTTACTGATACCTGACGATAAAGCCAGTAAAAATATAACACTGATAATACAAAATTTACAACATCCAAATTTTAAAAATGTAAGGTTTATCCTTAATCTGGTACCAGTAACTGTACAAACAAGAATTAATTCGGTGCACAATGTGTCAGAGTACCTAATCTAACCTAATTCAATTTGTTTTTCAAAAATACAAATATAATTCATAATAATTTATAATTTTATGCCCGTATTCACCAAGAGTCAATAAGAGTTATGAAACACATAAATGAACCACCAATAGGGTAAATTTGTATTCACCAACCCTCAATAATTGCTTCCATAAATCTCTCTTTAAGTTATAGAACTGAAAAACTTTATTATAGATTGTACAGTGGAACTCCAATATTCGTCCACGCCAATATTCGTCTTTTTTGATATTCATCCTGTTTTTGGTTGAAATATTCGTCCCATCTCCCACCACCTGATGTCATAATGGAAAGTGACTCCCCTTCCAAACAATATCCTAACCTAGGGTGACCATTTTCTTAAGAAGGCAATGCGGGACGGAGCAAAAACAGGTCGTCACTTCCCAAATATAAGTGAAGAGCAAAAAAAAGGTCCTCACCTCCCAAATCCAAGTGAAGAGCAAAAAAAAGGTCCTCAAATACAAGTTACAATGCGGGACAAAATGTTAGAATGCGAGACTTTTGCAGGACGCATCTTAATGCGGGACAGTCCCGCAGAAATCGGGACGAATGGTCACCCTATCCTAACCCCTCTAAAATATTATAAACTCTTAACAACAATCATTGTTTTTCTCATCCAAAAGATAAATTTCTTTTTAAAATTTTATTTTTGTATGTATTTATCTAATTAGAATGTATTTGCAATGATTTCCGAGATCGATTTTCAGGAATTTTTTAATGAATAGATAGGCAAAATTCAGGGCTGAGGACGGATTAAACTATTTTTAGTTTATTCTTATGGGAAAAATTCGTTTGATATTCGTCCTTTTTAATATTCGTCTTACCCGCAGGAACGGATTAATGACGAATATTGGAGTTCCACTGTATAATTTCTTCAAAGTTTATTAGTTAATAAAAGGTATAAAACAATAGTTTCAAACAATTCATTACAAATTTTAGTGAAAAGATAAGTTATTTAAATGTCAATAGCCAGTATTATGCGGATAACACAATTTTTTTAAATATTATTATGTAAAATGTATGATATATTTATTATTTATTTCGATTTTTCTTCCTCCGTAAAATTCTTATTTCTTTTTCATTTAATTTTTTTTTTTAACATTAATGTTGTCCATTTTAAATAAAAATTACAAATTCTGTCACCACTAAACTCGTCAAATACGAAACAAACTTTTTAGGTTATATTGACCAGTTTCGCGCTAAAGTTGAACAAAGTTACAACCTAAACATGAAAAATAACAATGGCAACCTGGTAAATCTCCTTATAGTTATTTATTGAAAGATTTGAGTTGGTGAATACTAAACGTATTTCTAAATGTATTATGGAACCCATAGCTTATATGGCGCCCAAAACTATTGGACCAATAATAAGGTCTTGGTGAATACGGCTATTAGAGTTCCACGCGAATATTTTGCCCTGGGACCCACTATTAAACTAGCTGAGTATTAATATTTATTCCGAGTTCATAAATTTCTTTTTGGAAAGTGTAAATTACATCTATATTCGGGATTTGAATCCGAAGCCATTGTAACGTGAATCTAACAAATTCCTGTGTTATCTAGACGCCAGTACGATACTTAAATTTTTATTAAATTATAACACGAAACTGACGCTGTAACTAAAATTTTGAAGAATTTATAAATGTAATTATTCCGAAAACTCTTTTCTCAAAGTTGTATAACTCATTAAGGTGGGGAAGCACTTGGCATTTCTAGGTAAGGGGGAGATAAGGATACGGAATGTTGATAAGATTCGATGTGTAATACCAACCGTTCACTCTCATCAGCAGCCTGGCTGGCTTCCGCCAATTTAGCGGTGGCGGTAGCCAAACGTTCTTCTGAACGTTCCAAATCCTCCTCCAAAAGTTGGATACGACGGTTAAGACCGGCAATTTCAGATTCGGCCTGAAATACAAAACAAATTATTAGTTAAGATGTCAAAAGCATACTAGAAAAATAAAAACAAAAATATTAAAAAATGTATCAATAGGTAGTCTGCGAAAACTTCGTAATGTAAATAACGTAAGGCACGTAGAAACGTGAAAATAATACATATTCTGTGGGATTCCGAAATATGGCGTTAAGCCACGATACGGGTTAACGTTAAGGTTTTTGTCGAATTACGATTTTGAACGAAAGTTAACGTTCATGCTAACGCTGGAAATTGTAGAGATTTAACGCCAGCCGAAATGCAGCATTGGCCGCATTTAGCAGACTCATAGGTTAGTAAACTTTACTACATTGATCTACCGGTGAGTTACCGAACTTACTCACCGGTCGCCATTTTATTAACCGGATTTCATTTACGGTCAGTTGCTCACCGGTGGATATATTGACAGTCAATTTGCTTAGTTACAGTCATTTAAAGAACTTTAATTTTAACTTTAATTTTAAGAAGTTAATCTTAAAATTACTGTAAAGACTTACATTTAAATCAATTTAATAATTGTTTAAACAGATATTCAGATATTGCATTCTACCACAATTACTTCAAAATAATTTTCCCTTCTTGCTACTTCATTTTGTTTTAATACAGGTATATTTGGATGCGTTTCATATTTTATAAACTTTGAAACATTTTTTTCCAAAAGACACTGTTCATCTTTTCGTCATTGTTTAGATATTGTAGTTTTCATATATACCGTTCAACAGCGCTGTCAAAAAATGTACATTCAGTAAAATTCACAGGTAAGTTTGTACCGGTAAGTCACCGATGAGTCCGCTGAATGCGGCCATTGAGAGATAACTTGTATTTACATTAACGTATTCTAACCTCTAAAACTATAGATTCGAAGTAATAAATAAAATTACATCAATGTTGATTAATTAGTATATTTGACTGCATATTCTACTACAGATTACATTAACAAAAGTAGTAAACATTAAAAAAAATTATACAACGAATTATTAATAACAAAAATAAACAGATGGAAAGATGAATTACAGGCACAGATCCGCTTTGACGTTAAGAACATATTCCCTGAAATCAAAATGATCTGATAGTAGGCGTTCAACAGATGAGAGATGGAGAAGTGTCGGAGTGAATCCTCGAGATTGAAAAGACGACAAGACAGCTAAGAAAATGGAAGGACGAATTACATGTGTAGATTCGCTCTGGCATTAAGAAGAGCAAAATCCCTAAAATCGAAATGAGTTGAATATGTTATCCACAAATTATAGAAGATTCCTAGCGATGGAAAGAGACGCCAAGACAGAGAACTAATAAAAGAAGAGCGAACTATATGATACAGATCCGTTTTGGACAAGAAAAACTTAGTCTAGAAGCAATTGGTGATGAGAAAAGCCTTTGCCCTTAATGGAATGCTTATCATTATTATCATAATGATAAAATAAATTCATAAATTACAATTTTCTGTTTAAGAAGGTTGTTATTAACATACCTTTCTTCGCTTTACATAATTTCTAAACCGAATCTAATATTATTAATGACAATTTCAAATTCACTTCGCATGAGTGACAACCTTCTAATTCCGTTATGCATCGCAGGTCTGTGACACTAGATCAAATTCCATCACCCCCGCATAACATAACATGTAGGTGTAGTGAGGATGTTGCGAAAATTAGGCTTAGAATAGTGAAATGTCGGGATTCGAGTTTAAGACGGGTGTTATGTGGGTTTCTAAATTGCTGGCGATGAAATGTGATGTCATTTGGTTAACAGATGTCTACTAAAATGATGACACGAATAATTTTGGACTAAATAACAGTCACTGAATATTCAGATAAGGTATTTTTGTAGTAAAACATTTTGGAAACAACCAAAATTGTTTTAAGAAATGTGACAAATAGGAATACTCTTAAACTCATCGGTTCTCGTAATTTTCATTATTTATAGTATACTGTAAATCAAATTACATCTAATTCTGAAAGAGACGGTCTTTCTAGTCACAACACTTTTAATTATATTTGTATCTATATTATAAGCAAATGAAATTTTGTTCAAGTTTCTAGTAAATATAATTTATTTAAGTGACAATAGTACTACAATCAGTAGGTGAGTCAAAAAGAGAAGTTGAATAATACTTTAAGATCATCTGCATAGAGTAAAATTTGTACATGCGTGAAGCATTTTATTATGTCATTGATATATATTATGAATAATAAAGGGTCTAAATGACAGCCCTGTGGGACACCCGAAAATTAAAGTTCATTAATCCAAAGGGTAAAGGTGTTTGCTCTCAATAGCTGGTGGTATACATTTTCCTGAATTGCTTCATCTTGCCAGAGTTTTATCTGTCTTTTATTATGTCGTTGATATACGAGAACTATTTTTTCATGTTCCGTTAGGTTGGCAATGGAAACTCAGTTGCCATTGTTGCGCTTACGCAGTAGTGTTTTGCATCACTATCATCTATCAGTACCTCCCAACCGGTTCGGCCATTATGTGCTGTTGTTTTGATGTGAGCGTTGTTTTATCATGGCTAGTACAATCGAAGATCCCGCCATATGCGAGTTTCGCACTGTGATCCATTTTTTACAAGCAAAAGGCAACAATGCGGCAAACATTCATCGAGAATTGTGTGTTGTGAATGAAAGCAATACAGAACAAAAGGAGAAGTATGTTGTCATCAGGCATTGTCCTTCTTCATGAAAATGCAAGCCCTCATATCGCAACACAAACAAATGAACTGTTCAAGAATTTCGGACAGGAGATATTCGGCCACTAGCCCTACAGCCCGGATTTGGCACCAAGCGATAACCAAGTTGAAAGTGTGGTTGGGAAAGAAGAGGTTCAGCACTAATGAGGAGCTGAAAACCAATGTACAAGATTGGCTGAGAACCCAGGCGGCAACATGGTAAGAGGAGGGTATACAAAAACTGATTCCCCGTTACGACAAACGACTTAATTTTGGTGGCGACTATGTTGAGAAATAATTTAGATGTATGAGTAACTCTTGCGTATATTAAAACTTTTCTTATTACCATTATTTGTTTTTGTTAACTCAACGGTTTTTGTTAACAACTTGAAAATAAAAATAACCCTGTATTATGAATAATAAAGGGTCTAATTGAGATCCCTGTGGGACACCTGATAATAAAAGTTCATTAATCCAAAGGGTAAATGTGTTCGCTCACAATAGCCGATGGTATACATCTTACTGAATTGCTCAGGTCATCTTGCCAGCGTTTTATCTGTCAATCTTATCTCCTTTTCCTGTCTCTTGGAGTCCTATCTGATGGTCTGATATCACTATTTATAATAATAAATCAGCACTAAACGCCTAGCAGATCTCGCCTTGTTTTCCTAATTACTGACAGTTATTTGTCCAGGTCCACATTAATCCATCTTTCTGTTGGTCGTCCTCTTTCCTTTTCGGTAATTATTTTTCTCTGAAGGCTATTCCTATTTACATAATATTAATTAACCCTGTTTAATACAATTAGCGGTCTAAATTCGACGTATCCTGAGCGTAAATCGAGGACATATTGTGCTATTTAAAACGATATTACTGAAGTCTTAATATCTGATCTACGATCTATTTATCTGTTGCATATAAAATAGCCGACGGCATCCGTTATTCGAAGTAATTCATAACGAATGTCCAGTATTTTTTGTGAATGCATTGTGATTATTAATGAACCTACTGTTGCCCACATTCCAAGATGGCTTAGATAATGCTAGGCGTTCTTATGAAGGTCACACTGTCTGAATATCTTCAACTGATGTATGAATGTATTTGTGCGAATATCATATGTGTGCAAATTTACATATTTGTATTCTATTATGGGTGTACTGATGCATATGTGAGTGTGTATAAGCAGTATAGGCATCTTTATAAGTGTATTTGTGTGAATTTCAAATTTGAGTGTGTATGTGTGTCCCTACCATCTCCATTTGTGTAGTTATACGTACGTTATATGCAGAGTACTCTCTACTTGTGTGTGTATGTGTAATATCCATATAACCAATTAGCATTCATAAAATATCTAACGTTTTATGATTCCTGGTAAATCACAAGGTTCACGCAGAATTCAACGGATATAATCGAACCAAGGATAATATTTTTATTAAAATTTAAAGTTTAAAATAGCATTATTTATAATACATAACCTTTATAAATAAATAAACAATGCGTTTTCCTACTGATAATTTTTCCTGTATTACTTTAAACAGGAATAATTAACGTAATTCTATATTTTAAACAAAATACAACGTCCAAGCTTAAATCTTGGTATAATAACTCCATAACAACACGCATATATATATAGAACAATGGGTTTGACCCTTCAAAACATCTGTTACGTCCATTTTTTAGCGTACACAGAAAGGCACCTACAGTTTATAGCCAGCTGCGAACGGCTAAGCAGAACATTTGTATAAATATTTTTACACAAATTATTTGACATAAGCAGGATTTGAGCCCTTACTCAGCGGCCAAATAGCAGATACAAGCGGTTTAACGCTTGCAGCAATAGGCTAGGTCTGCGACATAGTGGATGCAATATTGATACCGCAAATAACTGGGGAAATGCTAGGAGAAAAGTTCTAACAAAACAGTAATAATTCAACAAACAATAATTAAGTTATTCGTCAGCATCAACACGTTAAGAACAACTTTTTCTTCATGATGTATTAAATAAATTATAAAATAAACAAAAATTTAAC
Organism: Liopterus haemorrhoidalis; assembly: GCA_963971575.1. Classification (NCBI taxonomy): domain Eukaryota; kingdom Metazoa; phylum Arthropoda; class Insecta; order Coleoptera; family Dytiscidae; genus Liopterus; species Liopterus haemorrhoidalis. The sequence continues at coordinate 18,352,912 of OZ020622.1, read as the reverse complement.
AGGTAAAACGATTTGTTACGCTAAGGGCGTGTTTAAAATTGATAGGAGATACAATTCTTTTGTATTTGTGATTACAATGGCATGGCATAGTACAGAGTTGTAACTCGAGTTCAGTCAATTGTACTCAACAATGATTTGATTAACTTAATTGATTTGTGGACTATACTATAAGAATTATCCTTGAAAACAGACGGACGTGAATACCGTTGTACTATTTTTTTATAGTGATATAAATACAATACAACACGGTAAAAGTGTGAATTTTTCAACATTTCAGTATTTCTTAGATATGTAGAAACTAAAAATTTTCAATTAATTCAGGACCTAGCTTAAATACTTTAAGGCCCTAGGCAAAAATATTTTTCGGCCCTATTAGGACAATTTCACACACACCAGCAAAACCAATGCCACTGCCGGCACTGGCTCTAACAATTGCAGTCTTTCACACACATACGCGCCGACTTTAGAGCCGATTAGCCACTGCAGTCTTTCACACACGCTGTCATCTCCTTGGATTATTGTAGCTTAGAAGAAACTACCGAAGAGGCAAAAACAAAAGATAACACTGGTTACATCCACTTTTGACTGTGAGATACTTGGCTGGCAGTTTTTACACATTATTTGAAAAACTTCGAGAGAATCAGTTTAAATTCTTCAAACACACATTTGCTTTTCCTCGAACAAAGATCAAAATAGATTAACCCTTTACTGCATGAATTTTTATTTTTGGCTGAAATAATTCATGAGCATTAGGAATTGGTTCTTATTGATAGAAAAATTAATTTAAATATTAATTATTATTTTTATGAAAAACTAATAATTAAAATAATAATTTAGGGTTTGTGCCATACATGGAACATTATGATTCTACATTATGTTACAAAAGAAAATGATTCCGTATTATTTGCTCGTCAATTGCTAGGTGTTCTTCATTAGGGATTAAAAGCAGTCGCCCTCGAATTTTTGAAAGAAAAGGTCGTATCTTCTAGTTGTCCTTTCTCAATAAATTCAAAGTTATCGTTGAAGTGCAAATTCCGCTTGATATCCTCAAATCTATTGCAGCCCATTACTTGAGATACTGCAAGATCCATTGCTGTGTATGTGGCATATATGAACATTCATGAAGTAACGTTCTGATTCAGTTTTAAAAGTAAAATAAAAAATAAAAATCGGAATGTACCATATATGACACACTATGCGGTAAAGGGTTAACATAATTTGATGTGTTAAGGTGTTATTTTTTGCGAGTGAATATTTGTCCCGAATTCAGCTTTTTTTGTCCTGAATTTTAGAAAAAGTACTTATTTTCAATATTTATGTTTAATATATTTCAACTAAAATTATTTTTACAAAACTTAAACTAAAAAAATATACCGAAAGAGTATTTTCCTTGATGAACAGCTTTTGGACAAGTGACAAGACTCAACTTGATGTAGACACATTAAAAGTAATATTACTTAAATTAAAGTAAATTATGAAGAAAACTGTGCGAATTTTTATTAAATGCTTCAAAACAAAAAAGACCTACTCAAAAAGATCTATAATTCGGAAAAATAGCGTTAGACACCAGGATACTATAATGAATGCAAATGGGATGATGCTGGGTCGGCATCCGATTTGTCGAAATCAACGCCGGCTGCATTTACCGGTGCCAGAGGCCAAACCGGCAAACTGCCAGGCTACGTGTGAAAATGTCCATTTGAATACATTTTATCCAGAGCCATTTTTTCTTATTTTCTAAAAATCAGTGTACGTACAATTCGGTATTAATAGATTTCATTTAAAATATACTATTTCGGTACACCACACATAGAATTTTTCCAGATTTTCAGATGCATTTAGAAGTAATGCCAAAAAATTTGGCAAATATTTTTGTACCCCACCTTATTAATGACTAAATTCAAAGTATTATACATTGTGAATCGGAACAGTACGCTGGAAATTTATGATTATATATTAAAAATTATATTACCGATAATTATATTGCATTAAAAAAAAGCTTATTTTTTAAATTCAGTATTAAATGAAAACTCTCAGTACTTAGATACGAACGGTACAGACAAAATATAATTTTCAAAAATTATCGGTTATGGCAAAAGTATTTTCTCATTTTCTGTTTCAATTACTAGACACCTACGAAACCCTGCATTTACTGCATTACTAAAAATCAACATTACACATAATTTTTTTCTTGACTTTGTCAAAAATATTTCATAATCATCATAGTTACAATCCATTAATTATGCAAAATAATCACCATAAGTAAATGAATTTTTTTCACAATACTTTCTACAAATACATTATTTTTCTTGTAACAAATCAAATAGTAACGCAATAATTATTAGATTAGCCAACAAGCATAGTATTGGCGATTACAGATTACGATTATATAGGTGGGTTGGTAATTGAACAAAGACACATTGTTCAGAGGTATAATTCGTAGACCGGATACACCTAAACCATGCTTCCTTTCCGCTATGATCATAATATAATTATAATTACACATTTATAACTATTTGTCTAGTGTACAGTTACCTCGTTAACATTAAAAAGAAAAACACCTAGTTTAAAAATAAATAAAAACACTATAAATATTTTTATTTCAATATTTAATATATTAATGAAATTATTACTGTACCTAGTCTTACCATAAATGCTGTCACAAAGTTTACAATGAAATACTTTCTTTCAGTAGGCACATAATGCATTGATACATACTTCCTCCGTCCAAAAATATGGTATACATTTTTATTTTATTCTTGTCCGAAAATATGATATACATTTACAATTTTAATTAATTAGAATGATTTTATTTATGAAATAGTTACAAATATCTAGTAAAACAAAGAATAATACAAAAAGTTGTAATTTAACAAGGACGTGGCTGTCTTCAGAGCGTGGATGGAACATGACAATATTGTTTGTAATCGTCTCTTACGATGAAGATTTGCCTTATTAATGTTCGGAATCTTATAGGAATTCCCTCCTTTTGCCAACATGGATTCTAGACAAGTTTACAATGTTAGAAAAACATTATCAAGGGTTTGCATGTTTAATGTATTAAAGGCATTTTGTACGCATTCAATGTAAGTTATAAGGATTGTATAGAATTAAAAAAGCCAAGATCCAATACATTAAAGTTTGGAGTATTTGGCGGTTATGATATAAGTCGCGGAACTTCTTTGCAATTCGACACAATTTTGATCAAAATTCGTCATATTGTAAGAACAGCGGGTGTCACTTTAATTTGTCTAAAATATACATTTTTTTATTTTTAGTTTCCTTTAGATTAGTCGTGACATACCAAGGTGTGGGATACACCGGTTGGAAAGCATTGCCTTATAATAACCTTCCATTTTTTCTTGACATTAATGTGTAAAATCTCTATCTATTAATTACCGCTAATAAATTCAACAATTATTATTTAATTATTGGCTGCAAGAAACATTTAAGATGGCATTTTAAAAGTTATTTTTAAATAAATTAAACGCCTCCACTAACTCAGTAATTAATAGAATGTTACTGTTACTTAGTTTTATAAGTAAACCAGAATAATATGATTTTTTTATTTAAAATGTGCACTAGATAAACTGATTTCTTCATTTATTTATTTTCTAGTTAAATGAGTTGATACTAAATCATTTAATAAAAATAAATTTATAAAAATATAATTCATTTAATATTATATTAAATGTGTTACTGAGGAAAGCTGCATAACAAACGAAATGTACCCTATTCTACGTACAATTAAATGTACAATAATTCTCTATAATGTATATTGATGAGTAACAGGATTTTTTTTGTGTCGTTGATAAAATAATTATTTTTTAAAAAATATTGTGATATTTAAACGTAGATTAAGAAACGAAAAGTTTTTTAAAAGTATTGATTTTAATACGTTTTTTTCCGAAGGGGTTAAACTAAAAAGCTGAAAAAAAATAAACATTGATCTAAATCGGAAACGTATGAAAGGAATTTTGGATCAAATAGAGTTTTTTGAAAATAAAGTTTTTGCGTTTTTGACATTATTATTTTAATACATGCCTAAATTATGGCTAATAATGTTATGGAGTTTTTTATAATTAAGACTAAGGTAGTGTGTCTTCTTTTGAAATTAAAAATATAATAAAATATTATTAACAGCTGGAGTTCATGGGAGTTCATGTGTGTAAACTCCGCCTACTATTATACATCATGATTCAACCTATTGCTTGAGTTATTTTAGTTTCTTGTTTTTATCAGGTATCAGGAATAAAGGGGAATAAAATATTCATAGTGGTGAAATACTTATAAAACAAATAACACATTATTAATAGTGAGAAATACGTTTATGAAATTGAAAAAAATTAATCCATTTATCAATATATTTCTTATAAATTCAATAGAGACTTAGATATAAAGTAAATGTAGAAAAAATCGCTAGGTTTTTTTAATTTAAATTTTGTGACGAAACTTGACGAAATTTAAATTTAGTTTAAAAAATTAAATTAAAGCTCTGAGGGCCGGTTTTTGAAATCACGGTCACAATATAACAATCCCATAAGTAACCATAGCAACCGTTTTCTAACTATTTTGTTATAGTTAATTTTGAAAACAACTGACTTTTTTTTAATTTTTCATATTAATCAAGTTGTGTAGTTGCCATAGAGAAAAAAATATTTTAATTGCAGTTCAATAATGGAATATCAAAGTACGTGTTTTTTTTTCTCTATAGCAACTACACAACTTCTGGATTAATATGAAAAATTAAAGTCAGTGGTTTTCAAAATTTGGGGCATCTTTTTGTTTGTTTATTTTTGGACGAAATTCACATTTTAGAGAAAATTGGCAAAGGAAACATCGATTACATTCTACGTCACCATGCTTTCAAATTGTGCCGGACATTTACCTAACACCCTGTATACCCAGAGAACCCTGAATTGTGTGAAAATTACACTTCACATCAATTTTTAGTATGTACCGACCATTTTTTTGCACTTACTAAATACCTACAAATTCCGAAAATGTGTGAAAATTCACACTTCACATCAATTTTATAATAAACGATATTGAAGAGAAAATTCATTGTTTCGTTTAATATTAGTTATGAATGACATCCACAAATTCCATGAACTGGGTTCGAATTTGTTGTATTTAAGAACAATACTATCATCCACGCCTTTATATTTAAATACAGTCTGTTTTTAAATTACCATTTTAATAAGACTCTCCTTATGTAAATTTTTATGTAATTAATCAAAAATTTTCTTATTGTCTTATTTCTTATTAACTGTTGCAACTACTCTTTGATGCAACTAAGCATAGATTAAATATATTTGAATAAGTAATTTGCAAAATTTACGTAACGATTTATAAGTAAATTATAAATACGATTTTGGAATCACACTCTCAATCGTAATAAAGGTTTTAATTTCACACCTATAGTATCACAGCAAAACCTAGATAATTATCAGGAAAACATTCTTAAAATTCAAAAACTAAACAAGATAGTACAAAACAGATAATTTTATACAAATAGGGCTAATTCTGAACAGTAGGACAGTTTTGGATAGCGACCATTGGGTTGATAAACACTAAATTACAATTAAATAACAATATATGACAATTAAATGACATCAAACTTCATAAATTTCAATATCTTGTGTTATTTGAACACGGTAATTTGTTTTTTGGAAACAAACTGTCACAATACAAATTAGAATTGTATAAACACACGTATTAAGCCACTTTTTTTTTAAGAATAGACCATAATTTCGTAGGGAAGCGTAGTTTTTACAATAGGGGTTAAGTTTAAAAGTACATTTTAGGGTTTTTTTAATTTTCTTAATCCAAATTCCAGGGCGTAAAAGTCATGTAAATAATCCTGAAACCTGTTTATTTTTACAAGGGCCGTAACGTTTGAAATATACCGTTAAAGTATCAAAAAAATGGGTGCGGCTATAATTCTAAAACTTGTGACTAAATTATATTTATTTATATATATAAAAATAAACATTATTTCAAAAATACGTCATCTAAATCGATAGAACAACGACTCTTGTATATAATTCCGTAATTTTCGACCTACGTTCACTAAAAATTTCATATTAGTCATACAACGAAAGAGATAAGATAATAAGGTTATGTTGGATAAGTTATTTAATATACATTTGAAAAACTAATTAATGAATAGGATTTTTATAATTCTTACTTCTTCTCTACGCATAACTTCGACTTGTAATCGTTTTTGATAATCTTCACATTCATCTTTATATTTTTCCATTTCTTCTTTAGTTTGTCTCATTTTTTTCTTCAATACATCTAGTAATGTGCCTTGCTGCATATTTGTAGTCATGGTGGCGGTTTTATTATTAACACTTCACTTTATTAAATAAGTTAGTAACACGTTTTTAACACAAGAACACAACCACCTGGCACTATGAACTACAACTGGGCTGGACCCGGTTAAGTGTAAAATGGCTGCGGCTCTCTATTGCGCATGGCGTATCGGTACAGTCACCTGCTAGAATTTCCGTAGACGTTTAAATGGGCGCGGTAAAATAAATAATGTAAAAAATATTGTTACACAGATTTAAAAAAATGTTTAGTATTGTAAATAAACCCTTATTTATTATTTCAATTTTTGTATTAAATCCTAAAAATATATCTTGTGATAACATATCTACCAAATTACTTTAAAAGATCAACAATGGGGTTTCAAAGATCAACATTACAATTCTATTGTAACGTTGAAAACATTTTGCTATAAGGAAAATATATATATATTTTTTAATTATTTAATTTCATGGTAAATTTTAACACATTTCGGGGTTGTGTATGTATTTAGTAAGTGGTAAGAAATTTTTGGTACATACTGAGACCAGTGGCGAAGGGAGACCATAAAAAAAGAATAAAAAATTTGGTAAACTTTTAAAAATGCATCAAATTACGTTCTATACAAATTTTTATTTAAGGCTTGGTTTACTAGTTAAGAGCTTTTTTTAATTTAAAGTTTAATATCTTCCGTGTCCAGTTGCGGATCTTCATAAAAACCAATAGGGTTCTTCCCAATTAATAGGAGATTTTTTTAGTACCAGAACGAATTCTCTAAGTTGAACCGTTCTTGAGTTATCGTGTATACACACACACATACGGACGGCACTTCGAAAATAGGTTTTTTGGATTCCCTGGACCCATGAAAATCCTGGACAGTCAAAATCTCGACAACGAAAATTTTCGCGATTACATTACTTGCCCCTTATATATTAAGGGGCATGTAAAAACATAAATTTCAATAACTTTTCAAAAAATAATCCACGAGCTTCCATCTAGAGACTTACAACCATACTTGAGATTCACTCGCTTCAAGACACAGCTATAGCTAATCAGTCTAGGAAGTCAGATAAATATTGTAGCACGGTTTAGCAAATAAATCGATAACTTTCGATATAATTATCAGATAAAAAATGTCTGTCGTACTATTCCGGTTCACATTAATGTGCATTACTAAGATTTGTTTTTTGATTTTCACCCTGGGTTGAGGGTTGGTGAAGAATTTTCTTGAACATTTTTAGCTAAAATCGTATTAAAACTATTTTCAAAAAACTCTTTTCGTTCCTTAATATACGTCTTCAGATCTTTTATTTTTGATACGGCACAACGAATTTTCTTCTTCTTCTTCCTCTTCTTCTTCTTCCTCCTCTTCTTCTTCTTCAGGCACTATCAGTCAGGTTGACTTTTGGCCTCACTCATATGAGTCCTCCATCTCGATCTATTCATTGTCTTGCCAAATACCCTGTATACCAATACTTGTTAGATCTTCGGATAGCTGATCTCTCCATCTCTTGCGTGGTCTTCCCACTGGTCGACGGGTATTCCATCTTCCTTCCCATATTTTTTTAACCATTCTGTCCTCCCTCATCCTCAGAACGTGTCATATCCACTGTAATCGTCTGCCTCTGAATTCTTGTGTTATACTTGGCCTTGAGTACAGTTCTTGGATATCTTTGTTCTTACGGATTCTCCATTCACCATTAATTTAAATGGGACCCTTTGGTTCTGCGTAATATTTTATTTTCGAAAACTATGAGGTGTTGTCGATCTCGCTTTGTTAAGGTCCATGTTTCGAAGTCATACATAAGTACTGGACGTACTATAATTCGGTATAACCAGATCTTGTCAAACGGTCAAGTGCAAAATACGATGCATTAGCAGCTAATTATATCCGTAATTTCCTGCTGTATCATATTCACCTGATTTATCATGCTGCCAGGTATATGAAAATAGAAACTCTCTCAAAAGTGTTGTCATTAATTTTTAAGTCGGTCGTGTTTTCGTGACTGCGTCTACTAACAATAAGATACTTGGTTTTTTCATTATTGATGATGAGTCCTACTTTACGAGCTTCAACATCAATAAGGTTAATAGGGAATATTACGTCTTAAACCTTATTTAACGAACAGAGTAAAGTAAATTATTAAAAAAAGAATCCAGTCCCGGGCTCTTCAGTCAGCCCGGGCTTCGGTAATTTGAACCGGCTTCTCCCGACTCTCAACGCCCCTAATTTAGCCCACCTTAGCCAACAAAGGGCAAATTATGAAACTCTACGTTCGGAGCAGGTCTTTTAAAAATATTAAAACATTATCTGTGCATAAAAGGAATGGACTGCAAACGGTTAAAGAATTAGATTTTTAAATATTTCTCAAACACTATAAAATAATTACCCACTAAAATTGACAATTAAGTTTTTATTCATGAAATCTGCTATAAATCATTCCTTCAACTGACTTTAATTATTTGACGATTAATTATTTGTCATTTCCACTTAATTGTCAAATAAAATAACTATTTATTCTTTGAATAAAAACCGGAAAAGTTGACTGCTTTTTACAGACTTTTTTCAAAGGATGTATAAAATCTTTTAACAAAAGAACATTTAAAAATTTTATTAGAATCAGATGTCAGTTTTAAATATGAGAAAACTGTAATTATGTTTTTCAATGAGATTTATAAACGGTTGTTTTTTTATGTAAAAATAATTTTAAACGATAATATATTAAACTTTGATTACTCCAGTGGTGGGAGTTTGATGAATTGTTTATATCATTGCAAGAGATTCTATTGGCGGTCAGCAATCAGCGACATAAACATCTTCCGATCGACGATGGGTTAAAAATCTATATTCTAGGAACCAGGAATCTATATCCGGCGCCTTACCATTAATATTTTTTCACATCTTGATTGATTATTTAAAAACAGTTGCTTCATACAATTAATATGAATGAACGGATATGTGTCATTTCATAAGAATTATAAACAAAGTTATCAGTTTTATTTTTAGATATATTCTTAAGTCTGCATTTTCCTTTAATTAGAACATGATACTGTTTATTTAGTAATTGTGCTATTTAAATATCTTATTATGTACTTTTAAAAAAATATTAATGAAAACTTAGATTAAGATTAAGAAAAGATCATTTTTGAGATTAGGGTTATAATTTTTAGGGATTCGCAGGTATGACAAAGGGCCGGTTTCTAAAAGCTTAGTTAACTATAACCAAAGAGTTAGAAAATGGTTGCTGTGGTTACTTATGGGATTGTTATATTGTAACCGAGTTTAACCAAAAGATTAAACTCGGCTAACCTTTCAGAAACGGGCCTAATAGAGTTAGTTAGTTAGTTTAACACAGCCCATCTAAATCAGCCCGTAGTATATATTAAAATAGACAAATTAAACAATAAATACATTACACACATACTCAATAAAAGACACCTTGCACGGTAAACACAAATAGATGGTAACTGGATGTAAAAGGACCAATTACTATCAAATATCACAGAAAATGATAAAACACATTAAAATAAGGTGCAAGACTTCACACATAAAACAGTTAGTTCGATTCTCACAGGAAGAGTATCAGCCTGTCCATGAGTACCCTGTCGTTACCTAAAGCAACTGACAGGTCATAGCACAGGCTTAACATCTTCCATCATCATGTGTAACACAGACAAATCTGTGTTACCCGTCCATAGGTCCACCAACAGTGGCCTATACGGAGGCATGTGATGGCGGTTTCCTCCCTGCGGTTAATCCTACAGGAAAAACCCCATGTTTTAACGTCTCCCTTAATCTGTCTCATATTTTGTATGCTGTTCCATTCATGTTACCATTTGGCTAACACTACATGTTTCAGATGACTCTTTGCGTCATCTGAAAATATTAAACTCACATCAATCATAGGTCTGTAGGAGGCGGCTTTTACGGCTACATAAGCCGCTTCATTGCCTTTAATACCAACATGTCACGGTATCCAAAACAGCTCTATCCTCACATTCTGAGCGTTTAAATTGTGGAGTAGCAACTGGATCTTTAGTACAAAAGAATGCACTGGATTTGGATCTTGGATAATGTTCAGAGCGCTCACCGAGTCCGTCAAAACTCTTGAATGACTCGGCTCTAACGAAACAAAATACAGAGCCTGTAAAGCAGTATACACATTCGTTATGGAGTGCAAACGATACTGAAACTGCTGGAGTGGATTAAAGACAATGAACGCACACGCAACCCTGGTTCCGAATTTTGATCCATCAGTAAAAAGCACCAAGAAATTAGATCAGTGTTTCCCATTGTGAGTTCCGCGAGACAAGATGTCTTTTATTAATAGATATGACAAGGATACCACGATCGTTGGAAAATTGTATAAGATTTTCGCAACAAAATAAGTTTAGGAACTGCTGCCTAAAACAGTTATACGTCTCTCTCTGCCTGTACTATAGAAATTGGTGTATATTTGAGGAGACATTTCTTGGCCGACGACCTTTTAATAAAGGCTATGGTTCAATCTACAAAAACCTTTATGTGAATATATTCAAAAATACAAACGAAGATAAGAAATACATTGGGACGAGTAGTTCAAATACATGATACTTTTTTTCATTAAATTTCCATCCGTGAATGCAAGAAACCGCGAATACATAAACCATGAATAGTGAGGGTTTTAGTCTATAGGTAAATAGTTGGCAACCCTGCTACTGTAAGCCCACCTATGATGCCTTTAAACAATGTATGTCCTATATATACACAATATAACCTTTACTCATCCATAACAATTCAACTATTAAGTGATATTACATCAGTGACGGACACACATCACTGACTGTAAATTCACTGCGTTACGTTGCGTGATCTCGCGCTCAATAGCGGGTTCAATGATACTTAATTAGACGTCGGTATTTGTTTATTGTGAACCACTCATTAACGAAGTATCATCATAACTAATTATACCTTACGTGGGAAAAATATATTATATAATAATTGATACTTCAACATTCAATCTGATTTATCTGTTTAATCAGTGCGAAGACGTTTTCGAATCAAATAATAAGTCAAGAAAATGGGTCTCAAGAAACATTCCTAGCTATATACTTCTAGAAGAAAGAGAGATAAAAATTTTGAAGAGCTATTAAATTTGAAGATAAAGTAAGAACAGGGATTAATGAAACAATACTGCATGAATGTTGTAGGTAAGGGGATAGACAGGGGGACAGGGAAAGTAAGTAATCAGTAGAAAGGAAAAAGAAAAGATTTTTACCAAAAAGCTGGGTACTCGACCACGGAAATACAAATGAGAATACAAGGGTGATAGAGTACATAATAATTGAGAAAACTAGAAAAGTGCAAGGACAAGAGAAGTACAAAAAAAAAAAACGGCATAAAGATAAAATTGCAAATTTGGAATAATAAATACGCCGCGGGTACCAAGATACACGAATAAATGAAGGAAGTAAGAGGATTTGAAAATCTATACTAATATATAAATTAGATCGTTTATGTGTATATGTTCCCACAAAACTAAAAAATTGAAGTGGAGTGTGAATTTTCACACATTTTAGGATTTTGCAGTAATTTAATACAGGTGTAAGAAGTCAACATAATACTGGATGTTTAGGTATATTTATCAAATCAAAATCAAAAGATTTGTTGATCACTTTTATTCGTTATTTGAGAACTAAGAGCTTCCATTTAATTTTTTTAAACAAAATTTAAATAATTTCAAATATCTAAATATCCCAGTTTTTTTTTTTTCTGCATTTGCTTCGTATTCAAGTCTTCATTAGATTAATAATAAATATTTTACAGTATAGTGTGGTGTGGTGTGAGTAACTCAGTTCGCAACTATTAAAAAAAATACTATTTTTATATTTTTAATTCCAAAAAAATACACACATTCCTGTTGAACTATTTCGGTTCCCATCAATGTTCATTACGGAGATTTTTTTACATTTTTAGATGAATTATTTTGGGAGATAGGGTGGGGGATAAGAGTTTTTTGACACATTTTTGGCAAAAATTTGTTTGTTGATCCACGCCTTAAAAGGTTTCATTTGGTATACCACTCAACATTAAAAAAATATATATTTTTTTTTAAAATACATATTTGTTTATATTTATCCCGCGCTATATTTTTTTGAACTCTCTATTGAGAACTGACACGCTTGGATACGCAGTCTGATGGTCAAATATTGTACTAAGTACTGTTTGAAATTATTACATATTTTCTAGTGTTGATTTTTTGTTAGAATATCGCTAGATACATTTTCATAAAATAAAAACGTACTGTGCTTAAATTAACCTGTTCTCTGTTAGCATATTCACAACTGAATACTAGACAATTCAGCCATATTTCCTTGTATTACAGCGCCGCCAACGGTAATGTCACTTCTCAATAGTTTTCCTATATGTGGGTAAAAGTTGTACAAGTATGCCAAATTTCAACTTTATGTTCAGCCGCTTGGCTACACTTTCTACCGTACAGACCGACAGACAGACACATGAGTGACGTTATACGGGTTTTTTTGGTGGTCATACCTACAAAACCCTAAAAAGGGGGCCGCAAATGGCCCTTATCTATCTTTGATTATACCTAAATTCTAGATGACGGTGTTTAATGATTTGAAAAAAGTTAAATCAAACTACAAAATTAAAAAAAAAAAGTGGAGCAGGCTCAAGGCCTTGACCCTCCCCCAGGTGCGCGCCTGTGTATAACAATGATTTTATTACAAACCACGTTGTGTGTAATGTAAACTTGTCCAATTGACAGTATGTACTGCCATGTTTACATTGTGTACATTTTTTACATTATTTACCTATTATTTACGTGAAAAAAATCATTTTTACCGTAAAGGCGCATCACTGGCTACATTAATCAATTCTAATAAGTACATAATTAAACAAAATTGAAATTAATCAATATTTTCTACAGGTAATAATTTAAAATGGAAAGTAATTAAAAGTGACATAATTACAAGTAATATTTGAATTACTAAAAACTTTTCTAACCTTGATTTAAAATGTCAGTTGTAAATTTTAATTTATATTCACAAAATAATCAACATTAAGTAGTAATTTCTTTTCAATTGAACTCCATTTTCTGCGAATACTTTTCACCATTCCCATAATAAGTGTTATGTTTTTACGTTATTGAAGTCGCGATGCAACCATATGGCTGGCGACCCCGATGTATGTTGGAATCAGGCCACTTAACACGGCCAATATGCCATATAAGGCCTATATTGCAAGCATGCTGGACACGGCGCGACAATCTGACGCATAGGAAATATGCAATAACTTGATGATGTAACTTGTTCTGCTGAATTTTTTAAACAATTCTCTGTATTATATCCGCGGAGATGTCACAGTTTTTTGAGTACGAATTTGTGTAAAAGATTTTTGGAATTATTGCTAAATTGTTGATATTTATATAAATAATAAATAAATAAGTAGAGCAATTAGTAGAACAAAGTTCTGTGCAAAATGGACCATAAAAGAGAGACAAGTTTTTAAAGTAAGGGCACCTAAAAGCAGAACCGTAGCAACGTTTTTGGAGCCCTTGGCAAATACTTAAAATAGCGTCCTTGGGAATCGGGTCCTTACAAGTGTCTACTCAAGTAGACACTTGTAAATTAATTTAACCTAAAATAGCGCCCTTTTTATCTTTTTGCATTTTATTTAAGGTGGGCATCATTTTTATACAAGTGATGACCTAAAATCCAAAAGGTCTTCACTTCTAAAATACAAGTGATGACAAAAAAAAGGTCTTCATTCACTTCTTAAATACAAGTGATGACGAAAAACAAAAACATCCTCACTTATAATGGCGCCCATCAGGCTTCGCGCCCCTGGCACTTGCCCCGATGCCAGGGTGTTGCCAGAGCCGGCGGAAACAGGCATGTTAGGCATGCGGGCGCCACCTTGAAGGGGGCGCTGACGTAAGATTCGAAAGGGCGCTCAATAATTTGAGTAGTGAGAACCTTTTTTTTAGGTCTTACTTGAAATTTAGAAGTGAGGACCTTTTTTTTTAGGTCTTTACTTGAAATTCAGAAGTGAGGACCTTTTTTTTAGGTCTTCACTTCAAATTGAGAAGAGAGGACCTTTTTTTTGTTAGGTCTTTACTTGAAATTTAGAAGTGAGGAACTTTTTTAGGTCTTTACTTGAAATTTAGAAGTGAGGACCTTTTTAGGTCTTCATTTCAAATTTGAAAGTGAGGACTTTTTTTGATCTAGGGGGGCGCTCAATTCAATCTTGCCTACGGGCGCCGCATACCCTTGCGTCGGCTCTGGGTGTTGCTACGGCTCTGCCTTAAAGAAAATTTAGAGGAAGACAAAGAAGAACATGGAACGATAGAATTAAAAAAAGGCAGCAAGAAGAGGGGTGAAATGGGAAGAAGTAAAGACTATAACACAAAAAATAAAATTATTATTTAGATCATTCATCCACGAAGGCGCGCACTCTGGGATTTTTCTTGAGGGGGGGCTTAAAACAAAATTGATTTACTACAAGAGCACAAAACGGGATATTACTCGGTAATAAGTGCTAACCAAAAACACTGTACCTTCCAAAATACAAGTGATGACATTAAAAAAAAGGTCCTCACTTTCAAACTGCAAGTGATGACCTAAAAAAAGATCCTCACTTTCAAACTGCAAGCGATCACCTAAAAAAAGGTCTTCACTTCCAAAATACAAGTGATGACTAAAAAAAAGCTCATAATTTTTAGAATTCCAATGTGTTCCTTAAAAACACTTTAAAAAAAGTTTTTTTAGTCCTTGGGGGGAGGCTCAAACCTGTGAGCCCCCCCCTTCTTAGGTTCGCGCCTGAATCCATTTATCAAGAATTTGATAAATACTGAGTGGGGTCAACATTTTAAAATATACATTTATAACCAAACTGTCACGAATATAGGTCAAACTTAAAACACTTATATCTCAAAAAGTGTACAACACAAGTGGAAGTTAACGGTGTCATTGGATTAAGGATAGGGGTAAGATTTCCTTAGATTGCATCAGCCGCACCCATCCACCATCCGCGCCCTTCGCGAGGATTTTACACGAGATCGCTCCAATCCACTTATTTTCAAATACATTGTTTAAGTGTACTTAAAAAATTAATATCACTTTTATTATAAAACTTTTACTAAGGTGTTTTAAGGTTTTTCGCCTTCTTTTGACCTGTAGTATCACCCATTAAAAAAAAATAAGAAGACCGTAAACACCGTATGAGTACCTACCAACCTTGCAGTAATGTTTAGGGAATATTTCATAAAAGCAATAAAATTTTCAGTCTTGAAACTAGTTGTATATTAAACCTAGTTTTAATTTCCACAAGGCCTTCATGTCATAAAACTGCATATCTGCACATATATGTTAACTACACATATAAGCACATTCATAATCTGCTCTCCTTACAAGTATATTTTACGTAATAGTTGTATAATTTTATTAACCTACAAATTTGGTCAATCAATCTACCATATGTATCTCAATTGCTAACCATATAGGCGTCTAATACGTCAATAGTGTGCAAATAATAAGTTACCTGTTATGCAACCGGCTATACACGAGAGTTGTGTTGGTCACGAACATATTCTAATCAAAACTTTAAAAGGTTAGTAGTTTAATATCCTGAAATGTATACAATATGCTTAACAACTATGTTATCGAAGTCACGAAAATGTTATTAGAAATAATAATCATAGAACCAAACAAGAAGAATATAAATAAGGGAATAATACACTTGATGGAACTGAATTAATTTGAGTTTAAACAGAAGCGGATTTAACGGTGGGTGCCCCGACCTCTAAAGGGCCACGCAAAAACCTAATTTTTAACTTTTTTCTAATTGAGGGGCCCAATATTCTTACTGCGCCCGGGGCCTTAACTGACCTAAATCCGCCACTGAGTTTAAAAGAAAGTAATAGTCCTACACATCCGCTGATAACTGTAAATTTTCTGTGTATGCTGATCGGATGCGGATTTTGGATGTGCTGTTGTAGATCAGGTGCGCGTAATAGAACACTTATCCGCACTATACTCTTTGTATAGTGCGGTTTCAATCGCTTTCATATCGCGGTAAAAATAATGGCTAATAACTAGGAATATTACTATTCAAAAATGCTTGCACACTTACAAGTATTTAACAGAAGCAGAGTATTTATTTCTGCGCAAGTCCTTGAAAGAGTAACATTACTGATTGAGCTAATTTGAAGTGTTTTGAGCACAGTACGTGTTTTGTGTGACATAGTTTTTATAGGTTATATTGCATCACAATAATAGTAAAGTAAATAAAATCTGGAAATCCGGGTCCAGGTAGAAGGTTCTTACCAGGTAGACAAAATAAACAAAAGAACAATAAATTGGAGCCCTGTCCGGACCACTTGAAACCACGGATCCTGGAAATTATACCCTCTCTCCACCACCCTCTCGTCAGGCAAGCTTATGAAAAAGCAAATAAGTTGGAATCAGATTTATTATGGTACTCAGATGTCAAAATACCTCAGAAAAGAAACGGGAAGTGCCATTTTAACAGAAAGAAACACAGTACCGTCTAGATGAGAAGGAAAAAGAGAAAGTGAAACAAGAATTAACAGATATACCGACAGCGAAACAAACAGACAAGAGCAGAAAATAATGTATAATTGTTCCGATTAATTATAATAGTTAAGATGTCATGTGTAGTGTTTCTGATTTCCCGACATTTTTCATTTCTCGAGAAATAAAAAATTAGACTTATTTTCTCGAGGATTCTCGAGAAAAATAATTATTAGAATATATATCTTTTTTTAATATTGAAAATATTGTTTATTGAGGATAAAAACATGTTAAAATTATAGTCAACTTTTAAGTACTAAAGTATTCATTGAAATAATATTAGAACAACTAGATAACGGGGCTTTAAAAATGATTACGTAAACGGCACGTAATTGCATATTAATTGAAAATACATATGTATAGAGAAATTTTCAAAAAATTAAGAAATTAATAATAATAGTAATAATTTATTTTATTTAACTTGTAGGTATCTTTTACATAACAGTTTTAAACTGAACAAAAATGAAATGTAATTGATTATAATAAATAATACACTAAATTAAAATAAAATATTGTAACAATAAATGCTAATTAGCTAAATATTATAAATCGCTTCTTATCTGTTGCCACAGATGCGTTGCGGGAGAAGACAAATTTTATCAAAATTAAATTATAATCTGTGACTCACTAAACATTATATTTATTTAAAATTGTTTTTCTCGAGAAATGAAAAATGATAATTATAACTTTTTCTGAAAAAATTCTCGAGAAATAATTCTCTAGAAGAAACGCTAGTCATGTGACTCCTTACGATTTTGTTTTAGTAATTCTCTTTATTTTAGTTTTTTAAATTTTATAATTACGTATTAGAATACTTTTAGTTTGAGGTTTTCCGCCTAAACAGGATTTGTTTTAATAATTCCAAACACGTACAACTAAAGTGTTACAAATAAGGTGTGCCAAAAACTAAACCGCATGCATACCTATTGGCAATGTGCCAATTTCTGAAAATATGGCATACTAAAATCTTCAATATTGTAAATTCATTGTATGTTAAGTAGTGACGTCAGTAAAATGCGCAGTAATTTGCTACATCATATTACTTTAATTAAATTATATTTTTACGTACACTAAGCAAAAACAAAGAAAGGAGTAAAGTATATTTAGTTTCGAGTGAAAATGACTAAATCGAGATATAACATAATACTGATGAAATGACAAAATTTTTCAACCTATGAATCATCCAGGAAATTAGATTTAGACCATCATTGTGGGTAGGACACGTGATAAGGATAAAAAAGGACTTCGGAAAGAAGTAACATGCGATATCGCATTTTTTTAAAACAAAAAACAGGGACACTTTTGTCTGGTTAAAGGGATAGAAGTTAGAAAAAGCACTAAAAACTTATAGGGACGTCGGGATAGAAGTCAATAAAGCGGGACTATCTCCGGTAATCCGAGAGGAATGGAATTCCTGGACATGTCGCTCATTTAATGCAACAATGACGTAACTCAAAAATCGCCCTTATTGAGTTAGTGGTATAGAAGGAATCACTTCGAGGTGGACTTTTAACTGGCTAAGGTTCCTAAACTCAACTTGCATAAGTCTCCGCTAGAAAGTTAATTCTATCGTCGTAGCACTCATTGAAGCAATAGTACTTTACAAACTTCAAATATGTTTCTTGAAAAATTACAAATTTTGAGATATGGCACTCTTGCAATAAATGAGCGATGTGTCGTTTCGCCGAAATAAATAAATAATTAAAATGCCTTTATTTGTTACAAATATGCTGAAAAAATTTATTTACGGAACGTGGTAGCTGAAGTTTGATAGATTGATTACTAACCATAACAACCACGACCGAACCTTGATTTTATATCAGTTTCTTAATCCTCGATTGTAATAGATATGCCATGGATACGTAACATAAAAAATACACTACTCTATTTGTTCTGTTTATTACAAACAGTTGTGTTGAAGGGTCAAACCCTTTGTTCCATCCTTATACATTATGTTAAGGGGTTATTATAAACAAAGCCTAAAGCCTGGTTTATAATAGATATGCTATGTATACATAAGCATACAAATTACACTACTATCTTTGTTCTGTTTATTACAAACAGATGTTTTGAAGGGTCAAACTCATTATTACATATGGATGCATTATGTTATGGAGTTATTATAAACCAGACTTTACTCCCCTCTACTTTTTATGGCGCGAAACTGTTCTCTGTTCAAATAATCCATGATAAATTCATACTCATCACTTTCATCCAACGATAAATCAGTTAAAAGTTTCTCGTTTAATAAATATTGTTGATACATATTTACATATACGTCATGTGTAGAACCACACAGAATAGTGAGGTTATATTTTAAAACAGAACTGTCATTCGAACAAAGTGTTTCTTAAATAATCCATTACTGGCAAAAACATTACTAACCACAAACCAAATATCTAGTTATTTTCTCATATTTACGATATATATTAAAAGAGATCAAAGTTTTAGTCGAATATCTTTTATTGGTTGATACCAAAAAATTTAATTAAGAAAGTTCGAAATACAAAAATAGTAAAAAATCACGTGAAAGATTGAAGTCGCTACCCTATTGGCTGTCGCTTAAAATAAAAAACTCAACAGCCAACGAACGACGAGAGTTCCATAAAATTATCATGTGAACATTGCATGATTACTACTTCTTGATTCTGAACAGAGTATAGTACCATTTTTGCCAAACGAATGAATTTTCGATATTTCGACTACTACCACGTCCTCAAGTGATTTTTGAAGTTTTACTCCCCAAACACATACTAACCTCGTCTAGATGTGTTTCTTGGATATCTGGCCCCCGGCCCAACCCCCGGCTTAAGCCCCCCCCCCATGAACTCGAAAAACACGAAGATTTTATGTGTTTTTGGTCAAAATATAAGTGGTGACCCCCCCCTAGAGCCCCAAAGACATATGGTTGTTATGGATTTTTAGGTCAAAATACAAGAGAGGACCTTTTTTAGCCTCCCCCCCCCAGATAAATTTCTGGGTGCGCGCCTAACACCCACCATGGGAAAAGTTTGGACACCACTGGTATATATAGTAAGGCCCATTACTCTAGCCTTTAGTACTCATGTATATGTTACCACAGGAACTCTAATCCTCTTACAATTCAAATAATTACAGCAAATTGAATTAATGCAATAAAATTGTTTATTTAATTTATCAATAACCTAATAGATAACACAATATCAAAAATTTACTTGTTTTATTGATATCAATTTTATTTGCATATTCATTTTTAACATCCTGTTATATTAAATAAATAATTTTCATAAATAATTCTATCAGACCTACCAAATCAACTTACAGAAAATCTAGGTTTGATATAAAATATACTTAGAAAGACGCGATAGGCAACTTATAAATGCAAATAAGGCCAGAAGTTATCCAACTGACATATTTACGTTACTGGAAACGAGTAACACTTGTCCCCTGAGAAACTTATATCCTTGAAACTACTAACGTGTTAGTCGCTCGACACTGTAGCGCGATTATCACCTAAATGTAGACATTACGTTAGGTTACCGTCTTATTACCGAACTCAGCAATTCTTCAATCAATACAGTATAATTTTTAAATTAATTTTACTTGTAATATAAATTTTAACTTGACAAGAACTGAGAGGTAGTCGATTACCGTGGATAAGAGACGTGATGAGGATAAAAGAGGACAGAATGGTTGTGAAGATATTGAATACCCGTCGACCAGTGGGGAGACCTCGCAAGAGATGATGAAATCAGCTAACCAAAGATCTAACAAGTATTGGTATACAGAGAACATGGAAAGACATGACAATAAACAGATCAAGATGGAGGACTTATGTGAGTGAGGCCAAAAGTCAATCTAACTGACAGTGCTCAAAGAAGAAGAAAAAGAAGAACTTGACAAATAACTTAAAGTTGGTTAGTTAAAATTAACGCATAGCAATTAAAGCCTACAAATAACTTAAGACTGGGTTCAATGACCCATGTAAACATGTCACCCTATGACATGTGACCCATGTAACCCTACCCACATGTCATCGTTACTAAAACCAGGGGTCGGCAATCTTTAATACGTCGCGGGCCGCATTCATTAACTTTCAACTTCATTTTGGCTTTACTCACTAACTATATTTTGGCTGACCATACTTACTTTTGTAATGTCTATTTTTTACTATCGAAAGTTCTTGTTTACGCCGGTTTATATATATTTACGTTGGCATAAATACACCTAATGTGTAAGAAGACTAAATCAGTAATAAGACGCCTAAACTCAGTAATAAGATGTCTAAGGCATGGTATTTTCATCTTCAGTTAAGTTTTGGTTAGTGATAACCAGTAGTTAGGTTTAATTTTTGGCTGTGAATTACTATGGTTAAAGAGCAGTTCAACACTTCAAAAGAATTATTCGCCCTTAACCAGACCTTCGAAAAGACCGAGCCTTAATCAGTAATAAAAATCCTAAATCATTAATAAGAAGCTTAAATCGTGGCAGTAATGTATTGGCCACGCTGGATAAGAATAGTAAATAATATATTTTCTTATTAGTGGACCACATAAAATCGTTCGGTGGACCGCATTTGTCCCACAAACCACCGGTTGGCAACCCCTTCTCAAATCCCTTAAATTTTAAGCCTTTATTGAATATGATCCCACGTATTCTAGTTAATAGCAAAGTGCTTTACCACATTACTCATTGAATTAATAGCATTCTTTCTAATTACACACTGTCTTGTTAACATTAATAGAAATTTCTCCATTGTACCGTAAAAATACGAAACTTTTACTTGCTTTTAAAATATTTGAAATTGTTTTGTATTCTAATCTATTGTCATTCGATAACAAAAGATTTTAACTTCCAGGAAAATTCACAAAAATATTTAAGCTTACGATTGTTATCTGTTTATTTACAACAAATGATAAATACAAATTGTCATTGTGATTAAATAAAGACACATGTTCAGCAAAACAAAATAAATAAGTTTAGAAGTTAAAAATGTAAGATTTATATATTAAAAAAACTTAAACATTGTTTTAAAGTCTCACAATTTGTTTTATTCCAAAAACAAAAATTTGTTCCATATTGTTTTGTGACATAAGCAACACGTAGCGCTGTGATTGGTCCATACTTCTCGACCACGTGACCGAAAACAGCTGACGACATAAACCAACCCCCCGCATTGTACGAAAATAACATGTAAACAAAATATATTTATCCAAAAGCCAATGTTTCTTTCAACAAAAATAAACATACGTATTTTTTTTACCAAACATACCCTTTTAAGTTGTGTATTCATAATATTATGTAGTTCGTTCCTGATGATGGAGAACTTCATCATAGTGTCCGAGGAGAAGATACTGCTGCCAAACGCCAACCCTGGATAATCTGCACATCTTCGGTTCCGTCTTCTTGTTTCTCGTTCTGCTACAACTTCTGCACGTTCTGATGTACATCTTAATCTTGCTAATTCCTCTTGTTCAGGGTCTTCATTTTCAGCATCGCTTTGACTTGACCCTTCAGCCGCTGGCCGAGGAATATCTTTATAACTTTTGGACGGTTTCTTACTTTTAACAGGCACAAAATCACATGATTTGGTTTGTTTTAGATCTATATTATTATTGGACGTATCATTTTGGTCAAATAAATTACTATTTATTTCTTTATCACTAGATACACTTGTATTATCACATAATTTATTATTAACTACGTCTGTTTTATTCGCTACCGTTGGTTGTTGTATATTGATATTACTATATACAATTTTTTCTGTTGTATTTGCCTGTTTTTTTCGAGTGCCATGATTTCTGGGGTGATGTTGATGGCCTCTTTTTCTTGGAGTACTAATACCAACGGTACGTTCAGACATAATATTTGAAGAGCAAGTTACTGCTTGTTCACACTGGCCGCCATCTTGGATCAACTGGCGCTTACGTCGTGCGGTTGAAGTACGCACTACTTTCTTATTCGACTTTCCTGACATCTGATGTTTTGACCCTGAACTCATTTTAGGCGCCGAGTTATGATTTTTTAAACTAAATCTCGTACACAACATTTTTCATATAAAATCCCATTAAATAAATCTCATTTAATTAAATTCACTTTATAAAAAACAATAACTAAATGCAAAACCATAAATGGAATGTACACATGTTGTTCCAACGACGAACTGCTCCAAACTCCATAAATAATTTTTCGCATTCATGAAAATTTGACAAACCCCCTGATGGGGTAACCCGGGCTATGACGTTTGATGACGTCATCCATTAGCTAGTTTCTATTCTCGTAACCATATTAGGGAACGCATGGTCTATTTATAAAATTCTAAACTCAACGTTAATTTTAGTAACGATCAAGTTTCAAATGTATACAATAGATAATTCCAGAGAAATTTTGCGAAAATATTCTGCAGAATGACGTCATGTGGGCTTTAGATCTTGTTAAAGATATATACAAGAGGAAATTCTTTATTATTTTGGGATAATGTATTTTTATATAGTGCAGTGACATCATTTGCATGCCAGCGCTATTTTTAAAAATGACATGGTGGTAAAACACTTAGCTGTAATACAAGTACTTATTTTTATAGTAATTCGGTCCAATATGCTCCATTTATTCTTTTCTGGACATCCATAAACAATATTTTTAGTTTATGTTCGTCGATTTTCACTATTTTATTAACATAAAATGTTTCTACTGCTATTTTTTTACGTTTAAATATATCCAATTCGTTCTAAACTCGAATATTTTCCTACGAAACTGTTTATAAACATTTTTCATTCATAACTGCTGACAAGTAACATTACATAACCTATTGCAAATTGTCAAAGAATGCATTTTTTATGAATATTTTAACGGTAACGACCTAGCTAATAATTAACTTTCATAAACAAGTGATTAATTCTTCATTCACTGAATTAATTACAAAAGAAAAAGTTGAAACACGGAGATCATATTTTGTAATGTGAAGTGAGCAACTTACATGACATGAAAGTTGTGCGGGTTGCATAAAATATGAGAGAATTTCGTAATTTTTGAAGAAAGTGTTTTATAAATTATCAATTGTTATTTTGACAGATGAATAGCATTTTACTTTTTCTTATGCAATAAGAAAGATTAATGCAAATTTGTTACCATGCCATATTAAAAATACAGGAAATTAATGTAAAATATGAAAGCCAGAATATAATTAATAATAATATTCTGTGATGAATTGTTATACATCTTGCAAATTTCGAGAATAACAATATTAAATATAAAATTACAATACAATAGTTACTGAATATAATTAAAAATAACGTGATTTAAAAAAAAAATATTCAGGGTAAGCTGTGGAGAAGAGAAAGACAGCTATATAAGGCATATTGGAGATAATTGAGCAGCAATAAAAACAAAAACTGTTTATAACTGTCATTTTTGTCAATATAGCAAGCATAAAGAATTATTATATTAATTGTGTTTAATGATTTATATCAATTAACAGGAGAATCACAAACTATGTTCATGAAGGAGGTGGTCCAGTGGTGGCGCTAGCGGGGAGTCCAAGGGTGGGCAAAATTGCTCTGGCCCTTAGTTGCCCCCCCCCCCCCGAATTTCTTGGAGAAAAATGTATTTTAGAAGTGAGGACCTTTTTTTTAGGTCATCATTTGTATTTTCATGTGTAAACAATAAGAAAATTATTTGAAATATTTACTGCCAAATACTTGCTTGGCCTACGCTACTGATTGCTATTGATCATCGTAGAGCCCGGTTAAATTTTGTCCGGAAACACATAATTGGTTCGAAGCCGATTGAAAACAAGTTGTCTTGATAGTGAGTCCAGATTTGGTCTGTATAATTACGATAGACGTGAACGTGTATGAACGACCAATGAGCAATATACTCATTGCAACAATATCAATTTATTAGGTCGAGGATCAATCATGATTGGTAAAGAAATTCTTTGACAGCTCGCACGGCCTTAAGGGTAATAAATAATTTCAATCTTAAAGCCTCGTTGATAATAGAAATGCTATGTTCCCATAGCACAAAATTCACAATATTCTCTTTGATTTGTTTATTAGAAGCAGATGTTCAGCACAGTTACAGCCTTTTTTCCATCCTTACGGATATACTGTGCACTAAGTTATGAAACTATTACAAAAGAGGCTTAATGTTAAGCATTACATACTGAACATTGTTGAAAAGCTTGGCATGTAATTTTCGCCTTATATCTGTAATTTTATTGCTAATGCAAGATAATGCTGAACCTCATAGTACCCGGCTAGATCAAAAGTACCTTATGGAGTTTGTAACTATAGGGGAAACTTTTTAAGATCGCAGCCCCATATGCGACAAAAGCTGGAACACTCGACAGTGACATTAAACTGTCGCTTGTGTATTTGTTTACATGGAAAAACGAACACGAGTTGTAATTTCCTATTTTTCGAACTTTTTTGTGCTTTTTTAAAATTTAAATGTAATATACGATTTACAAGATATGTAAAATTATAATATTCTAAAGAAATTTCAAGGAAATTTTTAGTTTTTCATTGTATTTTTAATTCTTTTGGACTGTCTATCTATAATATCAACAAAAATATGGTAAATATATTAGTAAAAAATATAAATCTCTACCTGAAAAAGTGGAAGGGCCTTTTAATATATCAACTGATGATTTAGGCAAATTTAGGTTGGGGTAAGTGCCTTTTTTCAGTCTTTTCTTGGACGTAAAAAATCGCTTTCTATAAAATGCAACGCGCAAACGCGCATGCATGGGCTTGGATTTTTAGTTTTTGAATCCATAGAGATCTACGATCCACTTTCTCTCTACCTCCAAATGTCGTTTCAATTGATATTGTTTCCAATTTAGGAAAATTATAGAATGTTAAACTGGGATTCTTCTTTATCCATGAAAATTTACATTGCGGCACAGAACAAAATGAATTGTGTTTTTGCTATGACAAAAATAAAACATCAACAAAAACAAAACAATGTCACTCTCGTATCTTCCGCACATCGCTATCAGATGTCAGGGCGCTTAGGAAGTATCCCCTATAGCTTGACCAGCACGAAGTGCGGACCTCAATCCGATTGAAAATGTCTAGGATTGCCTTGGTAGGCGACCAAGTGAACATAAAAATTAACCTAATAACCAGGAGAAATTGGGGATCCAACTTATTAAATGGACTAGGTTTGACAGCCGCTTATTTTTAGTATGAATAGTCGATATCAGGCTGTAATCAAAAGTAGAGGTAGAAATACCCAATATTGAGTTTTTTTTTTTTTTATTTTGATAATTTTTTTGATAAGTTTTTTCTTAAATTGCATCAGTTTTTATGGATTATTTCGTAGAATACCGCTCTTAAATTATTGTAAAATATTGTCAATTTTTGATAGATAATATACCATTTGCTATTTTTTGTCATATACTAATATTTTTTTATTTATTTTTAAAGGTTCGTTAATTTCTTTGAGCAGTGTAGATGTGAATGGATCAAATTTATAATTAATAAAACATTTTTCTATATCGTTATTTTAACATTTTTTTATATTTTTTTCTGAAACTAATGGACGGTACTGTATATATTCCAGGATTTATAAACCTCCAGCCTTAAGAAAATTCAACATTAAGGGTATTTACCAGTGATGGTTAACCTTTTAGATATTTAGTATGCGCAGAGTCTTAAGTAATTTCCAATTTTAAACATCTATAAAAAATTTTATAAATCGAATTAATTATATGGTGACATTTATAGAACTGAAATAATTTTCTAAAATAAAACTCAGATATAATCATATAAATCAACTCCGCTCTGTTTATGTTAAGATATATTTAATAAATTACACATATCGATTACAAAATAACATAAGTATAAACTGAGTTATGGACACTATAACACATATACGGCAATCGGTACAAGGTATGCGTCATTATAAAAACAATTTACTTTGCAGATATTTTAACGGATTAATGACAAAAGAATGACATCATTTTCTAAGAAATGCCACATAATGTCCCCAATTTTTAGACTCAAAAAAAGAAGAAAGTAAAAATATTAGCAATGGTTAATAACATTAATGAGTTTAAATAATTTTACGCAATTATATTTAACAACAAAATGTCAATGTTGGCTAAACGCAAACAGATTTAACAAGAGACGGTCAAATACTAACTAAAGAAATTTTAATTTTTGTGAAGTAATAAAAAGAAAGATGTAGGGAAGTAATCTTATGCCGGGTTTACATTGGTAGAGTAAAAGAGCTAGTAACTAGTGCAGTAACTAGAAATTAGTTACCATCTCTGGGTAAACAGTTGACAATGTGACTAGTAGAGTACTAGCTTCTAGTAGTTGGGCTAGAATAGCAGCTAGCTCGCCGACGTATTTACTAGCTACTATCTTTTCCCCCACTACGCAAAACTGATTCATTTCAAATTGGCGGCAAGCGATAAACTGTCATAACAAATAGAAAAAAACCCATATCAGGTAAGTTATAATTTATTTACATAAATAGCGTAACATTGATTTATTAATTGATGATTTCTGAAATCATCTGTGAAATAGCTGCCTTTGGTACACAAAAAAGATGTTGTAGACTACGACAACTATTTCCTGTGGCTAGGAAATAAAGCGTTAATTCCAATTTTATTCTTGCTGGGATTGCATCCCTCATTAGTGTATTAGTTCGTTGTATTAATGGACTAACTAAATTTAATAGCCTATTAAAATCATCTGGTGTCATTCTTAAATAAAGTATATACTTTTTTTGATCTTCCACAGCTAATTCACGAAATAGAAGAGAAATAGAAGATGCGCCATGGGTAGCTCTTCTATCAATCCATTTTTTTAACCCATTTTCGTTTAGGCTTATATTCTGTACCGATTTCTTCAATAGGACAATCAGTTATTTCCTCCACAAGAAATGATGTAATACAAAATACCATTTTTTAATGGCATCACGCCGGCGACGATGTATATTCATATTCATAAAATATTTTTTGCACGAAGATAATTGCACAACAAAATCACAGTGAAGATGTCAAATGTGTTTTGACACTTATTATCCATAAAATAAGATAGTATGCCAATTGTGTACGAATACCTACTATCCCGAAAATAAGATAGTAGAGTAAAGCGCGTAGTACTTGCGCTAGTTACTAGCTCTTTTACTCTAACAATGTAAACCCGGCGTTAAATCGAATCAAAACTACATGCCTTAAGTTACATTAACAAATCGATCCTATAATGTATGACGTAAAAGAGTGGTATACAACCTCTTCTATTACATATTTAATATAGTAGTTGATATGTTCCGCGGGCCGGATTACGTTGGACCAGGGCCAGATATTTAAAAATCACTTAAGAACGGAGGGTGAAATTTCGAAAATCACTTGAAGATGGGATGGGGCATAAATATTGTGTTTGTGCTTGTGATATACAAGCTTTTCCCACAGTGGGGCCATATTTAATGCTGTTTTTCGCGGAACGAATTGAGTTGGACCGGAGGCCAAATATTAAAATATTACTTGATGACAGAGGGGGAGAAATTCTGAAATAATCTGGAGACAAGGAGGACAGCATTTAGTGCGGCCTGTTTTATAAGTAATCTCGGGCCGTAAATTGGACACTACTAGTGTAAAGCGTGTTCTACATTATACTTTATTCGTCAATTTTCTAAACTTTTTTCTTTGAACTAGAAGTTGTCAAAGTTTTAATACAATTTATTTTTTTATTTTTTAGTAGAGAATGAAATTCTTACACGTGTTTCAGTTCATTTAAAGTACCAACATAGATGTATAATTCATATCTTTGACAAGTGTTTATAACCTAGCTATTAGATTTGTAAAATTACTGATTTACGTACAAAACACAATTTATATTCGCCACTTCAAACCAATGATCAACAAAACACGATTAAACATGTGGTAATACAAAATATTTACAAGCGTAATTTTAATGTTGATACTGTTGTTAAAAGTGTCTACTGCGCATGCACAGAGTTCTAACTTGAAAATATTTTCAACAAAAATTTGTCCAAATCTAGTTTTGAATAAAGTTGACCTTGACTTCATAAACTGTTCTACACTGTACGATTTCACTGATTTATTTCTAGTACAAGTTCTAGTCAAAAAAATAAGTATGAAAATTTGACGAGAATTGTATAATGTAGAACACTCTTAAGGCAATGCTCGCTTGAAATCCACGTATCGCGAACGTATTGCAATCTTCTCGAGAACAGTCCGAGAGTATGACGATCTCTTGGTGAATAGACATCGAAAGAGGCAACTTTACCTAATGTATAATATAAAGAAGAAGAAGAGTACGTATTTTTTGCTTAATATATTGTTTGATTAATTTTTTATTAAATTTGTATGTAATTATAAGGATATAAGAAAAGTACTCACGTTCTGGAAGGCCTTCTCCTTCTCTTCGAGCTTGGCATTGACAGCCATCAAAGACTCTTGTGTCTGATCAAGCTCATTTTCAATGGTCTGGATCTTCTTTTGAAGGGAACGAGCTTCTTCCTCGGCCTACATCAGAAAACAAGAAAATTAGATAATTTCCAATGAAATAAGCACAATTTAATGTATGTATCGCATATGCATATATCAGCACCTCAGAGGTAAATTGTATTAAGTCACAAATGATAAACAGCTCAGAAAAGACGATTTAAGATTGTTTACCTACTTGCGTTGATCGACTTGATACAGTTTTAAAGCAACGAATATCGAAACTGGCAAGAGATTCAGCTCCAAATTATATTCCACTTGACAGACTATAAAGTATTAAGTCACTTGGCACTAAAATGTCTTTTTTGATAAAAATGTGACTTGATACAGTTTACCTCTAAGGTGCTGATATGTATATACAGTTGTTCATTGAAAAAGATTCCACCCTGAATATCTCTATATATGAAAGAATATCAAAGAAACACAAAAACACCTCAGTATTAGTGTCGAGCGAGACACTTTGGGAGATGCTATAGTCAGTTCAAACCTTAGAATGGAGTATTGCTTTTATGGGAAATCGGAGAGATATTGACAAATGCTGTAAAAGTATCAAATATGTGAATGAACCCAAAATATTATGCGAAATTTTATGTTCTTTTGTTGTTAATTCATTGAATTAAATGGAAACAGTATCAGAGACTCGTATGACTTACAAAAATCAGGTAACACGGTATAAATATAAATAATCATTTGTAGAATACCGAGTCTTCACAGTTCAGCCGGCAACGTCACCCACACAGAAAAGGACAGAGTCTTTGGGAGAACCCATTAGAGCAGCGTTTCTTAAACTGTGATCCGCGGACCCCTGGGGGTCCGCGTAGTCATTACCGGGGGTCCGCTAAACAATTTGGACATTAACTTTACATCCCCCAACTTTTCGCTTTTATTCAAATAACTCATTTAATAAAAATCCTACATGGTCAAGACTTTTTGTATTTGTTGTTATCTAACTAGTTATTGACATAACTAAACAATAATTAGTAAAAATTTAATTATTTTTATTCAACTGCAAATTATTTACAGAAAACATTATAATAAGATCTATTTTGACCAATATTTGACCAAGAAATGTTTGTATGAGTTTAACGTATTATAATTTGTAACTTTTTTTTATTCTTTTTACTACTATTTTTTTAAATTTTATGTTTTTTATTCTATATACTAATAAAAATGTTCCTCTATAAAGGCACAAGAACATTTATTAAAATAACCTGCGATACATTTTTACCAATATTTATCACAACGTAGTGCCTATGAGATTATTGAGCCAGAAATTAAGTCTCAAGAACGACGTACAATGCCTAGGTTTGGGATGTGGTCCGCAAAAAAAAGGTTGTTCAAGTGGGGGTCCGCATTAGGGAGTATGAAAAAGAACTACTCCATTTGTCCGTATTGCATTCTAATGTTTGAACGAACTATAGATCTAGGGACTTAGGTGATTGTTGTGTTGTAAATGGACTTTTGATGAAGTTTTGTGAATTTGTAAATTTGGCTTTACAATTTTTTTGTTAAGTTTCATTATTTTCGCTTCTTCATTTTTATTCTTAAAATGTATTTTTAATATAAATTAACTAAGATGATATTATAAATATATAACATAAAAATATAAGTTTCCCTCTTAGTTACGTATTACAAAATGACATATATTATATGTTTTATCTGAATTGTTTAAATTTAAAATAAAAATATAAGATAACGAAAGTGGTTACCTGGATAAAAGATAACAGATAATAACAATAGTATATATTTATTTTTTCGAATAATTTTATCTAGATAATTACAACACTGCACAGTAAATAACAAAAAAGATAATACATGCAGGTTGGAAGTAAATAGGAAGTTAATAGGGCGTACAACTATTTGGAATGTGCATTTGCATTTGCATGAAATTAATTCAATTATTAACTTGAAAGCTATTTCCTGTTACCAAAATATATGCTGACAAATACTGGACATTGATTGATTGGGTAGTTATGAAAACACTATGAAAATAAATATGTAGCTAAACAAAACTAAGGGTACGAACACGTAAAAAGATAATTGCCGTCACTTATAGACGCTGGCTATACAGCGCCGACTGTCGAGAATAAATATCTCTTTAATTTTTATTTTTACTATTATTTGAAGTTATTATGAGCTCACTTTTTAACGATTTAAGTGGGCTTTTGCTATACAAAATGTTCAGAAGCTTCATACAATCGTTACTTTTTTAATATTGCACGCCTGAACGAGTTTCGAACCCGAGACCTCAGAAGCGCTGTGTTACCACTAAGCTACGCCGGTCGACTATAAGAAGTTTTTTTTTATTGTTTTTAATTCACGTTAATGGTCTTTAGCTGGCTTTAATGGCTACTAAGGCAATTAGCCAGGACAATCCTAATTTTTTATGTTGAAAATACCATGCCTGAACGAGATTCGAACCTGAGACCTTAGAAAGGCAAGGCATCTCTGTTACCGCTACACTACGCCGATCGACTATATTAAGGTTTTTTTATTTTTTTATTTCACGTTAATGGCGTTTGTTAATAAAACAATTAGCCAGGACAATTCTAATGTTTTATGTTGAAAATTTCATGCCTGAACGGGATTCGAACCCGAAACCTTAGCAACGTAGGGCACGTTTGTTACCACTACACCACACCCGTCGGCTATATTAAGGTTATATTCATTCAAAAAGTACAAATGTATGGTTTTGAGATTTCAAATTAACATGTTAAAATTGTGATTAATTTTAATTAATTTACAAGGTGCCATTTCTAAATCACCACCCTAGGATGATATTATAAATATAAAATATGAAAAATGTTTCCTTCATAGTTGCGTGTCACAAAATGAAATATATTACAACGCCCCCAGGCAGGTTTAGGAACATTAATTCTAAATCAGGCCATTTTTTGATTTTATTTGTAAGAAACCACTTATATTTCATTGATATTATAAAATTTTATTCATGTAGCGCAGCGTTTCCCAAAGTGTGGGACCCGGCACCGGGTAGCAGAAAAATCTTGCCGGGTCGCGAAAAAATTGTAAAAACACAAAAAAGATTTTTTTGTAAATATTATTTTTTTTAGTCAGTTAATCACTAGAATAGTGTGTATTTGTGCTCTTTATTATTATAGTCGGATTGCTGATAGGTGACTGTTAACATGTATGTATCAAGTAATACATTCATATAATAATCTAGTTACCATTTTTCAGCGATTTTAAAAATGTTTTTTGTTTTTTGTCTTAACTGTCAGTGTTTGGTAATAAATATTAATTAAAATATGGCTTGCGGCCAATTATTAAATTCACAAACTTTAATTTTAAATCTGCTGGAATAAACAACAAAATATAATCCAAAATTTACGTATGAGTATAAATTTTTCCTTATTTATAATTATTACCTTAAAATTAATAATTTTGTTTGTTTGAGTACTGCTGTAAATTTATTTTCGTGCTGTAATTAGTAAAGATATCTACGAATCTTGCCATTTCTTTCTAATGTTTTGTTTTTTATTCAAATAATTTGGAAGATTAGTTGTCAACTTGCGTCACTATACGTTACTATGGGTATGCAAATAATTATAATGATATAGACAGAGAAAGCATATAGTATTGAATATCGATACTTGTAGCAACGAACAGTCACTTATCAGCAATCCGACTATATCACTATATTCTTTATTACTATACTATACTCTTTATTACTATTTATTACTCTTTATTACTATAAAGCTACTGCTTTAAAATAAAATTCGTTTTGTAAATAAATGTTTTTTTTTTCATAAGGTGGGTCACGAAAAATTTTAAAACCTCGTACCCGGTAGCGGCAAAAAAAGTTTGGGAACCGCTGATGTAGCGCATTACCGAAGTTTACAATTATTTATAGGCACAATAAATTTGAATATTTTGTTATGAATTTGTTTTACAATATCTAGTCTACAGCAGTGGTTTTAGTAGGTATATAACCCCCTAAGCTAGTACAGAAACATAATTCTAAACCAGGCAATTTTTTTAATGAAGAAATTTCAATAAACTGACGTCGGTAAAAATCTTTATATGAGTGTACTAACCAGAGCTTATACCAGAAAACAATCTTTTTAGATGTTCGTACCTTAAGGGCTTCTAATTTTCCATGTTTATTGTCTTTAGTTATTTTTTTCTAGGAATATATGAAGGAAATTCATATATATATATATAAACTAGTATATGGCGCTTGGCCTATCTCTCAATGTAAATTAAAATGTTCCAACATAGAGAGTAAGATATACATATGTAAACATATGTAATACCGTAAAACACAATGCGCATGCTCGGGTAGTGTCAATTCATTTTGAAAAAGCAGGATAAAATCAGATGAAATGACATTTACATTTAAAAAAATAAGATTAGAAGTTATCAAACAAAAACCCTAATTATTTGGTTTATACTATTTGGTAAAAAAGACGTAGCTGTACCCGTTTAAATGGCTAATATAATATTTACTGTGAATATTGACTGATTATTTAAAAGGAACAACACATTTCTTTACTTTAAAATTACATTTAGAGTTGTAATACACAATTTGCTGGCATTTTCGTTATAAATTCGTTATAAACTCTTTTCACAATTTAATACAGACAAAACTTCATATAATATTTCTAACAGAAAGAATGACGCCACATGTCCACATGCCTAGCTCCTTCTCTTAACTTCCGCTACGTAACTGTAATTTTTTCGACCAATAGCAAGGTCGTAATTTAGACATGCGCAAACAATTCACCGGGCATAAAGGGGCACGACAATACATAGCTCCATCCTTCTATCATGGAACATCTAGCCAGCGTTTATGCGCCATATACTTGTTTATATATATATGAGGAAATTAAATATTTGGGGGAATTTTTGTGTTTGTGTTTACCTTCTCAGCGCGGAGGTTGGCATCCTTGGACATCTGCTCGTTATTAATGGCACGGTCCAAAGCATTGTCCTTCTCAAGCTTCATCGCTTGCATCTTCTTCTTGATCGCGTCCATGGTTACGGTTTTTGTGGGACGGGCTTAGGGTAAAAAACTGAAACAAGAAAAATACAGTCAGTAAAAGAAGATAATATGCATAATACATAAAATTACATACATTCAATCATTCAAACCAAATAAAAACCTAACCCCTGCCTTAAGAATAATTTGGTAGAACACAAGATTACATAATATAGAGACTGAACTCAGTATAACGTGAAAAAAATTTTTTTTTCTAACAGTATACAGGCAAATTTTTTATAAAGAGAATGATGTCACAAGCACACTGCAAATCTTAGTGAGTAATAGTACTCCTTTTAAATGAGTAGTTTTTATATTACTCATTTAAAGTGCGTACTTGTACTCACTTTGAAGAAGGAGATAAGTGTAAGCACTTGAAGTGAGTACTAGTACTCGTTATAAATGAGTACTTCAAAATACTCACGTAAAACGAGTACAAGTACTCACTTCTAAAGTGGAACTGAAACTACGCGTTATATGTGAGTACTAATACTCATTTTAAATGCGTACTTTTAATACGCGTTATATGTGAGTAACCTAACCTAACATATTAAATTTCCTGTCATATAAGCTCCTTAAAACTAAACAACCAAATAATAGTACAATATTAACGTTTATTAGACAATTAAAAATTTTAAAAAAAAGTGCCAAAGTATCTGCTGATTAATAAGTGAAATGTAGCATTGAGAGGCTGCTGAAGCCAGAATTTATTTTTGCATAGTTTTTGTTTAAGAAGGTTCGGAAGCCTCAAAGTTAGTTATACAAATATGCAGTTTTAATTTAAATGCGATATAATAATAGCACATGTGATGATTGCATTATTTTAGGAATAAATGCGCTCAGATTAATTCAGGTACCTTCTAGATATGTTTAAAGATTTAACATTGATTCTGTTATACGACATAATTACCGAGACAATTACATTATATTTTAGATACTAAAATAATACGTTTCAAAATGTAACTAAGGAGAAAATCATAATTTTTATCTTCTATTATTCGTAGAAATTGTTTAGAATAATTTATTGAATTTTAGATGATAACTAAGTTCATACTTATACTTAATCATTATGATTATTTTAGTTGTAATATCTGAAAGGTTTGAAAATTTTTTAAATAAATATATTCAAGAAATAATAATAATCGCATTTTATTATTTACAGAAAAATATGAAGCTTCATAAATTCTGGAAAAGGATTGCATTGAAAATTGGCAAAAAAGTGTATAAATTATTGATTATAATAATTTAAAAACTATTTTTCTGATGTTCAATCAACATTTTTACTTTTCCTGAATTTTAAAGCTTTATTGTGACGTCACTCAAGAAAAGAGTTTTATACCTATGTACGCACTATAAGGGCGTATTACTACCCTCTCTTCCTTTCCACTACCCATTTAAAATGCGTACTAGTACTCACTTTAAGTGAGTACTAGTACTCATTTAAAGTGCGTACAAAAGTACTCACTTGTACGTGAGTAAAAACGAGGACAAGCAATGTACGCAATTTAAATGAGTACTAGTTCTCACTTGAGATTTGCAGTGTAACTCACTATTATCTTTCAGACAGACAGACGGCGAGACTTTACCTTTTATGTATGTAGAAACATGGACGCCCGCAGTAAGGGGAAAGAGAACCCCCCACCCGCCCCGAGTTTTCACTTTTCAGTGTTAAATTTTTATTCCTAACCCTTATAATTTTTTGCTCTTAAATTTATTTATTTTTATATTTGTTTATTTTATATTATAGCTATTTTTATTATGTCTATTTTATACTCTCCGTCCAAAAATATGGTATACATTACTTAAAAAAATGTGGGATTAATAATATTATCTTGAACTTTTTTTGTTTTTATTTCTAAATAAGTGGTTACTAGACAATTAATAAACAAATGGCGCGCAAATAGATTTTCATATACCGAGTGAATTATTTAAGGAGCAACATACATGTTTCACATATAATGTTAATGAAGTGAGTTATTTCAAAAGCAACATACCCATAAAATAAATGCTTATCGTATCCATAGAAAAGACAAAATATTATTTTTTTAAATATTTTTGGACTTAGCTACTAAGGACATTATTATTTTTGTTTGTATGTAAATATAAACAAACTAATAAAAATTCATTGATTGTTTCTAATTTACTATTTTTTAGCCGTCTAGGAACTTGTCAAATAACTATTATATCTAATCAACACTGCATATTTGTTGCCATGGATATGAGCTTGCTTTCATAATTTGCTATGTTGCAAATGAAATAATTCACTTCATTAACATTATATATGAAACATGTATGTTGCTCCTTAAATAATTCACCCGGTATGTCAAAAGTAATTCACAGAAAAAAAAAAAAAAAAAATACGCGTATTTTAGACAAATTAAAGTGACAGCCACTGTTCTAATAAAATGGAGAATTTTGATCAAAATTATGTTGAATTGCAAGGAAGAAGTTCCAATCGACTTAAATCACAACCGCCAAATAGCACAGATTTTAAAGTATTGGATCTTGGCTTTTTCAATTCTATACAATCCTTACAACATACAGTTTCACCGAATAAAATCGAACTGATTTAATGCGTACAAAATGCATTTAATGTGTTAAATATACAAAAAAAACCCTGATAATGTATTTCTAACATTACAAACTTGTCTAGAAGCAACTATGTTAGCAAACGGAGGGAATTCCTATAAGATTCCGCACATTGAAAAGGCATCGTAAGGTACGATTACAAACAACATTATCATGTTCCATACAAGCTATGGAGATAGCCACGTTCTTGTTAAATTAAAACTTTTTGTATTATTCTTTGTTTTATTAGATATTTGTAACTATTTCATAAATAAAATCATTCTAATTAATTAAAATTGTAAATGTGTATCATATGTTCGGACAAGGAAAAAATCAAAATGTATACCAAATTTTCGGATAGAGGGGAGTATATATTTTAAAAATATGCCTTCATATTTTGCCATACCCCTCCTTCTTGAAAATTATTCTTCGGGCGCCCATTTATAGAGATAAACCACTCCAGTGGTACATTCAGAACCAGTTATGCGTAAAAAATTGTACGTACCTCAGTCCGAAAGAAAGTTTACACCATTGGAAGAATAAACTTCGTCCGCTGGTGTAAACTTTATCTTTTGGACTTTGTACATAAATAACTAATAGCGTTTTCGATTTTTTAGTAGAGATTTGATCTTAAATCAATCTGTGAAGTCTTGCTTTTTACTAGAGCGATCTGGTAGAGAGAATATCTGTTCGTTTACTTGATTTTCGGTGTAATTATGCCAACATTTTCCGCATAATTTTTTACTCCTATTATTTCGTATTTTGCGAATATACGTCTAACGCAATCAATAATTTCATCATCCTCCGATTCGCTAAAATATATATAATAATTCCTCCAATGTTTTTTTTTTTTTTTTTGTAGCCACAACCCACAGTGCGATGATCTATCAAAAAATATCCGAAAATCAAATAACTAACAAAACAATGATGTTATTTTATATTTTGGCGCCATTTTTTAGGATTGCTCTACTTGATCTGTGTCGTGAGATAGATCAACTGAACGCTTGCGTTACGAGCGACTGAGTAAATCAAAAATGAATTTGAGAGCGCTCCAACGGTTTTAAACCAAATCGAAATAAGTTTTTGGTCTGAGAGCAATCGAAAACAAGTGGCGGGATTTTGAAATACGCATCCAGCATTAAGTCTTTATTTGGTGGTCACTTGCTTAATTATGATACATCTATTTTTAAAGGCAATAACAAAATAATTCATTATAAACAATACAATTTATAAACAAAACATTATTTGTATATGAATCATTTATAAAATAAATTAAACAATTAGTAATTCTTTTGTAAAGTCACGAGTTCAGTGTTATATTTGAGGAGTTTTATAAACTGTCCATGTCACTTGAATGACAATATTTGTAATACGTGCTGTCACGTATAAAAGACACTAGGTCAGAACTTCGTCTCGTCACAAGTTTAATGTCAAATGATTAAAATTACAAATTGCATTTACCTTTGTACGTGCCTTATTTCAGGATATGTATGTATATATGTGTAACATATGTAAATTTGTATGATGTCATACGAGCTTTACAAGTGTAGAATTTCGGATCTTAATACTTAATTTGCATAAAGAAGCGAAGGTTTATGTTTAGCAACCCCTAAATTAAATGGAGATTATGTATATTTACAACGATTTTCATAAGAGGGTTTATTTAGTTAGTAAAATATTATGATAATATTTTAGTACATAATGACTTGTCAGGAAACCAAATGGTGGGATAAAGATAAATATAATTCTATTCTATCTTTGCAAATAAAGAGATTCTACTGGCAATTACCAAGTAATTATTGTTTCTTTGTCAACTATAGAATATAATTCTAAACTCCATTCACAATAAATATGAGATGACGTCACACTTGGTTATTTTAAGTACCAATATCATAATATGATTTAACCAACATCAGTTGGTACATTTTTTTACTGAATGTTGGTAACGTTTTTACACGTTGTCACGTTTAGATTGTACTGTTCAGTCATTTTTAAGTCAGGTTTGACGTTTAAGTGAGGTTAAA
The DNA here is from genome assembly GCA_963971575.1 of Liopterus haemorrhoidalis. Classification (NCBI taxonomy): domain Eukaryota; kingdom Metazoa; phylum Arthropoda; class Insecta; order Coleoptera; family Dytiscidae; genus Liopterus; species Liopterus haemorrhoidalis. The sequence continues at coordinate 18,313,953 of OZ020622.1, read as the reverse complement.
ATTTATTTTACATTAAATAAAATATTATTGTAATAAAATTTCCGAAAACTCTTAGTAGCCGCGCTCAAAGGATGGTTTTGTCTCTTATTAATTATTTTGAAAGAGAGCGAGATAATGCTGAACCTTTAATAGATTTAAAATGTGTGGAGATGTAAGTAAATATTAAATTTTGTTTATATCTGTGGTCTTTTCACTTGAATATTTTTCTACAAATAATTGTTAATTAAGTTTTTAGGGAGTTGCTGCTGCATTAGATGTCAGCATTTCTAAAGTGAATAAAATTGCTGCACAACAATCGAGAGGTAAATCTGTCAGTAGCTCGAAAAGGAAACGAAGAAGTATTAAATCTATTGTAGAATTAAACAATTTTATAACAATTGGGACACGTAATGTAAAAATGCCAAATTTCAACATTCTATGTTAAACCGTTTGGCTACAATTTCTACCGTACAGACACATGAATGACGTTATAAGATTTTTTTGGTGGTCATACCTACAAAACCCTAAAAAAGAACTATTAAGAATTATTTACTGAAAAATCCAATATATTCTTTTGATGATTTTACACAAGTCAAAATATATGGAAACATCTGAAATTCAAATATTCAAAATTTTCTTTTCGAATAATAAAAAAATTGACTCTTCATCATTGCTTGAGAGAAAAGGTCTAAACGCGTTTCTTCGAACGGTCTGGAGTTAAACAGAGTGATTCGGAACACTCCGAGTTTGCTTCACGAACCCACTGTGTCTATGCAGTGGCGAATTAAGCCTTCGCCGGGCCCAAGACATTTTTGATTTACGGGCCCTCAACCTAGAGGCGTTCCAACGGGAAGGGTTAGTTGGGCCCTTGAAAATTACGGGCCCAAGACAATTGTCATTTTTGTCTTTGCGAAAGTCCGCCACTGTGTCTATGTGACACCAGGCGAAAAATCAAAGTAAATTGTATAAAAAGGATGAAAAAACACGACACATTTCTAAAAACAATTATTTCTAATGATTCTTATACACTGAAATTTTCATTTTATTTTATACTACATTACACACTTAATATAATTTAAACCATAAATTTCGTGACAAATCGGTTGTAAAGAATCGCTCTGCATCGTACATTAATTGCTTTCCTCCATAGGAAATATATGTTTTCAACCTCTTTTTAAAAGTAGTTTGATTAATCCTAATTTTTTTGTCAATTAGCGAAGTTTGTTGCCACTTCGCTAGTTTTTCAACTGTGACGTCATCTCATTGTTATGGTGAATGAACTCTAACAGTCCTTAACATTTTGTTCGAATTGCATGCATTAGTTTGCGTGCAATTCGAACAGCGTTTTTCGTTAGCATCTCGAAACAGCCTTAAGAGAGCGAAGATTTTCCTTAGGTCAGGACTTCAAACAGACGACATGAACACCATACATGGACACCACTCAACTAAAAACACTTTATTCAAAAAGCATATTATTTTTTAAAATGTATTTACCTAAAACAAAAGGTACACACTTCCAAACTACAAGTAATTACCTAAAACAAAAGTCCTCACTTTTAAAATACGAGTGATGATCTAAAAAATAAGATTTTAACTTCCAGAATACGAATGATGACTATAAACAAAAATGCTGTTGAGCTCTAGAATTCAAGTGTATTCCTTAAAAACACTAAAACCACGTTTTTTTGAGGTCTTGCGGGAGGGGTTCTCAAGCCCGTGTGCTTCCTCCCCTGGGTGCGCGTCTGAGTCAACCTACTCAACAGTTGCGTTCGCTACACGTGCCCAATACCATTATAAAACTACAGTCTTTATATATCTCATTTCTTTATTTTAATACGTCAATTCGTAATACGTTAATCAGTGAAATGCGTGATCCAGGTATAGGTCTATTTGATTGAAAGGTAAAGTGCGCACTACTGTATATGCCAGGTGTATGTGATATCCACTTCACTAAATGATCCATGAATGCCGCGCTCTGAGAATTGTGCCCTGGTACTTGGTACCGGCTGACACCCAAAGGATATCGGTTATCCTATTACATTTCTCGTTCCACAATGTTGCGAAATTAGAATTAAACTACGTAGAATGCTAACGAGGCAAGTTAAAAAATAAGTGATGGGAAGGTAAGTTTCTTCAAAATTATATAATTACAGTGGCTCTCAACCAAAGGGCACAAATTAGTAACATACCGTATTTTTTGGACCATAAGACGCACCTTTTTATATTACTCACAAGTTGATGCAATATATACAGACTACAGTAAAGCTTTTGATAATATAGATCATCTCATACTTATGCAAAAACTTCAAAATTGTGGTGTCCACGGCAACCTTTTAAGTTGGTTTTCATCATATTTAACAAATAGACTGCAATCTGTTGTAGTTAATGGATTCAGTTCTGAGTGGATACATTGCACTTCCGGTGTTCCACAAGGTTCACACTTGGCCCCATTGTTATTCAATTTGTTTATTAATGATATAGTAAAATGTTTTAAGTTCTGCAAATATTTATTTTATGCGGACGACATAACATTTTTTTATCCGAATAGACATACCGATGATTCTCATAAACTTCAATCTGATCTCGATAGATTCTATCAATATTGTCTAGATAATAATTTAACTTTAAACCTAAAAAAATGTCATAAGATTACATTTGGAAGGAATCGAAGCTTATTTGATGTCAATTACCATATAGATCTTGGTGTCATTCTGGACAGCAAGTTAATACTTGCTGTACATATTGATACTGTAGTCAAAAAAGCATACAAAATGTTAGGTTTTCTTATATGTTCATGTCGCTGTTTTCAGAATCCTCTGTCTGTTATGACACTCGTAATAAAACGTTGGTTAGAAGTCAGCTTGAATTTGCAACCATTTGTTGGTCCCCCCAGTATTTTCTCTATCTTAACAGAATTCTAGCTGTATAAAATAAATTTACTTATTGCATGAATAGAAAATTTCCTACTTTCAATGTTAATTTACAGTAATTTGAAAAACGACGTAAAACAACGGATCTAGTATTCTTGTACAAGATTATGAATGGTTTGGTAGGTTGTTCGGAACTAGTTCAGAAAATTTCGTTAAGGGTACCTATCTACTCAATTAGAAATTTTGAACTTTTTTTCTGTGGCATCAACTCGGACTAACTATTATTTAAACTCTAGTATGAATAGAGTATCTATTTTGCATAACTTTTACTCTGATCTTCCTGGTTTTCCAGACATATTCAGCACGTCTCTTGTAAGTTTTAAAAAGAAAAATTCAAATTTAATTTAATTATACATCTTGTCAATTCCTTAAGCTTATACTACAGATGATTTTTTGTTTTTGTAATTTTGTGTTGTATGTAGTGCCAGACCTGTAATTGGGCCTAATAAATAAAATAAAAAAATAAAAATAAAATACGGAGTAAGTTACAGTCTGTTCCAAACGGTTAAGCGGAACTAGATTTTGCAATCTAGTTACTGTCATCGTTTAAATCGTGCCTTTCGGCCGTTTTGTTTAAGCTTTGTAAATCATACCTACAATAAACATTTTTTGGTTAAGGTTAATATCATTTTAAAATGTCATTTTCTTTATATTTTGATTTTTTGTGGTATTCTTAATACAAATTTCCCATTTATTTATTTTTTTGTCATTAAAATATCTAAAAAAAATATTTAATTTTGACATATGTCGTTCGTTTCAATGGTTTCATTGTTGGAATTTTAAATTTTGACATCCCAACGTGAAAAATGAAATAAATCAAGCAAGGTCCCTTCTCGTGACAACCTAAAAGAACTAAATTCCCATTTAGTTCCGCTTAACCGTTTGGAACAGACTGTAATTCAGAGCTCATAAAACAGAATCAACCAAGATTAAAAGAAATTAATACAGAATTAGTTGTCATTACTGGAGGCCTTAAAAGTTAACTACAACCTTGAATGTGTCGATTAATAAAGCATTTAAAAATGTATACAGGAAGAGTTGAACAAATGGACGATAAATCCAAATCATGATGTTCCAGCAACAAGACGTATGAAGCGCCCGACAAATTCAGAAGTAAAAAAAACGGGTAAAAAGCTGTAAGAGAACAGATGATATTAAGTATTTTAAAAAATGCGGTAAAAGGAACGCATTGGGTGGTATCGAAGTAGACTTAGTTTTTGAAGAGATTGACAACAATACCGACGAAAATAATACGAACAGTGACATTAACGAGACGAGTGAAGTACACAGATGAGTTAGTTTATTAGCTAAACATTTTTCTAACACAGCCCATCTAAAATGGTACAGAAGTAAAGATGCACTGAATGTTACTGGTACAAGTTATAGTAATAATAAGTAAAAATTAAGATTTTAAGAATATTTTTTTATGCAATAAAATATGGTATTTTCTTGAAAATTGTCCAATAAATTTGAGGTGCGTCTTATGGCCCATAAAATATGGTAATTTTTGATATTTTTACAGTCGATAAAGCCCATTTTATTTTTCAGTACAAGTACAGTTTAATTATTAAAATATGTAGAAATAAAATATTAAAACATCTTTTATTTCTTGAACATTACAAAGAGAAAAATGATTTATTATGTAGTTGTAAATAAAGTAAATTTCATTACGCATAAAAGTAATTTGCTGAATTAATGTTTGTATATAGCAGTAGCGACTTAATTTCTCCCTATAAATAATTTTCCATTTGAGTTTCATTATTTTCTCAACATAATTCCATTCGATTTAAAACAGATTCAGAAGTAACTACTCAATTTGGGACTAAAACCGTTGCAAAATTAATATTGTTCAACTGATTTTACCAGAATTTGTCTCAAAATGAATAAATATGTTATACAGAATTGTGAAAGTAATTCTCTAAAAACAAACTGTAAACAAATAATATTTGTTTTCTTAAAATTTTTATTGTATAGTTTATTTCTGTTAAGATAGTTCTGTTTATAAATGGAATATTTTAAGTTTTTTAGTACCAGTTTTAACCCAGAAACACCCCCTAAGAAAGAAAATTTTGAGACATGCCTATATTTTATCCCGGTTCTACTCTATTGTACCAAATTTCGTTAAAATACGTCCAGCCGTTTTTAAAAACTGATATAACCTCCAATTTTATTAATTACTATATTATTATAGCAATTCGTTTTTCTATATTTATTTAAATATTCCTAAAATTATATGTGTATTCGATTTTATTGTTATTTATTAACTATAATACAAATACCCATCACCTTAAATTTTATATAAATCAGTATAAAATTTCCTTAGGTTTTTATCTATAATTTACTCAGTAGAACTGTCTTGAAATAAATATCTATTATGAATATAGTAAATAAAAATATTTAAAAACATGCAATATCTATATTAATTTTGAATGCTAGTTTGAACTACGCATACATGTGACGTAAATATGTCACATGTATGCGTAATAAGATTTAATTTTAGGGAGGGATTTAATAGAGGGAATACGTCACGTATTGCCTCTCACGCTTTGATTGGTCAGAAGTTACGAGACAACCTTTATTATAATAATCTTGGTGCGCACCCACATTTTGCCCAGGCGCTCAGAAGACATTTTTTTTTTTTTTGTTGCGGCGAGCTCTTGTAAAAGACAAATTTGTGCCCATTCAAGAGTTCATTTTTGAGTGCTTCGGTATAATAATCAAACCCAAGACACGTTCGCCAAAGGCAGTCGGTTCAACCGGTATAATCAGAGCCGCAGTAGGGGAGGGGGCGATGGCCCCTAGCGCACTAAGGAAAAGGGGGCTGACGAGTTCGACGAAGGGGCGCCACTTTTTGCGAAGGTGAGGACCTTTTTTTTCCTCATCACTTGGACTTTGGAAGGTGAGGACCTTTTTTTTGCTCATCACTTGGATTTTGGGAGGTGAGGACCTTTTTTTTGCCAAGGGCGCCGAAACACGGTTTTGCTCCTAGCGCAAGTTTTCCTTACTGCGGCTCTGGGTATAATTTTCGTAAATTCCTATTGTCGTAGCTGGTGATAACACTAATAGCTAGCAAAATAATCTTTTCACCAGTCCACTTAAAAAGATAAATATTTTACCAATCCGTAGTAAGTTTTGAGTTGAGAATCAATGAGTTAGAACAGTATTTTTCATTTGTAATTGATCAAAATATCATCCACAGAATGTTATACGTGGTCATGAACAACCAGCTGGTGATAAATTTCTTTCTTCGCACGTCTTTTATATCTGATTATGTGGCATGTGCGAATTGACAGTATTTTTAAATCACCTTAAACCACAACGCAAGCAATTCGCAAAAACAGGTTTTGTTTTTTATGTCTTGATTATAGACATATCGAGTACAATATTGTAACATTGTTAAGCAATGAATCACGGCTTTAACTTATAAGGAAAAAATGCACTTTCTTTTTTGAGATCATTTTTTGTAGAACATATGACTAAGGTCGTTGCAGAGAGGTCACGCATGGAAAAAAACATTGATGGATCTTAAAGCTACATTCGCAGTTCTTAAATTAGTCGAATATGAATTGTGCATTGTAGATAAAATTAGTAGATAGTTTTAATGTTTAACGAAAGGGTTTACAGCTCTGAAAACTAATACGTAACGAATGTTGTGATATCTATGTTTTTCAAACCAACTACGATGTAAAAAAACTTTTGTGACTTTTTACGAACCCGCCATCAACAAGATCGTGATTTCTTACTAAATTTTAATAACTAAATTATAACCGCAACTACAGCAGTTCTATCTCCTTTCACGATTTCCGAAAATTGTTGAAAAATGTGACAGTATTTTTTAGGTTATGTAAAATGAGATAGGGGAAACTTCCTAAGCACCCTGGTGGCAATTTGCGGAAGATACGAAAGTGACATTGTTTTGTTTTGTTCAATGGAGAAATACGTGTTTTTTTTTTGTTCTCGTGTTTTATTTTTGTGAATCACGGAAAAAAACAATCAATTTTGTTGTGTGCCACAATGTAAATCGTGAATAAGGAAGAATCCCTCTTAAACATTCCATAATTTAACTAAATCGAAAAAAAAATATAAATTGCAACGACGTTTGGAGGCAGAGAGAAAGTGCATCGTAGGTTTTTATGGACCCAAAAACTAAAAATGAGCAAAAATCCAAGCTCATGCATGCACGTTTGTTCGTTGCATTTTATGAAAAGTGATTTTTTATGTCCAAGAAAAGACTGAAAAAAGCATTTACCTCACCCAAAATTTGCCTAAATCATCAGTTGATATATTAAAAGGCCTTTCTACTTTTTCACACAGAGATATTAATTTTTACTAATATATTTACCATATTTTTTGTTATTATATTGACAGACAGTCAAAAATAATTAAAAATACAATGAAAAACTAAACATTTCTTTGAAATTTATTTAGAATAGTATATTATTACATATCTTGTATATCGTAGATTACCTTTAAATAAAAAAAAAAGCTCGGAAAGCAGGAAAAATACAACTCGTGTTCATTTTCACCATGTAAACAAATACACAAGTAACAGTTTGATGTCGCTTTCGAGTGTTCCAGCTTTGCCGCATATGGCGCTGCGATCTTAAAAAGTTTCCCTTATAGCTAATGTGTGTTTATACAGTGAATTTCTTTTATCCTGCAACATTGAAATTATTATTATGCATGTTTTCCCTAGTAACGACAAATTATTTTGACAGCAATGTAATGTAAGCCTATGTTGCAAATTAAAAGAAACGCAATTTTACATTGCTGTCAGATTTCAATTACCATAGTAACGATAATACCTATATTGCAAGATAAAATAAATTCACTGTATGTCTGCCTCATTAAAACAACGCACTAACTACAATCGACAAAGCATACTGCATTAAATTTAGAGCTCTGAACGGTTGCACGCGTTTCCATATGAAAAACTTGCTAGTGACAATCAACATTTCACAAGTCATAACCTATAGCAGACTAATTTAAGAGCTCTGAACGCAGCTTTAGCGTTAAAAGGATGTAAAAAGTTATTGAGAAGTGACACGACTGAATACGCTAACTGGTGGCCAGATTATTGTACTAACTAATGCAGTACAATTTGTATTTATTACGCATATTTTAGTGTTGAATTATGGTTACAATATCGACAGAAGTTATGAAAAACTATAAAAGCAGAACAAATTGTAGTGTTTTTGGCTGACATTCAAGAAAAGACAAAGATAGGCATCTTAATTTTTGTTTAACTATCCCAAGAAAAATGGAGGGAAGTTAACATTAAGTCAAAATTTCATTTACTGATTGTTATTTGTTATTGACTGATATGTAAACTGTTATGTATGCGATTTTTAATATATTATGCAATATAAAAAATGTACATACTATTTTATTTTTGTGTTCCGCAAAAATTTTAAATGTTCCGTGATTCTGAAAAGGTTAAGAACCACTGGGTTAGGAGAGTGTGGGAGGGAAGATTGACTACTCGTCAATCAGTGGGAAGATCTCGCAAGAGATGGAGTGATCAGCTAACCGAAGATCTAACAAGTATTGGTTTAAAGGACGCATGGAAAGAAGGAGGGATTATGTGAGTGAGGCCAAAAATCAACCCGACTGACAGTGGCCAAAGAAGAAGAAGGTTATTGTGCACTACGTGTGTATGTTAAACATGTATTCTTCTCAAGCTTGTCTTTCGTTTCCCGTTTATATGACCGCCAACTTCTAACAGGTAAAAATAACTCATTATTTTTTTGTTATTATTTTTATCGGAAGTTGCAAAATATTTAATTAATCAGTTTCAAAAATCATAATAAATGGTTAATTGTTTTCATAACCAACATTCAATAACCTTTTCAATGACCTTCAAAGATTGTTATTTAAATGCAATTTCGAATATTTTGACTTACCAAGACATTCTATCACGTTCAAATAATTTTAAGTTAAAAATTATTAGATACATTTCTACATTTTTAATTCCTTTCATAATGATGTTAAAGAACCAAAATCTTTATTCAAGTAACAGTTTTTGAGTTATTCAGTAACAAAACCCACAAGACACACAGACATCTTTTCTAAGAGATTTTTTTTTATTTTGAATAATTTTGACTTTGACAGTTGATTCACACTGAAATTTTGTCGAGGTCTCAATTTCATAAAAATTGGCAAGTGATAATTCATCATGGCAAATTCTTTAAATTTAAACCTTTATTCATTCTAACAAATTTGTTAATTCTTGAAAATTGTTAAAAAGCTTTGACAATTTTGTCGAAGCTCAAAGCTGTCGTTATTATATTGTTATTGTTATTAATTGACAATTATCAAGACAATTGACAACTGTAACAAATCTGTTGAATGATTCTCTGTCAAATTTTATGAAATAAGGCCCTTCTAATTTCGTTATAATTTGAAAGGAATAAAAGCAGAATGGTGTACACATCCTACTCTATTCTAAATAATTAAATGCTCCAAATTATTTATTTCAATAAAATTTCAAACAATTTTTAAATTTGTTTTTGGCATCCGTGGATAGATGTCTCTAGTCGCTGTATCCAGAGATCCTAAACATTTGTTTCATAAATAGAACAAGGAGTGTTGGGATATAAATATCTGGTTCACTCCCTGATTTAAGTCACCACTTAGGAAATGGACTAAATTCCTACAAATTAAATCTGGCAAGCTATTTTTATTAAACAATTTTATCAAATATATTAGTTATAAAATCTATTCCAAATTTTTAAGCGGATATAAATGAAATTGGAAAGTTGTCGAGCTTACTTTTCAACGACTGAAGTTGGCTTTTGCTAAACAAAATGATCAAAAGCTTAAATAAATGTTACTAGATTTCAAAATCAATAAAATAATACAAATTTATTATTAATCTCTTGCCGAGAGGGGTGGGGCTTATAACTTATATTAATTTAGTTTTGATTAAAGTTCAATTCTTGTTAATGAAAATGGGGATTTTTTTTATTTTCTATTGCTTGGTTTTTTTTTAAATAAATATATGATTTTTTCGTTCTTGGGGGGGTACGGACCCTTGGACTCCCCTTGTGTGTGTGCCTCGGCTGAAAAGTCACACAAAATCTGTTTCTAGACCTCCATTACTATAGAAAACCATGTATCCAACTAAAATTCGATATTCATACTTTTTAACATTAACTTTTGGAAAAATAATCATAAAACATGTAAGTAAAAATATTACTCATACCAATAAATTGTTTAAAATTGGTAAGAGATAAAATTCAAAATACATAACAATTTAAAAGGGCATGAGTCACAGCTTAAACTTTTTTTAAATTTTCAGAAAACATTTTATCTATAATTTAATTTTATAGTAATGTTCTAAGTTGAGTATGTTTAAATACAAAAAGCTCAGAAAAGCTGTAATATTAAGCTGTTTTTATACATTAATTTTGTGAATTTCATTATGATTTTGGCCAAAAATAATTATAAAAACTTTTTAAAATTTGCGTCACTATGAAGTAGCTGTCGCTAGTAGATATTCTGCTTATTAGTATTCGACGAATGTTTATTATATCACTCTCCAGTCCATGAATATTCAGGCATTCATCTTGCTAATATAGTCAAACATAAAGTTTATTGTTTATATCATTTTATATTTTGATCAACTGTCCGAAAAATTATTGAAAACAAAGGGTACCATTGACGTCATTTGTGCACATATTAATCTGGGACTACTGTGGCCAGCTACGTCACTAAATAGCGTAGTTTGAAACTGTTTAATATTTAATAATTAATAACTTTCCTATGGATTAAGATTTTCATAATATTTTTTTATAGATATTCTTTTAGGTGCAAATACTAAATTTAATTAATTTAGTATCATTCAAGTCTTTTCTGTCGGAAAAGAATGACGGGCTCAGCGGAAAAGTAGTATAAGTAGCATTGGAGTTCAAAAATAAATTACATATGGGTTGGCTATGGAAAAATAAAATAATGTCTACTGCAAGCCTTTATAAAGGATATAAATTTATGACTACAACAACAGTGATTACAGTTAATTAATTCTAAAGCTTGCTGTGGACATTACTTTTATTTTCCATAGCCAACCTTTATGTAATTTCTTTTTGAACTCATTGTATAATTGTGTTAATAAAATCTGGTGGGAGTCAGAGAAAAAAATATATTGCAAAAATATTTAAAGATATTTGTGCCGATAGGTAACAGCAATTACTTTGAGTATTTTCAGAAACTCAATTGTTAATCAGGGCCGTTTCTGGTGAGGGTGCAATGGTGCCCCCGCACCTGGGCGGTCGAACCCAGAAGCGTAGACCGTTTAGTGTTGTGGAAAAAGACCTAAATGCACTTGAATTAGTTAATGAAATATTAAGTTTTAGAAAAAAATGTCCCACTTCTACAAAACTCTGAATTACTTTGGACTACATAATAGACAATGATTATCTTCATTTCCTAAATTTTCTATTGAGAAGTGACATTACCGTTGGCGGCGCTGTACTTCAAGGCAATATGGCTGTCGTGTCTAGTATTCAACTGTCAATATGCTAACAGCGAACAGGTTAATTTAAGCACAGTACATTTTTATTTAATGAAAATGTATCTACCAACATTCTAACAAAAAATCAACACTAGAACATATGTAATAATTTCAAACAATACTACAGTCGCGTAGTACAATATTTAACTACCAGACTGCGTATCCGAGCGTGTCAGTTCTCAATAGCTGTAAGATTTTTTAAACTCTACCTGTAACTGTGGCATAAGGGTAAGGACTTTTTCTAAATAAAAATTAATCAAAATGTACCTCAGGTCGTTGATGTCACAGGAAAGGCTAATCAATCTTGCATTGTCAATAGAGAGATATAGGCTATTCCAAACGTTGGGAATAGAAGCGGAACTAAATGGAATTTTTATTTTTGTAAGTTGGCACGAACTCACTGTACAAAGATTGAAAAGGCCTATTGCTAAACAAAATGATCAAATTACTATACTCTATCTCAGAAAGACTGATAGTAATAAAATTTATTATTTGTAAAAAGTTATTGTTTTTTCACACAGAAGCGGCCCACAAAATATGAATAGTTCGAAACGAAATATTGTTAAAAACAACCGAGTGTGCCGCACATATTATATGAGAATACGAACTAGGGTTGAACACAATAGATCATAAAAATGTCAACCTAAAATTTTGAGGAAAAATATGGTCACAGGGGTGTGTTTAATGATATGATAAATATGGTCACAGGCGTACGTTTAATAAAATGATATAGAAATACACAAAACCAATTTAAACGTGTTTAAAATGAGCACGCCACTGGTAACTGTCTGACAAAAAGATTTATTACTATCAGTCTTTCTGAGATAGAGTATAGTTTTTAAAACATAGTTCTGCTTAAACTAAAGAAACTGACTATATTTGCGATTTTGGATTTGTCAAAAATAATTTATTTCATTTTCAATATATATAATACTAATAGTTGTGTTTGTTATGTATTAATAATTTAATATTTACATATGGAGTAATATATACGTTTAAATAAAACAGTTTATTTTAATTTATGAAAATAAAAATTAGAAAATATTTATCCTGCATGATAAATATTAAAACTTTGTATGTACAGGTATAAAAGTAAACATTTTTTTTAAATTTTATTTATTTTACATCGGCCTGTTTCTTCAACGAGTTATGTTAACATATTATTCTCCCCTGAATAATATCACCAACGGGGACTTGAACCAGCTACCTCGCAATTCAGACTGTTTTTACCAGTCAGAACTGCGTGATTTAACGAGCTCAGCCACTCCGTTCGCAAAAGTAAACATTGAATTTCAAATTCTTAATAAAATAATATTTAACTAATAAAAGTGACGATATCGTTTATGCACCTGGGCGGTCGAGATCCTAAGAACGACCCTATTGTTAACCCTTTACCGCATAGTGTGCCATATATGGCACATTCCGATTTTTATTTTTTATTTTACTTTTAAAACTGAATCAGAACGTTACTTCATGAATGTTCATATATGCCACATACACAGCAATGGATCCTGCAGTATCTCAAGTAATAGGCTGCAATAGATTTGAGGATATCAAGCGGAATTTGCTCTTCAACGATAACTCTGAATTTATTGATAAAGGACAACTAGAAGATACGACCTTTTCTTTCAAAAATTCGAGGGCGATTGATTTTAATCCCTAATAAAGAACACCTAGCAATTGACGAGCAAATAATACGGAATCATTTTCTTTTGTAACATAATGAAGAATCATAATGTTCCATGTATTGCACAAACCCTAAATTATTATTTTTTCATAAAAATAATAATTAATGTTTTAAATATATTTTTTTAATTAATTTTTCTATCAATAAGAACCAATTCCTAATGCTCATGAATTATTTCAGCCAAAAATAAAAATTCATGCAGTAAAGGGTTAATATTAGGTTAACCGGTATAAATACACCTGTTGTAAAATGGTTACTTGTACTACTCTTCCTCTGTGCCCTTTAATTGTAATCATATGTGTTGACGTCAATAAAACGTTGATTACAAACAAAATAAAGTATTTATATCTATAAAGAATTATTATTTCCACCTTATTTCATTTCCACCAAAATTACAATTAATAAATTTCTATTAATTATTTTGAAAAATTATCCGAATAAATGTTTAAAAATAACTAAAAATACACTCGATCCACAGTGACTATATTTGAAAATGTTTGTACGAACACCTACATGCCCCAGAGTCTAAAAATAAAAATCTTTCTGGCTGACTTCTAAGTTTAAATTTCTAAATAAATACCTCATATTTTCCCATTCAATTTGGTTTTCAGTTCAAATAATGAATTGGCTATTGTTATAAAATTTACTCCTACTATATAAAGCAACAGGTAGTAAAATTTGTAAAATTATATAATTTTTGGCAATTACATTTTGGGTAAAATCCAAAATATAAATAAATTCTTAAATAAATAAAGTACTATTTATAAAATTTTCTGGTTCTCAAAAGTTAAACACATTCACATTTGTCTAGATCTTTTAAGTTTCATGTAAATTCGGGACATGTTTTAGAACAGTATATCTTTACCCAGTGTTTCCCAAAGGGTATGCTGCGGCACATTAGTGTGCCGCAAAGTCTTTTTTTTAAATACTAGGGTCGTTTTTATTGTAACATCATTGTCCGTAAATACCATTTATAAGAATAAAGTACACGAAGGATCTTTTTATGACGAATTGAAATTGATATATCCTGAATACAGGAGCGTCTGCATTCAAAATTTCTTCTTCTATTACTAAGTAGGTGTGCCGCGAAATTAGTCTTCTTTGGAAAATGTGCCACGAGAGTAAGAAGATTGGGAAACACTGTCTTTACCCTTTGGCCTTATGACGCAAACTAACACATAGTAGCTGGAGCACTTGGATTATAAGGAATTAAGCAAACGTATAACGCTTCTTCTTATAAAAGATCAATTAAGAGAATCCTATACTGGTTTTTACTAGGGATAGGGCAAGGGTCAGTATTAGGTCCAATATTTTTTAAAGTATTTACCCAAGGATAGCATTGTATTTGAAATAATTCAGTAAAAGTAGTACATTAAAAAAAAATTAGCTGTGGCCACCACAGAACCGACCTTCACCAGAAAGTACTTAAACAAAATACTTTCTAACAGAAATTATTATAGTTTTTTTGATTTAAGTGGAACTAGATTTTTAAAACTAGTAATTTTGATCGATTAACTAAATTTTTTGATTATTTTGTTCATAGCAAAAGCCTTCAATCATTAAAAAAGAAGCTCGTGCCAACTTACAAAAATAAAAACTCCATATATAGATGTACATATTTTTTTATTTACCATTTATAACCTTAGCTACTAAGGCAATAAGCCAGAACAATTTTATTTTTTTATGTTGAAAATACCATGCCTGAACAGGAATCGAACCCGATATCTTAGTAACATAGAGCTCCTTAGTAACGTGTGTTACCACTACGCTACACCGGCCTCTCTATATTTAACAGTCGGTAAAAACACTTGAATCAAAGATTTAAATTTTGACAAATATAGAAAAATAAATTTTGAATAGCATGAGTAAAATCTGTCTAATTCTTAAATATGTCGCAAAACATTCCGTGAGATGTTTCTATCCATATACAGGGCTCGAAATGTACTAAAGCAAACCGGAACGGTGTTCCGGTTCATGAAGTTATTGAAAATATCATTTCTGTTCTTGAAATTATTAAACATATTGAAATATTTTTGTATTGTTTAGTCGCACAAGGTTAAGCACTATTGTTAAGTAGGGAACGGACACTTAAGAACGAATTATTCTTTTTAAGAAATGTTTCTTTAAATTTTATGTGTATATAGCTTAAAATTGTGTGTATGATTGTAGTGCAAGCAAATAACTGTCCTGAAAAATGTCTACAAATCAAAGTTTAAAAAAAATTAATTGGGTGGACCTATACAGAAATAAGTTTTTAATGAGATGGATTAACTAATTTCATATCATTATTTTAACCATCATCAACGACGATTGTAATTTTATGCGGAATAAATGAATTTAAAAGATGCCAAATTTTACATTTAAAATCTATGAACACAAATTTAGTTCAAATCGTAAGTATGGCCGAACGCTATTTATAAGTAGAGACCGGACAAATATATGCGGGCCAATTAAAAACCATTCAGCATCCATGAGAGTACATTTTAAACTTAAAAAAGACATCTATTTGATTACCCTATAGCATATATTTTATTTCAAAAGTAGGCTCATAGATACTGAATTATTAATGAGGACACCGTTATTTTGGAACTTTGCCATTGCTGATGGTACTAGGCTAGAATAGTACAATATAATAAGTATTAGTATCAAAAAGAAATAATACTTCATGAGTATATAAAAATATTCGAACGTTTCGGAAATTGCTCAACAATCTGTTTCCGTCTTCAGCGATCACGGGAAGTGATAAACATTTTTATACTCAAACTTTTATATACTCATGAAGTATTATATCTTTTTGATACTAATACTCATTATATTGACTATTCTAGCCTAGTACTATCAGCAATGGCAAACGTCCAAAATAACGGTGTCTGCATTAATATTGGACGATTGCAAAATAATTTCAAAGATATTACTGAATTATTAGTTTCTATTTATAAGTGACCAAAGGGACAAATTAAATATGTTTTAATTAAAGTATTAATTACGATAAACTGTAGGGATTATTTTTTCTGTTAAATTAGGGGTCGTTTTCGTTCTGATTTGTCCAGGAGAAGATTTTATGTCTTCTGTCCCAGTGTCCCATCAAGTTTAAGTGTTTAGAGTTTTAACCCTTTACCCAGCCTACTATCAAATTTCATGGTGTCCCAGTTTTTTGTTTTAAAAAATGGAATCCCTACCTTAAATGTAAAATCTGTTATATTAACGATACTTAAATAATATTTAGAATATAGTATGAGTCTGACAAAATAATTTTTTACTAGTAAGGTAACAGTGTTTCAGTTCTATTTTTATAAATGTAATTTTTTATGAAATGTGTTATATTAAAACCAGATGTTACCTTAACCAAGATATAGCCTGAAAAACTGTCCCTTTTGGGCCTTAAAATAAATTAATCCTTTTTTTACACGATTTTTATTTTCTCGTTTTTGAATTTCCCGCCACCAGTACAATAATACCAACTCACCAATACACTCACTAACACACTAAATTTCACTCACCGTGAGCTCGACGCTGTAACAGTCGTGGTTTCAGGCCGACTGAAGGTAATACCAGAGTTACAGCTGTATCGTCTTACGTTTAGCTGCTCCCCGTGAAGCAAACGTAAGCCCCGGTAAGGCGTTTGGGGGCCCCGCTTACGTATCCCCCACTACATATGTCCCCACTTAATAGACGGGGCCGTAAATAGGCACTGCACTAGATGAGGGGTAAGAAGTTGTCAAAATGTTAAGGTTTTGAACGAAATTTATTCAGAATAATTATGAAATGATTGTGAACATGTTTTAGTTATAGAATATGTAATTTGCAAGTTAAATTTAGAGAAGAGATTGTTTTATTTTTAGTTAGAGATTAACTATGGTTTAATACTGAACTTCAGAAAATTAATTCGGAATAGAACATCTAGGTATATTAATAAAATAACACGGCTGTAACTGTTTATACCGACCCCCCAACCCCCAACATATAAGGGATGTATTAGGAGATAAGGGACGCACATAAGGGAGGTATTGTTATCATACCGATTTTGACATTTCGAGATTTCGATGGAACTCTACGAATTGAGGTCCCTACATAACGTTTTAACTATTTTTAGCATGATGTCTGTTGGTCTGTCTGTCTGTCTGTCTGTCTGTCTGTCTGTCTGTCTGTATGCCTGTCTGTTCGTCAGTCTGTGTACACGTGCAGAGCAATTTGGCTAAAAGGATTTTTATGAAACTACATATTTAAGCTTCTGACAACAATGGCACGAGTTGATCAACTTTTGGTAAAAATCGGTTAACGAGAAATGGGAGTTTACTAGTGTCGGTTTTAAGATTTTTGCGAATATTTCACAACAGAGAAATATTTCGAAAAATGTATTTAACAAAAGTTGCTATAAAAACAATAACTAACAACTTTTATTTGTAAATTATAAATACATATTATGAAATTGTCAACGTAATATAATATCCGCTTAATTGGGCCACCGCTTAATTGGGGCAGCCGCTTATTTGGACCAAATCTAAAAAAACAGAAACCAAACCAAGGAACCAACAGTAAATTTACATGTTTAATTGGGACAACATTCCGCTTAATTGGGACAGTAAATTTAAGATCACAGTACATATTATGTTACACATATTCTCAAGAAAAAATATGTACAAATAATTTAATATTACAGCGTTATTTTATGCAGGAAGGAAATGAAGGGAGCCCTACATCCGCACTGAATACCTGTGCTGATTTTGTAGAAGTGAAATGTTACAAAAACAAAAGACAGACTACACTTGACGCATTTTTGCATTGAATTAAATTGTATGTACCTATTTATTATTTTATTTTGGAATTTATTATTATTTTTTCTTAAAAGTTTATATTTTTTGGTTATATGTAATTAAAGTTTTGTCCAAGAGTTTATAAAATAAAATTATTGAAAGAAAAATATGCATTGTTTAATTTTATGCACCGCTTAATTGGGCTAAAATGCCTAAGTCCCGATGTGTCCCAATTAAGCGGAATCGACTGTACATATTATGAAATTGTCAACGTAATATAATACGTTATTATCTTTTACAATAATAACTACTCTCCTGCTAGAATGTATTTTATACAAGTACTTTGTGATTGCCACAGCTGATTTTTTTTTCGGCCACATATTTTGTTTCTATGCTAAGAAAATATCCGCAAAAATTGAATTTTTGTCTTTCTGTCGAATATTTTCACGTAATTTGGTATGATGATAAAGTAAAACCAGGATTCGAACATAGGCTATAACGCATCTCAAAAATTATTTTACGGGGGTGTTTTGGGGTTAAAATTGTTTATTAAGAAACAAGGAAAATGGGAGATATTTTAACCCTTATTATTTACTTAATAAAAAAATGTACAAAAATTGAGAAAGAGAAGACCAAGGACAAAAATATATTTTTTATTCAATGCATTTTTTCAGACGAATATTTGGCGAGTTACGGGGGGGGGGTTAAACTAAAATCTACATTAGGGTGACCATTTTCTTAAGAAGGCAATGCGGGAAGGAGCAAAAAAAAAGTTCCTCATCTCCCAAATCCAAGTGAAGAGCAAAAAAAAAGGTCCTCACCTCCCAAATCCAAGTGAAGAGCAAAAAAAAAAAGGTCCTCACCTCCCAAATCCAAGTGAAGAGCAAAAAAAAGTCCTCATTTCCTCAAATACAAGTTACAAAATATTAAAATGCGGGACTTTTGCGGGACGCATCTTAATACGGGACAAAATGTTAATAGCAAAATCATACGAGGGTGTCCTTTTATGTTTTTACAAACGACCACTAGATGGCAATATTGAAATGTGTCATTACAATATTCGTAAAATTTGACATTTGTTATTGTGAAATCAGTGGCAGCTTATAAATTGACAGAGTAGTTTTTTGACAATGAGCGTTAAAAAACTAAAATTTGTGAAAAAATGGATATTACTCGTGAAGGTTTTCGTTGGATGATTATTTGCGATTTTAGTAAAGGCCTAACTTAACAACAATGCATAGATTCGCTTCTTTCAACTTTTGGTAATGAAGAACCATCAGAAAAGACTGTTTACAATTGGTTTGCAGAATATCGTCGTGGTCGTGCGTCCGTCAGTGAAGGTCGACCAAAAACGTTTGTGATTCAAAATAATATCGATGCTGTGCGCAAAATGATTGAAGAAGATCGTCATGTGCCTTACCGTGAGATAGAGGCATCCTTTGGCATATCGCAGACTGCAATGCATTCGATTTTGCATGTACATTTAGCTGTGAAAAAGATCTGTTCCCGATGGATTCCGCATAATTTGAGCGAAACTCAAAAAAAGGCTCATATTGATTGGTGTAAGGGAATGCTAAAAAAATTCAACCTAGGCACTGCAAAATCCGTATCGTTAAGGTGACAAAACTTGAATTTATTTATATGAACCGGAACCTAAGCAACAATCCATTGTTTAGGTCCTCCAAGATGAACAGAAACCCACAAAAGTTGTTCGTTTACGAAGCACTTCCATGAAAATGATCGCTTGTTTCTTTAATTGTACTGGACATGTCACAACCATTCCTTTAGAGAGTCGGAGAACAGTTAATGCTGCTTTGTTTGCCAGAAGTCATCGACAAAATCAGGAAAAACAACCAAAAACTTCGCGTCGTTCTTCATCATGACAATGCAAGCTCCCACACAGCACGTCAAATTGATTATTTGAAGCACAAAACATCGAATTAATATCTCATTGCCCGTAATCACCTGATTTATCTCTTAACGACTTGTTTTTGTTTCCCAATGTCAAACAAAAAATGCGTGGACAGCGATTTTCATCACCTCAATAAGTTGTTGAAGCCTTCGAAAACCATGTTTTTAAGATACTAACTTCAGAGTGGAAAAATTGTTTCGAGAATTGGTTTGAACGCATGCAAAAGTGTATAAATATTAAAGGCAAATATTTTGAGAAGCAACAAAACAATTTGTTTTAAAAAAAAAATTCTTTCTTAGTTTTTGTAAAAACTTAAAAGGTAGCCCTCGTATATATTTGTATATTGGTTCGCAGTCGACTTCCAACACTCCACTTCAAACAAATGTGGGTAAACTGAACCATAAAATATGTTTTTAACCACCCTTTTGACTTTATATTACTTAAAATATTTTCCTAAATTTCTATTAAGTTTTCGTCTCATCTTAATTATTTCTGTCTCTCCAGGAATGCGGATGTAACATTTATAAATAAATCTTTTAATATCAGGTAAATTGGTCCAAAAATCTTTAACATTAAAATATGAAAATCCACTAAATCCACAAAATCTTACATTCATAGATTTGAAATAGTGTATGCAAAAATATTTGTAGAACGAGTTTGTCTCAATTAAAATAGAATTCATTAGGTACTGCTAACAGTGAAAATCGTAACACCTTGGACCATAGCCAACAAGATGTGTTAAATATGAAAAGAAATGAAAAATAAAAGAATTATAAAATAGGGACATTCCAATAAATTTTCGTAAAATTAAAAATGTGACTCATTTCGTGTTATAGATATAAGATTTGATATAGTCAATTTTTGATTTTTATTAGAGATATTTGAGAACTATAAATAATTTTACTATTTTTATATATTCATTTCTTAGCTTCATGCTGAACTAGAGGAGGTAGAGAAGAAGCGGAACTGAACGGAGTTTTTTAAGTTCTCACCAAAACAGAGGTTGCCTAGATCAGCGTTTCTCAACCGGGGGGCCGTGAAGGCTTCGTCGGGGGGCCGCAAATTCATACAAGATCGTAACATGAAAATATAATAAAAATTATTTTGACAACTAATTTAAACTACAAGCTATTTTAAAAGTTTAAGTTATTACTAGCTAATTTTATAATAAATAAATGGGCTTTTACTAAACAAAATGATGAATAGCTTAATTTAATCGATAAAAATTACTAGATTTGAAAATCTAGTTCCGCTTTAACCAAAGAAACAGACTATAAGTAGACTATATCAAGGTCAAATAAATTGTATCGGTTGATGGGTTTCTCTGACAATTGTTCACGTTGGAGGTACTTCAAGTATTTTCAAAAGTAGTACGACTTGAAAGTGCAATATTTTTTATTATATATTTTTTTAATTGCTCTCCGAGCTACAGATAACTCAAGAGTAAGGATGAGAATTTGTTTAAATTAAAATGGAAGGCACTTTGAACACTTCTAAATAAAAATACTTTACTTTCAAGTCATTATAGGGAATATATAATCGTCATTTAAAAATATAAAAATTAAAAATACAGTTTTTTGTCAACCGTAAAAGATATTAAAACCAGTGGCGCAGGGAAACCTCCGCAAGACTTGCCCTCCCATAAAAAAAAATTAAATTTAAAAATATTTTTTTTTTTTTTAAATATTTAGATAAATCTTCAAAATACATCAAATTATGTTCTATACAAATTTTTGTCCAATGCTTGCTTTACTAGTTACAAATTAATTATCATGACCATGGAAACGTTACATTTTTTTTTTTTTTATGATTTTGGCTCTTTAGTCCTAATATATATGGACCTTTAGCCAGCTACTCTGTTATTTTTATTTTGGATACTTTATTAATTTTATGACAAATACAAACATCCATGCCATCACCGGGATTCGAACCCGAGTCTCCACGGCTAGCAGTCAAATGAGCTGACCACTACGCCATAGCGACCGGCGAAACGTTACAATACAAGTATGAAAAAATTGAGGCTTGGAAAAATTTTAAATAATTTTACAAAAAAATTTCAAAATTTTTCGTTTTATCAAAAAACGTCTTAAATAAAAGTTATTAGTAATTGCATTTATAGTAACTTTTGTTCAATACATTTTTTCGCAATATTTTTCTGTTGCTAAATATTCGCAAAAATCTTAAAATCGACACGAGTAAACTCCCATTTCTATTCAACCGATCTTCATAAAAAACAATAGGGTTCTTCCATTTAATAGGAGAATTTTTTAGTACCAGAACGAATTCTCTAAGTTGAACCATTCTTGAGTTATCGTGTATACACACACACAGACACACACACAGACACACACACAGACACACACACACAGACACACACACACACAGACACACACACAGACACACACACACACAGACACACACACATACGGACGGCCCTTCGAAAATAGGTTTTTTGGATTCCCTGGACCATGAAACGTGGTCATCAGTCAAAATCTCGACATCGAAAATTTTCGCGATTACAATACTTGCCCCTTATATATTAAGGTCGGGCAAGTAAAAATGTTTAAGTAAAAGTTGTTGAAAAGCTCTATCCAAAGATATCCAATATGACATACGTTCCCATTTAAAATTTCGAAATTGTCCTTGATATCCTGTACATCCATTTTTTTCCCGGAAAATTTCAGTGCTACCATTCAATTTAATGGATAAATTTTAATTAAAAAATTTGCTTGCATGTCGCCTTTTCGAAAAAAGTCGTGTTCCCGTTATCTTGATACACCATAATATAGGGGGGCCGCAGACAATATTAACATAATTTCGGGGGGTCCCAGGCCAGAAAAGGTTGAGAAACACTGGCCTATATTACCTTATTTTTACCGCACCATAAGACGCACCCCAAATTTATGAGACAATTTTTAGAAAAAATATATATTATTATTTACGATAACTTGAACCAGCAACATTCTGTTCATCTTCACTCTCTGTACTTATCACTCGTCTCGTTAATGTCACTCTTCGTATTATTTTCGTCTGAACTATTGTTATCAATTTCTTCAAAAACTCTTCATCGATACTATCGATTGCATTGCGTATACCGATTACGAAAAGACGATTATCTTTTGA
This sequence comes from Liopterus haemorrhoidalis, assembly GCA_963971575.1. Classification (NCBI taxonomy): domain Eukaryota; kingdom Metazoa; phylum Arthropoda; class Insecta; order Coleoptera; family Dytiscidae; genus Liopterus; species Liopterus haemorrhoidalis. The sequence continues at coordinate 18,291,056 of OZ020622.1, read as the reverse complement.
TAATCGTCTTTTCTTTTACAGCTTCCCACGAATTTTTGCCCAGGTAGTTCTGAAATTGTCGTCCGTTTCGTATGTCCTCTTGCTGTAACAACGTGATTTGGCTTTATCATTAATTTTTTCTACTCTTTTCGCATGAAATTATTAAATGGTTTATTAATCGACACATCCAAGGGTTGTCGTTATGACAGCTATTTCTGTATTCATTTCTATTATATTTTCTTAGTTGATTCGGTTTTGTGAACTCCGAATTGATCCCACACTAACATCGCACAAATTTTAATCAACATACTTATACAAGGTGTCTCAAAAGAAATTTTATATTTATTTAGCTTACTGCGTGAACGCAACGTATCCGAGGGGCGCGGGGGTTATGTCAATTGGTAGCCTGGCTCTTGGGAATTTAATCGCTATGGAGCGTTTCTCGGGAGCAGACCGCGCGTTATGCGTGCGAGAGTTTTACAAAAACGGTGATTCGGCGACTGTAGCGCGTAGAAAATTCTGCAGTATTCGAGGTTTTCGCCACTTAAATGATGCGCCAAGCATTCCTCTCATTCGACATTGGGTTAAAAAGTTTGAAGAGACTGGTACAACGCTGGATAAATCAAAATCCGGGTGACCTAGGTCATCAAGAACGGTAGAAAACGTGGAGAATGTTAATCAGTCTGTTCGTGACGACCCGAACCTTTCAATTCGGAAGCGCGCAAGTGCTTTAAATGTGCATAGATCATCATTACATCGCATTATGCACAAAGACCTCAAGCTGCACCCCTACAAAATTCAATTGGTGCAAGAATTAAAGCCCCAAGATGCCAGTCAGAGGCTTAATTTCGTAAATCAGGTGATTGAGCGATTTTCAACGTTTACCAACATTTTGTTTTCGGATGAAGCTCATTTTCATCTTAATGGCCACGTAAATAAGCAGAACTGCCGCTACTGGAGTGCAATGAATCCGAAACGCAAACATCAGAAACCCCTACATTCGCCTAAAGTGACCGTATGGGCTGCGATGTCGGCGCGAGGAATTATCGGCCCTTACTTTTTTGAAGACGAAAGGGGGCGTGCAGTTACAGTGAATTCAGAGCGTTATGTGGAGATGTTAGACAACTTCTTGGTACCTGAACTGCAAAACTTTCCTGGCTATAACCAAAGAACATGGTTCCAACAGGACGGAGCAACTTCACACACGTCAAATATGTCTCTTCCACGTGTTCGTAAAATTTTCTCAGGCAAATTGATCTCCCGGAGAGGTGACATAAATTGGCCTCCACGCAGTCCAGATTTAACCCCTATGGACTTTTTCCTATGGGGTTATCTTAAATCTAAAGTTTACGCCAATAAACCGACTTCACTGGTGCATTTGAAAGAAAATATCCGTCACGAAATGGCAGCCATCCCTGAGTCCACCTGCCGAGACGTCATAAGTAATTTTACTGTTCGATTAAATGAGTGCCGAGAACGCGAGGGTCTACATTTAGACGATATTATTTTTAAGAAATAAATCCCCAAAAAGTGTATTTTAACATTTTTTCTATATACGGCTTACTTTTTTTTTAATCGATCCACTAAATATAAAATTTCTTTTGAGACACCTTGTACCTTCGAACCATAAGACGCACCAATTTTAAGTAGATTTTTCTGCATAAAAAGTATACTGCGGTATGTCATGTTTTATGTTGACATTTATTATTAAGCGACATTTATTATAAAAATATCAAGTATATAGTAATTGGTAATTGGTACCACCACCAAGATCTGCACCGACGGCGGCTCTAGACGGGCCCGCGCCCAGTCCTTCAGCGCTCACCGCCGCGATCCTCCTACTCGTCGGGGCCTCACGGCGATCGGCGACGCGTGCGACGCTCGAACGCCACCGCTGCCCCGACATAATAATGTATCTTTAGTTTAAGAGAAATTAGATTTTGATAACTAGTACTTTTTATCGTTTAAATAAGGCTTTGATCATTTTGTTAATCAAAACCCTAATGCAATCATTAAAAAGTGAGGTCGTGACAAATTACAAATAAAAAACTAAAATTTCATTCAGTTTTGTTTTGGAAAACAAAAATTTAAGAAATGAAATATTTTTATTAAAAATGACACAAAAAATCAAAATGTAAAAAAAGAGATATTTTATAATGACAATTCACCCTAATCTAAAAATGTCAATGTAAGTATGTTTTACAGAGCTTAAGCAAAATGGCCAAAATAACGATTCAATCGATAAAAGATAATCGATACAAATGTCAATTGATACTATATATTTTAAATACCAGGGATTTATTTTTGTTTTTAGTATTGCTATCTCCTATTCAGTCAAATTTCTATAAGTACACCCAGGGCCGGAGCGAGGGTCTTTAGCGCCCTTATGCAAGATTTAAGGAAGCACCCCCAGAGAGGGCAAAATCGTAAGTGTAGACCTAACAAAAAGGTCTTTACTTCTAAATTTCATGTGAAGACCTAACAAAAAAGGTCTTCATTTCTAAATTCCAAGTGAAACCCTAAAAAAAAGAGGTCCTTTAACCTTGCATCTGGCATCAGGCCTCATTGCCTTCTGGCATCAAGCGCCCTAATGCCTTGCTTACTTTGCTTACCGCGTTCCTCCGGCCCTGAGTACACCATATACTTTCCCAAATCAAATCTCAGTGGTTTGAATACATCAATGCGACTTTCCCATCTCGTAGCACTAACGTCTTTTAAAGTTAGGTGTGTTACATGTTTTTGTACTCCACCTGTTATTGGAATTGAAAAAAAATAATACAAACGCCTCGTAAATCAGTGAAATAATAACGATAATAATTTCTCCAAAATTTGCTGCTGCTGCTTTGCTGCTGAGCAAGGAAGGGAGATAGGAGGAGGGGTGAAGAAATGGTTGGAAGGGAAGAGAATGGAATAAAATAAATTAAAGATGGGCGAGAGAACTGGAAGCAAGAACGAAGGAGATCGGAGAGGGAAACCAGAATGAGAATAGGATGAAAGAGAGGGACACTGGAGCAAGAAGAAAGAAAAGAGATAAAAATATTGTAAATTGTATTGTTTTGTACGTTATTTATTTTTGATTGTTTTATTTCTATTTGTAATGGTTAATACCCTGAACGCCGCAAGGCCTGGGGAATAAAGAATATATAAGTACAATTTCTATCCACGCGCAGTTTCTTACCTATCATCTGGTCCGTAATTATCGTTTTCAAGAAGAGGGGTGGAATTATTGTTTTCACGGGTCCGGAATTATTACATTACCGGGACCCGGAGCCTTTCTCGGCGCCCTTGCTTACCCTTCTGAGGTCCGAGGTTCGCCAGTGTTGCGAGGACCCGTAATGCAAACTTAAAACGAGAAAATGCACATGAACTAAAATTTGTCAGTAAATATGTATAGACAAAATAAAAATAGTTATGATATAAAATAAACTTATAAAAATAAACAAATTTGAGAACAAAAAAGTATAAGGGTTTGGAATAACTCACTTAAATTGAGGACTCGAGGGGGGGGGGCTTCTTGCTTCTTACAGCGGGCGCCCATGATGGCAATATAACCTTTGCGGGCGGCTTCTCCAAAAACTCTATGAACAGTTTTTCCCTACAATTTATCTACTAAAGCTGCGTTCAGAGCTCTTAAATTAATCGACTATATGCTATGATTTGTGCACTGTTGATTGTCAATAACAAGTTTGTCATATGGTAACGCGTGCAACCGTTCAGAGCCCTTAATTTTATACGTTATGCGTTGTCGTTTGTAGTTTTCCAGACTTATAGTTAGTAAGTTGTTTTAAAAAAAATCTCGCTCATTAAATCAAATCTAATCCCAGTCTACATCGTAAAGAACGTTTATATTGTATGCCTTTACATAACCTAACAAAATGTCATGTCGTTTGTCGTTGTAGTTTTCCAGACTTATAATGAGTTGTTTTAATGAGACAGACATATAAACACACATTGGCTAATCTCAGTCTACATCGTAAAGAACGTTTATATTGTATGCCTTTACATAACCTAACAAAATGTCATCGTGCCGATTACAACAAATATCACCCAAATAAAAGACGAACAGTAAATATGTTCAATTTAGGTAATTAGGTTAGGTTTACTTAGTAAAAATCTAGAACAACATAATTCAGAAAACGATAATAGATAATAAACATTTTACGCAGACGCAGTAGTCTAAAGACACACAGATGTCACACTATTCGTAACGCACTAATTTCCTTAGCTATAAACGCTGCTTTGAACGTTAAAACTATCTACTAAACTTATCCACAATGCACAGTCATCTAATTTAAAGCGCTTTGAACGTCGCTTTAGTTGTTCTACAGCAATGTTCCCTCTAATTTTTTCGCTGACTGCGCGGTTCAAAAGTATATGGGAGCTAAAATGTTCATAACGTATGTAAAAGTGTGAAAGTAGGACCCCCCCTGTTTGAAATCAAAAATTTTGCACATTGTGCACAAAATACAAAATCGGCGGCGCAACTTTCGAAAAATTACTGAAAAATTACAGTTTAGAGGGAATTTTGATCTGAAATTGCCGCCCTTCTGAAAATACCACCCATCTGAAAATACCGCCCACCTGAAAATGGGTGCGTTTTGTTGTGCCAATTCTGGTTTCGGTTTAATTGGAATACGCGTTTTGTTGCGACAATATTCTCGTTCTATTCATTCTACTCATTCGATGACTCGAGGTCGAACGACTGGAATGAATAAGTGTGGTGGGGATGAAAAGTAATATGTATTTGAATGCAGTTGTTTTCATTTGGTTTTTAAATGTATTAGAATTAAATCTTGGTATTACTGCTTCAAAATTATTTTTACTTTTAGCTGTTTTCTCATTTTGTGTCCTAAAATAAATATACAGGGTGTTTGTTTGAAACGGGGCACCCCGAAAATCTCCTTTATTCCTAAAGATACAAAAAATCTTCAGAACAAAAGTTAAACTAGACAAAAAGGCCCATCTAAAAGTTACTATAAGAATTCTGAGGCACTTCCGGTTTGACCGGAAATGTCAACTTTTGATTTAGCATAGGGAATCGATAATTTTATATGTTTTTCCTAAAAGTACATTAAATTAGCTTTACAATGACACCAAAAAGTCATATTTTTATGTTAACCATTTCAAAATGGCGACCATTTATTTACAAAATAATAATCAACGTAAGGTTTACAAAGTTGAACGTAGCAAGCTTTGAAAACAATAAAACAAGAAACAAAAGATCTCTAAAATAATGTGTGGAAAATAATGGTGGTTTGATCGAACATTTGTATTTTATTATTATTTTTTTAAATAATTGTAAAAAGTAATAGTTTTTTTTTCTAAATAGTCAAATAGTTTATTTTAGAGATATTTTGTTTCTTTTTTTATTGTTTTCAAAGCTTGCTACGTTCAACTTTGTAAAACTTATGTTGCTTATTATTTTGTAAATAAATGGTCGCCATTTTGAAATGGTTAACATAAAAATATGACTTTTTGGTGTCATTGTAAAGCTAATTTAATTTACTTTTAGGAAAAAAATATAAAATTATATATTCCCTATGCTAGATCAAAAGTTGACATCATTTCCGTTGAAACCGGAAGTGCCTCAGAATTCTTATAGTAACCTTTAGATGGGCCTTTTTGTTCTGAAGATTTTTTGTGTCTAAACAAATAAAGGAGATTTTCGGGGTGCCCCTTTTCCAACAAATACCCTGTATACCTATATGATTTTAATATAGTATTGTTAAATCTAAACTTAAAATGTATTTACAATTCAATTATTCGTTCTAAAACATTACGTTCTAGAATATTTGCTTCAAATATAAAGTTTTCTTATTCTGAATTTATTATTTAGATTATCCATTTAGGTGAAATATGTTCGTTATTTGTTCTACAACCATATGACTTAACCTCCATGCAAATGTCATTCCATGTTTACTTCACGATCAAAATTGTCGTTTTCTTGCGCATCAATTCTAGTACTTCGAACCAGCCACCAACAAAACGCACCCAATGCCGCCTGAAGTGACCACCTCACCCCACGCGTTGACCCTGTTGGTAGCCATCTTTTGTACTAAATCTATATATTTTGGGCCCGTTGCCGGCATTGTCTTCTGTACTGCAGCTCGTTTAATAATACTACAAGTTAACGTATTGCCAAGAATGAAATGTTTTTTCTCTAGTCCGTTAATGAGGTTCGGTGATTCATACGTGTAACATAGTGTTTATCTTTAGAAAGGGCAATAATAGAGTAAAAATATATATCTATATACGTTGGTCGTCTCGTCTCGTAAACAAACAATGGCTAGGTTTATATAAAAATGAACATGTCGGGAATGAATCACACGCTATGAACTGCTGAGAAATACCGTTGGTTTTATAATACAGTTTGAATGATGCATGAGAGAAATTCAAACTTTAGATATGTCCGGATTCTTTCAAACTTACACGCGACAAGTGTCATTTGTCTCACATTTTAATATATCCTATACGAAGAAATACCTGCCGCAGATCGATCTGCGGCATTGTCATGCACTCTCACCAAAAATCTTAAAGCCGAATATCTGCGAAAGGATTTTATTAATTTTATCGGTCAATTACATTAGCACAACTAATATCTAGTAAGTACCATATATACCAGTGAATCTCAAGCCTTTATACACCTACAGTCTTTTCAAATATTTCTTTAAAAACCACATTAGCTGTGAACCAATCATCACTCTTCAGTAATCTGTCTTGCGTTACACTTTCAGCGATTTTAATTCTTATGTTTTTCCATTATTTTGATCTTGACAAAGCAACATATAATTGTCCATGGGAAAAGACTGGCTCATATATAAATAATCCCACGAGTTCATAAGTTTATCCCTGTGCCTTGTTTATAGCAACTGCAAATGCTGGTGTAATAGAAAACTGTCATTGAATTGGAGCAAATATTAATTTATTTATTTATTTTAAATAAAATATTCGTATTTGTATAATTTATAGTAGGAATACCTGTTTCCGTTAGACGGATACAGATCGTTGAGCAGTTTCCGAAACGTTTGAAAAATATTTTATATAACTAATGAAGTATTTTTTTTTATATAGCAAGGTTCATTAATATTTTGAAAATTGCGCCTACGGCTTCCATTGGTTGTTTAAGTCATAAACTCCACCCCTCTGATTTCGTATACATTCAAACGTAGAATTAAATTATAATTTCAACTCTTCCCACTGGTTATTAAATTTACGCTTTTAAAAATTAAATGCAACATTTTCCAAAATATAACTAGAATTTCGACAAAATAATTTAAACAAAAGCAAAAAAAAACAGAAAAAATAAAAATTGACGGGAATCGAACACTGGTTTGCAACTTCCGAAGCGAGAAAGTTACCACTGGACTACGGACGTTCACTCGTTGACTGTGTTAAATAGCGGATTAAATATTTTACATATTTTAATTAAAAACACAAAAAATGCGTTTTTTTCCGAAAACATAATCTGATCAAAAATTCCTGTTGTACTATTCCGGTTACACCAATGTACATTATTTAGATTTTTTTCAGATTTTTAGTTTAAACCATCTGAGCTACAGGGTGTGGGACAAATTTTTTTTTGCACAATTTTAGCAAAAAGAGCGTCAAAATAATTTATTTTGCAAAAATAAAATTTTGATCGTTAATCCAAGTACCAAGGGGTTTCATTTGATATCCTACACAGAATTGTAAAAAAATATATTTTTTTCGATGTTATTTGTTCGATGATATTTGTTTATATTTTTAGGGGGATATGATTTTTAGATGTTTTAGTATTTTTCCTATATGCGGGTCAAAGAGTTGTATGAGCATGCCAAATTTCAACTCTCTAGGTTTAGCCGTTTGGCTACAATTTTTACCGAACAGACAGACGACAGACAGACAGACAGACAGACAGACAGACTTACCTACAAAACCCTAAAAAGGTCCTCACTTCTAAAATACAAGTGACGACCTAAAACAAAAGGTCCTCGCCTCGGAAATACAAAGTGATGACGGAATGGCGTAATCAAAAGAACATAAATTCCTTTACAGAACGAGTAACATTAGTTTATTTCGAAGAAAAATCAAGAAATTTTAAATCATCCACATTATGGTTCACGTACTGGAAATTGAAAGCCACATTAATTATTAATAATAATGTAGATATTAGTAAATATTCCAAGCTTATAGCTTATTTTAAACGAAACAGTACGACCGTCTTTAATTGAAAAATATTGTAATGTAACACATGCAAAACCGTATTTTTTTCACTCATGGGATTGCCGAGTCAAATTTGCCATACGTGAAAAAAAGCAATATTTTATGCACTTGATGCATGGATATCTATTTGACGCAAGCATATGAAAAAGATAGATCTGAAGAAAATCAAGTATAACAAGCAAAGATGAAAATCTAGCAAGAAGTGCATTAGAATGGGAAGAAACGAAGACTAAGCCACAAGATACCAAAGTAGAAAGAAATATACAGCCTGACACCAGAAAATGGTTAAAGGGCTTAAGGATAAAATAAGTATTTATTTGGAAATTAGTAATTATTGTTAACTGTGAAACTTTAGTCTGTGCAGATTCGTGTATAGTATTTGTATACGTATGCGGTGTTATGAAATGCGCGGGGCTAAATATAGCGTATCTGGGAGAGTGTCCCGCCAGCGGCCGACATCCATAGACCGTGCCCGATCATCGGATGTTCTGCCTTGTCTAAACAACATGCTTTACCATCTGTTAAACCGCATCTTATGCTCCATTATATTTAGCAGAAGACTTAAATCAACGGTGATTAATTATTAATTTAGATAATTACTTTCTAATATTAGATGACTTGTTGATTTTTATACAAAAGCTTTAGTAAATTATAGTAATAATCATATAATAGTATAATAAAATAGATCTTTGGTAAAATAAATATACAGGATTGCCAAAAATTTATTTACTTTTCACAAAATTCCTGTGATAAATAAATAAATATATACATAAATGTTTTATTTAAACCTTGCCAGGGGCTGAACAAGATTGCATGGCGCCCCTGGCTAAAATTTTTGTCGAGGCCCTTGCATCATGCTGATATTTGTTTACTAGAAATGTCACGTGTACTAAGCAGAGGTGGATACAACCGGCTACCGAGCAAATTTCCGGTGGGCCGATCATTAAATGGGCCGGTTGGGCCTATAATAAAAAACATGACAAAACATTAAAAAAATTAAGAGGTCAAAGCGTTAAAAATTATCTATTAATATCTCTCATTTAACTGAATTGAAGTAGAAACAATAAATATTAAGGTAATATAAAAATGATGACTAGGGAGCCGACATAACAATGTCGGCTTGTGGTGAAATGGAAATATTGCGTAAAAGGCGTTTGATTAGATGCCGCAAGTATCTAATAATATGCTGCATGTCGCTTTTATTGAATTATTCGGTTTCGCTTAATACTGTACATGACATATTCCTTTTCACTTTAATATTGATATTTGGTTTTTGAGTATCTTACACATTTATTACATGGTCTTCAAATTTACTTAACACACAAGAACAGATTGACATAAAAATAAGTACTAATTTTACTGAAAAACAGTTAAGGAAACTAGTTGTTAATCCTATTCAAAATTTGCAAAAAAAATTTGAAATTGAAACTCACAATGTAATTTTCAAAATATTGGTTTCCAGTTAAGAATAAAAATAACGAAATAATGGACGGTTATATGCTGATATTGCACTTTTATCTCCTGTAAATTTTGACAAGGTAATAAATGAAATACCTTCAAATAGGTTAACAAAGCTAGTTGAACTATTGAAAATTTGAATATTTTCAATTGAAAAGATTTTAAAAAAATCTCTAAATAATTTTTCGTCTCACCACATCGACGAAACAGTACACGAGAACGATGAACAAGGTGAAGAAGAAAATGAAGAAATAGTAAGTGAGGAAGAAGAGGTAGAAATTAAAAACAAAAATAGTGAGTCAGTTTTGCAAGAGCTGTAAAAATTGTATTCATTCAAAGAAGGTATTATTAGGTATTACTATTATTTTCTACTTTACGCTTGGGCCGACATCGCAATTCCCGGGCAACTCCCGGGCCGGTTTAGTTCTATCTATCCGCCCCTGTACTAAGTGGCATTCCATTATCATCAACTAAAGTATTTTTTGACGAAGGTTCTGAACAGTAAACAACAATTTGAATTGGTTACGTAGGCTAAACCTTAAGGCGGCGCACAACCCTATAGTTCTCAATAGTTTCTTATACAAAACTAATAATTGGAAATAAAATTAATAACAATCTATATATCAAAATTTGCAGCGAATTTTTATCTATCCAATAGGATATTTTAAATTGTAGAAAAAACTGTTATGTAATTGTAAATAAGCAAATTACATTTTAAACGCCATCTTGTAAACCAATCGACGCATATTTGCGTACGATGCGGAGAATTGTAGCTAAAGCTTCATTCTACAAAAAGGTTTGTAGCTATTTTGTGCTATTATGAAAACTACTTATAGTTATTGTACTTGGTAGTCTATATTTGTCGCCATCTTGAATCTGCCGCGGTTCTCAAAATAGGTTTTACGGGTAAAAATGATTTAATTTTTGTGAAGAATACGTGTACCAAGCGGCATTCCATTATCATCAAGTATAATGTTTTTCGACGAGGGTTCTAAAATATAAGTAATCAAGTCAAAAAAAATGTTGACGTATTATTTGAACATTTATACACAAAACTATATGAATATAAAAGTTATTTGAAACCCATAAATAGATGTAAAAAATTACAGAACAATGTTGCAGGTGTCAATTATTAAGTTATTGAGCGATAACATTTTTACAATAAATGTTTCTACAATTAAAAATATCCTATTAGATAGATAAAAATTCGGTGCAAAATTTGATATATAGATTGATACTAATTTTATTTCAGATTATTAGTTTTGTATAAGAAATTGGTAACCTCTGGGGGTTATACGCAGCCTTAAGAGATATATTGACATAATACAGACAAAAAATGTAGATCTTAACTAGAGCTAAAAAAAAAGTCCACGATAGCATATACCTATCATGCGCTGAAATCGTGTACTGGGCAATTTTCTGTTTTTAATCGTAATAGTTTTTGTATTATAAAGTTTTATAAGAAGTCCAAAAGAACACTGAATATTATTATATAATCAATAAATGCCTACAGTGGATATGTTTTGTTGGTTCCCAAGCCGAAGTTGTGAAGTGTATTATTTCTTCATTGTATTTTATTGAATTTATAAGCCATCTTTGACAAAGTAGTTTCTGAAAACTGATACTGTCGCCCTGATGATGTAACTAATATAGCAGACAGCACGGAAAGGAGGTGTTATTCTGGTACCCAACAAACGTCTTGTCTTTCAGGCTAATAAAATGAATGAGCAGGGCCATGTGGGTGCATAAACTTTATCAAGACGACATTTTCGACAGTAAAGTTTCGTTTTGTGTGCTGTTCCACCATGGACGCTACCACGTCCGCTTGTGAATCTCATATTAAGGTTTGATAAAGATACTACGTTGCCTATCGAATAACATGAGTTACAAAGAACACTGGTCCCTAGATTTGTCATTTTTACTGATGGATCAAAATCCGGAATCAGGGTTGGGTGTGCGTTCGTTGTCTTGAACCCACGTCAACAGTTTCAGTATCGTCTGCACTCTATAACGAGTGTGTACACTGCTGAGCTGTACGCCATTTTCAAGGCCTTGTTTTGTTTCGTCAGAGCGAAGTCGGCCAAGTGTTATCTTGACGGACTCGCTGAGCGCTCTGAACAGTATCTAAGATCCAGATACAGTACATCCTCTTGTACTAAAGATCCGGTTGCTACTCCACAATCTGAATGCTCAGAAAGTGAGGGTAGAGCTGATTTGGATACCGGGACATGTTGGTATTAAAGGTAATGAAGCGGCAGATGCTGCTGCAAAAGCCGCCTCCCACAGACCTATGATTGATGTGAGTTTCATATTTTCAGATGACGCAAAGAGTCATCTGAAACATCTTGTTTTAGCCATGTGGCAACATGAGTGGAGCAGCATACAGAACGTTAAGTTGGGATAGATTAAGGGAGACGTTAAACCATGGGGTTCTTCCTGCAGGATTAACCGCAGGGAGGAAACCGCCATCATACGCATCCGTATAGGCCACTGTTGGTGGACCCATGGGCACCTTCTTCGAGATGAAGACTTCCCTCTCTGTGAGACGTATAACACAAATTTGTCTGTGTTACACTTTTTAACTGAATATGTACAGTTCGAGGATGTCAGGGAGGGTTTAGGCCTGTGCTATGACCTGTCAGTTGCTTTAGGTGACGACAGAGTGCTCATGGACAGGCTGATACTCTTCCTGAGAGAATCGAACTTACTGTTTTATTTGTGATGTCTTGCACCTTATTTTAATGTGTTTTATTACTAACCTGTGATATTCGATGGTAATTGGGCCCTTTACAGCCTCTTACTATCACCCTGCTTCTGTTCATTTTTTCGAACAGACTTTTTATTTTATTTATTTGTATTTGTCCGTGCAAGATTTCTTTTATTGAGTATGCGTATATTTAATGATTTTATTTATTTATTTATTGTCTAATTTATTGTTTTTAATATGTAGTGTAGTAATTTAAATGGGCTGCGTTAGGCGCAAATAGCCTTTGTTGCTGTGCTCCAAAAATATTAAATAACTAACTAACATTTTGGACAATGACGTTAGAGGGGCAGGTGAGCGAAAGAACAGTAGGGGTAGACCAAGGCTAGAGTACATAAAACAGATAATGGAAGACATGAATTTCAACACGTATGTTGAACTTAAAAAACTGACTGAGAACAGGAAATCATATAGAAATACTACAAACCAACCTATGGGCTGAAAACTTAAGGAGGAAGATCCATTGACACCATATTTTCTCTGCATTCCCCCTTCTTGGGCTAGAGCCCTGTGTTTTGTTTCGTCAGAGCAAAGTCGGTCAAGTGTTATCTTGACGGACTCGCTGAGCGCTCTGAACAGTATCCAAGATCCAGATCCAGTGCATCCTCTTGTACTAAAGATCCGGTTGCTACTCTGCAATCTGAATGCCCAGAATGTGAGGGTGGAGCTGTTTTGGATACCGGGACATGTTGGTATTAAAGGCAACGAAGCGGCTGACGTAGCTGCAAAAGCCGCCTCCCACAGACCTATGATTGATGTGAGTTTCATATTTCCATATGATGCAAAGAGTCATCTGAAACATCTTGTTTTAGCCATGTGGCAACATGAGTGGAGCAGCATACAGAACGTTAAGTTGAGACAGATTAAGAGAGATGTTAAACCATGGGGTTCTTCCTGCAGGATTAACCGCAGGGAGGAAACCGCCATCACACGCCTTCGTATAGGTCACTGTTGGTGAACCCATGGGCACCTTCTTCGAGGTGAAGAGTCCCCTATCTGTGAAACGTGTAACACACATTTGTCTGTCTTACACTTTTTAACCGAATATGCGCAGTTCGAGGATATTAGGGAGAGGCTAGGCCTGTGCTATGTACAGTTGTTTTAGGTGACGACAGAGTACTCATGGACAGGCTGATACTCTTCCTGAGAGAATCGAACTTACTGTTTTATGTGTGAAGTCTTGCACCTTATTTTAATTTGTTCTATTTCTAAACATGTATGTATGTGTAACGAGTATGTGTAATTTTATTGATTTTATCTATCTATTAATTGTTTAATTTATTGTTTTTAATATGTAGTGTAGTCATTTAGATGGGCTGCGTTAGGCGCAAATAGCCTTTGTTGTTGTGCGCCAAAAATTTTAACTAACTCACTAACCTTCTTGGGCTAGAGACGGAAAGAAAAAATACTGTTTTTTTTAATCTATGCAACTGTAAGATCAAGATTTACATGGCGCGATGAACTTTCCAATAGATATGCGTGTTAAATTTCAAAGAGTGTTTTTTTATTGTAAAATTTTGACGACAACGATGCAAGATGCAGAATTTGAATCATATGACACTCTACGTGAGCAAACATTCACATCCATATCAATTATACTAACCTACATATAGCTATTTAAATCCTTATACTGTTTCCTATAATTTATTGCACATTCTATATCCTTTCCTTTACAGGCAATTTTAGTAAAAGTAATTCTATTCTCTCTAAGAATATATTAGACTTTAGGTCGTTTAAAAAATATGTATTTTTATCTATTACCAGTTGACAAATATGGTAAAACATGATTTTCTGACATAATTCTATAAAACCATATACTGACCAAGGCCTATTAGATTGTCCTACTAAAATATTAATAGCTTGTAATTAACAAGAATTATTTGATGTTTGTATATTTTTTGTAGTAGACCACACAAATGGAAGGTCAATTCGATTAATAAGGTTGTCCGGATGTGTTGAGTGATATCGGAAAATGATGGATCCATTGCCGGTGTTATTAATTTTTCCCCGGTCAAAAATATATAGTTCTTTTGTGTGTTTAACAATTTACTAATAAAAATAATAATAATAGATTCCCACCGTTAATATGACGCATAGGGCAGTGTAGGGTATAGGTAACGACTCTGTCTCTAGATCTTCAGCCCATAAACGTTCCACAGTAATCTAACCGAACCGAAATTATCTCTACCGTACTGCTACTATATACAAGGTGTCTCAAAAGAAATTTTATATTTATTTAGCTTACTGCGTGAACGCAACGTATCCTAGGGGCGCGGGGGTTATGTCAATCGGTAGCCTGGCTTTTGGGAATTCAGTCGCTATGGAGCGTTTCTCGGGAGCAGACCGCGCGTTATGCGTGCGAGAGTTTTACAAAAACGGTGATTCGGCGACTGTAGCGCGTAGAAAATTCTGCAGTATTCGAGGTTTTCGCCACTTAAATGATGCCCCAAGCATTCCTCTCATTCGACATTGGGTTAAAAAATTTGAAGAGACTGGTACAACGCTGGATAAATCAAAATCCGGGCGACCTAGGTCATCAAGAACGGTAGAAAACGTGGAGAATGTTAATCAGTCTGTTCGTGACGACCCGAACCTTTCAATTCGGAAGCGCGCAAATGCTTTAAATGTGCATAGATCATCATTACATCGCATTATGCACAAAGACCTAAAGCTGCACCCCTACAAAATTCAATTGGTGCAAGAATTAAAGCCCCAAGATGCCAGTCAGAGGCTTAATTTCGTAAGGTGATTGAGCGATTTTCAACGTTTACCAACATTTTGTTTTCGGATGAAGCTCATTTTCATCTTAATGGCCACGTAAATAAGCAGAACTGCCGCTACTGGAGTGCAACGAATCCGAAACGCAAACATCAGAAACCCCTACATTCGCCTAAAGTGACCGTATGGGCTGCGATGTCGGCGCGAGGAATTATCGGCCCTTTTTTGAAGACGAAAGGGGGCGTGCAGTTACAGTGAATTCAGAGCGTTATGTGGAGATGTTAGACAACTTCTTGGTACCTGAACTGCAAAACTTTCCTGGCTATAACCAAAGAACATGGTTCCAACAGGACGGAGCAACTTCACACACGTCCAATATGTCTCTGCCACGTGTTCGTGAAATTTTCTCAGGCAAATTGATCTCCCGGAGAGGTGACATAAATTGGCCTCCACGCAGTCCAAATTTAACCCCTATGGACTTTTTCCTATGGGGTTATCTTAAATCTAAAGTTTACGCCAATAAACCGACTTCACTGGCGCATTTGAAAGAAAATATCCGTCACGAAATGGCAGCCATCCCTGAGTCCACCTGCCGAGACGTCATAAGTAATTTTACTGTGCGATTAAATGAGTGCCGAGAACGCGAGGGTCTACATTTAGACGATATTATTTTTAAGAAATAAATCCCCAAAAAGTGTATTTTAATAATTAATAAACATTTTTTCTATATACGGCTTGCTTTTTTTTTAATCGATCCACTAAATATAAAATTTCTTTTGAGACACCTTGTATTAAGCATTGGCTTTCCACTCCAAAGAGTGTAGTTCCAGGTCTACAACTTTCACGGTCGGTCACGGTATATACGAGGGGTGGTAGAAACTAATCAGCCTAGGCAAAGGGATGGCGCCACCAGTATCAAAAAATGTTGTTTTTCGTAAATCTTAACCTTCAAATGACTACTGTAAATTTTTTAAATAGCTGCGTCATTAGTTTGTGTTTTACAGTCATTGAAAGCGAACCACTTTCGCATTTTTACAAAATTGAATAAAATCGAATATCGTGCAGTGATTAGATACTTGTTTTTGAAAAAGAAAACGAGCGATGAGATCAACACCGAATTAAACGATGTTTATGAGGACTTTGCACCTTTGATATCAACAATTTTGATGATGAGCGTCCAGCTGTCCGAAAGAGGTCACCACGCTAGAAATGGTCGATAAAATCCATGGATAATCGACGATCGACGAGTGACTAAGCGCGAGGCTACGGGCATCTCAGCATCAACCGAACGGGTGCTCAACATTTTGCATGCATATTTAGGAATGAGAAAGGTCTCTGCCAGATGGGTGTCGTATTTTCTCTCAGTCGACAACAAACGCGATTGTCTGACCATTTCGAAGGAATGTTTGGCGATGTTCAACCGCGATAAGAAGAATTTTGGCGCCGTTTCGTAACCGTGGACGAAAAATTAATCCAGCACAACACACCAGAGTCCAAGGAACAGTCGAAACAGTGGACTGCTCCTGGCGAATCGAAGTCGAAGAAGGCCAGGGTGGGTCTGTCGGCCAATATAGTCATGGCCATAGTTTTTTGGGATGCGCACGGTATCATTCACATCGACCACCTGGAAAAGGGAAGACGATTACGACCGTATATTATGCAGAGCTGTTGGACTGATTCGACGCCGATTTGAAGCGAAAGCGGCCGCATTTGGCGATAAAAAAAGTGCCGTTCCACCAAGACAACGCATCGATCAACAAGTGCGCAGTCGCAATGTCAAAATTCCATAAATTGCGTTACGAATTAATGACGCACTGGACACTGTCCAAAGTTATAGCAGGGCGGCTGGCATGAAATTTGTCTTGGACAAACATGCAGGCCTTCACATAAAACGAAGTCGAGGTGTAGGTAAAGACGCGGATGTTCCGCTGGTCGGCGGGAGTATCGTCTATCATCCAGATGCTGGGGAGACTTACATGTTCCTGGGTATTGCTAAGAGCAGACTCGATGACTTAAATGTCTCTCCGCAACTGTATGTCGCTAATTAGGTGTATATGGTCCTCTTAGCTGTCTAGGCGGAATAAGATCTCCGCCACAAACATGTTTGCTGTCTCATATCTGTCTTATATCTTTAGTGTCCTTAAGTGTAACATCAAAGAGTTGCAGTCCTTGAACAAAGAGACCAGAAAAATCTTGAGCATCCACCGTAACCTACATAAAAATCCTCCGTCCAGTATATTTATCTCTTCCGTCATCTTGGAGGTAGAGTCCCGTCATTTACGAATTTAGTAAAGGCCTAACTCAAGAACAATGCATAGATTCGCTTCGTTCAACTTTCGATAATAAAGCACCATCAGTAAAGACTGTTTACAATTGGTTTGCAGAATTTCGTGGTCGTGCGTCCGTCAGTGATGCATCTCGTGAAGGTCGACCAAAATCGGTTGTGATTCAAAAAAACATCGATGCTGTGCGTAAAATGATTGAAGAAGATCGGCATGTGACTTACCGTGAGATAGAAGCATCCTTTGGCATATCGCAGATTGCAATACATTCGATTTTGCTTGAACATTTAGCTGTGAAAAAGATCTGTTCCCTATGGATTCCGCATAATTTGACCAAGGCTCGTGTTGATTGGTGTAAGGGAATGCTAAAAAAATTCAACCTAGGCACCGCAAAATCTGTATACAACATCGTTACAGGTGACGAAACTTGGATTTATTCATATGAACCGGAAACTAAGCAACAATCCACTGTTTGGGTCTTCCAAGATGAACCGAAATCCACAGTAGTTGTTCGTTCACGAAGCACTTGTCTCAAGAAAATGATCGCTTGTCTCTTCGGTTATACTGGACATATCGCAACCATTCCTTTAGAGGATCGGAGAACAGTTAATGCTGAATAGTATACAACAATTTGTTTGCCAGAAGTCATCGACAAAATCAGGAAAAACAATCAAAAACGTCGCATCAGTCATAACGATGCAAGCTCCCCCACAGCACGTCAAACAATTGATTATTTGAAGGAGAAAAACATCGAATTAATGTCTCATTGCCCGTATTCACCTGATTTATTCCCTAACGACTTTTTTTGTTCCCCAATGTGAAACAAAAAATAAGTGGACAGCTATTTTCATCTCCTCACGAACCGTTAAAGCCTTCGAAAACCATGTTTTTGAGATACCAACTTCAGAGTGGAAAAAATGTTAAAGACGAATATTTTGAAAAACAATAAAACAGTTTGTTCCAAAAAAAAAAAAAATTCTTTCTTAGTATTTGTAAAAACTTAAAAGGTAGCCCTCGTATAAGCTTGTGTCTTGTGTATAGACCCACTTGTTTAGGTAGCTATACTAGCGTCGGCGAATCAGTGCAGTTACGTCACACACATATTGTTCCAAACAATACATTCGTTTGTTTCGTATTGTGACGTAACTGCACAGATTCGCCGACGCTAGTATAGCACAACGACCATGTTTAGTTTGTAGACGATTCAATTTCGTCGAAAGATATTTTGGCAAGTCAGATCCAGCAGGTTTTTTTGTAAGCTCGATGGTGAATGGTTTTTTATGATGAAAATTCAACAAAGAAAACATTATGTCTTTTATATTAGTATTTTTTATATGTTAAAAAGTATTTCATAAGTGAAGTAAGAAGTGCTGTACTGCTAGTTTTGTAAATATTTCTAAAATATGTTCTCCTAATTAATTTAATTAAATTACTGTGTAAAATATTGGCTTGTGTATCGTTGTATTTAATTTATTTGCAATTAGGCAAATCCCACGAAATGAAATATGCTGTAGTGGCTACTTCCGCATCATTAGGGTCGTTTTATTGTACTTGGATCTCCAGAATTACAACATACAGAAATAAACCAGCCACACGTATTCTGTCACATTCCGGGAATAATGCAACATATTATATCATACAAGTATATATGTGTGTTTGTATATCATGTGTGTATATTTATATATGTATAGTATGTGTGTATGTATGTGAGTAATTTTTAGACAAATATTGGAGTGTTTTCGAGGAATAATGCCAGACTACAGTTTTCCCAATTCAAAAAATTGATGTGGTGTGAATTTGTACACATTTCAGGATTTTGTAGGTATTTAGTAAGTGTTAACAAATTATGGGTACATATCACGGTCCGTAGACTATACGGCTGCCTCACTTCGGGTGATGGTGACGTACTTCAGTATGCCTAATACACAGCATTTGTGTAGGTTGCTATGTTATTGATAGTTTTTATTTACGGGGTGTTCTTGTTATGGACGTGGGTTTAACTCCTGCTTATGTCAAATAATTACAGTGTAAAAATATTTATACAAATTACAGGTGCTGCTTCGCCGTTCGCAACCAACTATAAAATGTAGGTGCCTTTTAGTGTACGCTAGAAATGGACGTAATACTCAGCATATTACTCCTGAATATACCCAGATTTTAAATATGGTCATGAAACCTGGAAACAGAAGGCCTTGGCTCACCTCGGACTATAGCGGTAATACTGATAGTTGAAATCATCTCTTGATTACAGTTCTGCTCTGCTTACTTTTATTTACTTACTTATAGGTATAGTTAGTTAAAATATTTGGCGCACAGCATCTCTAGCTATTAGCATCCATCACACTCCATTTACTTATCTATACTAATATATAAATTAGTTCGTTTGTGCGTATGTATACAGGGTGTTTGTTTGAAACGGGGCACCCCGAAAATCGCCTTTATTTGTAAAGATACAAAAAATCTTCAGAACAAAAGTTAAACTAGACAAAAAGGCCCATCTAAAAGTTACTATAAGAATTCTGAGGCACTTCCGGTTTCACCGGAAATGATGTCATCTTTTGATCTAGCATAGGGAATCGATAATTTTATATTTTTTTCCTAAAAGTACATTAAATTAGCTTTACAATGACACCAAAAAATCATATTTTTATGTTAACCATTTCAAAATGGCGACCATTTATTTACAAAATAATAATCAACATAAGTTTTACAAAGTTGAACGTAGCAAGCTTTGAAAACAATAAAAAAGAAACAAAATATCTCTAACCGCATTTCTTTTGCACTCTCCGTATATAAGAACCATATCTGTCATCTCTTCGTTGGTATATCGTACATAAACCATAATTAGGTACAAATAACGACTTACTACCAATTAACACAATTTTTTTTTTTCAAACAAAAATAAGCAAAATAAACTATTAAATTCTTGATATTTATAAAACATTTATTGAAAAATAAAAATTTAAGTTATTTCATATAATAACTAGTTATAACAGTTTATTTTAGAGATATTTTATTTCTTTTTTTATTGTTTTCAAAGATTGCTACGTTCAACTTTGTAAAACTTATGTTGATTATTATTTTGTAAATAAATGGTCGCCATTTTGAAATGGTTAACATAAAAATATGACTTTTTGGTGTCATTGTAAAGCTAATTTAATGTACTTTTAGGAAAAAAAATATATAAAATTATCGATTCCCTATACTAGATCAAAAGTTTACATTTAAGTGCGTCAGAATTCTTATAGTAACCTTTAGATGGGCCTTTTTGTCTAGTTTAACTTTTGTTTTGAAGATTTTTTGTATCTTTACAAATAAAGGAGATTTTCGGGGTGCCCTGTTTCAAACAAACACCCTGTATGCACATGTATGTAAGTTCCCTTAATGAACGACTGCACTAAATTTAAAAAGAAATACAACGTGCTCATAGCATCGTTTATGGCACAATAAGCCTATTTTTATGATTCTCAGGGTCCTTGATTTTTGCAGTTTTTGTGTTTTTGACAAAAGTGTTTTTTTAATTCATGGCTAAATTATGGATAATAATGTATGGATGTATGGATTTTTTGTATTTATGGTTAAGGTAGTGTATGTCTTTTTTGAAATTAAAAATATAATAAAAAAAAAAAAATAACAGCTGAGAATCGAGTTCATGTGTGTAGTGTTCACTTGGATCCACCTACTATAGTACGTCATGATCCAACCTATTGTTTTACTTACTTTAGTATTTTGTTTTCAGCTATGAAAGAAAAATAAATCATGTATAGTATTGAAATACTTATAAAACAAATAATACATTGTTAATAGTCAAAAAAATGTTTCTGTAACTAAAACATTACAGAAACTAAGTCATTTATTAATATATTTCTTATCAATGTAATGAAGACTTGAATACGAAGCAAATAAAGAAAAAATCGCTGGGTTTTTTTTAATTTAAATTTTATTGAGACGATATTTTCGCAAATTATTTAAATATTGTATCAAAAAATAGAAGATCTTAGTACTAGTAAAACTATTGATTTTGATGTGATTATAGAAAAAATATTCCTATACATCCGGCATTCTGTTGGCTTCTCACACATATTCAAAAGAATGTCATTGAAAAAGTACAACATAAATTCTTGAAGTTCATCTATTTTAAAGTTATGGGATCCTACCCCCTCGATCGATCTCTCATATAGTACCCTTTTTAATAATTTTTCCACCAAATGTGAGCGTCGTGAGTTAAATTCCATAAGTTATCTGGAAAAATTAACATCAAATCTAATTGACTTTCCTTTCAACAATTAAATTTTCACATCCCATCTTTCCGTACAAGGCATTCCTCACTTTTTACCGACCGCCAACATATAGAGGGAGGTATTGTGATCATATCGATTTTGACATTTCGAGATTTCGATGGATCTCCACGAATTGAGTTTTACACTCTACATAACGTTTTGATTTTTTTTTAGCATGATGTCTGTCGGTCTGTCTGTCTGTCCGTCTGTATGTCTGTCCGTCTTTGTCTGTACGTCTGTCTGTCCATCTGTCTGTCCATCTGTGTACACGTGCAAAGCAAATTCGGCTGAAAGGATTTTTATTAAACTTCACATTTAAGCTTTTGCCATCAATGGCACGAGTTGATCAACTTTTGGTAAAAATCGGTTGATTAAAAATGGGAGTTTACTCGTGTCGATTTTAATATTTTTGTGAATATTTCACAACAGAAAAATATTTCGAAAAAATTTATTGAACAAAAGTTGCTATAAAAGCAATAACTTTATATTTTTTATCTTCCCCAGGCACATACCAATCTATTCCTTAAATCCCCATTGAACATGATGTGTTTATATTGTGAGCAGAATACAATACTTGAACTGTTCTAGTAATTACTCATTTTTATATATTGTATTTCTTATGTTTTATAGTTTTTATTTTAAAGTCTTAATATTGTAATTATATTCCTCTCCAATTTTGGAGCTATTGGGACAGATGTATTCAATAAATAAGTATTAATTACAAAAGACTGAAATTTGTGAAAAATACAACTGCACATAATTTTTTTTGTTATAGCTAGGGTGTCAATATTTACAAAACATAAAACCAGGACACCTACCTCATGTACCAACATACCCCCTCCCCCTTTATATGAAAAAGGGACATTTGTAAGGATGAAATGGATCAAATTAAATATTACTTTCAATACAGTTTACTAAATTAATTTGAAAAATATGAAGAGAAAATATAAAAAATAATTTTGTAGTAATATAATAAAAATCACATTCTGGTATAATCACAGCTTTAGTAATAATATTATTACATAAATATATTAAAAAAATTAACATTTTGTTAAATTACAGTGCACTTATTTATCATTATAAAGGATTATAATAAAAATGGTATTATTTTGTTTGCTGTTTTTAATAGTATTGTTAGTAAACTGATGTTTGGCAATTTTATGATATATGTAGTACTAGTATCCCCAATTATGGGGACTACTTGTAAATACTTACTACGTCAGTGAGTGAAATAAAGAAATCGGGGCATTTAAGCGCCCCGAATACATCTTTCGGGGCACCGGGACGGCTTCCTTGCAATTGGAACAAATCCCTGAAAACAGAAAGCAGTGCTGCTCGGGCCGCTCCGCATTGTGCGGGCACTGGATGTGGCGTAATTTCCGCGGCTGCATATCGCCAGGGTTTGGGATGCAGTCGTGTGTATTTAGCTCCACTAGTCTCTAGTATGACGTGGCTCAAAAGGTTGCTGAAGTTTGAGATTAGTGGACGCTTGTCAAGACCTGACAAATCCCAAAATAATAATTTCTTTATTGACCAAATTACAAAGTACATTGTTTTTAGTCAGTCAATACAAAATATAAATAAAAATAGCGTCAACCATGAAAAGAAAATACACAGATAATAATTATACAAATAAATTGAAAACATTAAATTAAATACAAAATTATAAACAAATTAAAAATAAATACAAAAGTCATAAGAGTAAAAAAAAAAAATTAACAAATGAGCAAAAATGATATTTGTTACGTTACCAAGAATCAATTTCATGCTTATTGATGACATAGGTACAATATAAAATTTTAAAAATTATAAATAACTTTGAAAATAAAAACATTGAAATAAATAAAATTAAATTAAAATAAAGAAAAAAAAATAAAATGTATCTATATTTCAGATAAAAACTACAAATTGAGATTAAAAAAATCTGATAATTCATAAATTGGATTATCCGTTAAACATTTTTAATTTTAGCTTTGAATTTTAAGTGAGTCAACAATCTGATTTCCTCTGGCAAAAAATTAAAAAACTTAATAGAGTAGTAATTTGTACTATTTCTAGACTTATCTAGCCTTAGGTAATTGGGGCAAATATCATTTTTGTGTCTCGTGTTGTACAGATGAATTTTGTCAAATGTTGTACAAGAAGATACGTTTTTGTGTGCATACAATAAACAATGATAAATATATAGAGACGGAAAAGTCATAATTTTTAAGGTAGAAAAAATGTTTTTACAATTTTGCCTATATGATGCTCCAAATATTAACCTAACTACACGACGCTGCAAAGCAAATATTCTTTTTGCCGGTGACGAATGACCCCAAACTAAAATACAATAGGAAATATTTGATTGGAATAGACCGTAATAAGCTTTTAACATTATGTCAACAGTAACCACCTTGGATAAATTTCTGATTAAATAAATGACCTTAATCAGTTTACCACTTAGAATATCAACATGTTGATCCCATTTAAGATGAGGATCAACATAAACACCTAAAAATTTAACATATTCTGGGTTATCAAAATCGTGATTTTTTGTTGTAATAAGCAAGAGTTGAGTTTTATCGGAGTTTAGTGTTAATTTATTAGATATAAACCATAAATTAGCATTTTCTTGCTGAGTAATATTATCATCAAAAACTTTACACAAAGATTTTGACCTGATAACTAAGGTGGTATCATCAGCATATAAAATTGATTTTGTTGCAATATTGTTCGGGAGATCATTGATATAAATTAAGAACAACAATGGGCCCAGTACAGATCCCTGCGGTACACCAAATTCAACAGGAAAAACATCCGATTTATTATTACCAACATTAATAAACTGTTTTCTATTGGACAAATAAGAAAGTATACATCTGCAACTGTCTTCATTAAAGCCATATACCTTAAGTTTGGATATTAGTATTTCATGACAAATACAATCGAATGCTTTACATAAATCAAGAAAAATGGTTAGACAGAATTCGCCAGATTCCAAACCATCAGATACTGCAACCATGAAGTCCAAAATAGCGTCAGTTGTCGATTTATTGTTTCTAAACCCAAACTGACAGTTATTAATAATTTCATTTTCTTCTAAGTACTGCATAATTTGTGAGGCCAATATTTTTTCTAAAATTTTTGAAAAAATTGGCAATAATGAAATGGGACGATAGTTATTTAGATCTGAAGGATCGCCTTTTTTAAAAAGTGGTAATACCTTTGCAAGTTTTAAGGCATCAGGGAAGCAATTTGAAGATATACAGTTATTAAATACTTTAGTCAGTGGAATAATTATAGTATCTTTTACAGATTTGATTAAATCCACAGTTAGGTCATAGGTATCTCGAGTAAAACCGTTTTTTAATGAATTTATGGTATCTCTCAAATGGTATCTCTCAAATTAAATCGGGAGTACCAACTTTAACTCCGATTCCACCACAAAGTATTGACTCTGATTCCTCAAGTCCGACTACTTGATTCCGAACTCCGATTCAACAGCTCTAGTTTTGCTACTTCAGTAAAGGCTTCTAAAACTTATCTTAAACCTTACTAAAAATTAATCATTTCGCTAAATTTCATTAACCTTACGTAATGTGACCTTCTGAACACGAACCTTGGCTTTGCATTTAAAGATTATATACCATATATAGCATAGCACTACTCAGCAACCAATATGGCTTAAACTAAGTAAATTTACCCAACTTCAACCCTTAATTCCACCCCATAATCACGTTTAAGGGTTGTGGGACGAGTTAGTGTTGATCTAGGTCATTTCTGCATTGTTCAGGGTGGGTTTTGGCAGATTTTGTAGCCATTTGCGTTGGTGTACAGCCTTGTTTAGTTATATTGGTTAGTAGGTCATACTGGTTGGTTCGTCATCGAGTTATAAAGATTGTTTTCACTACATCTGGCTTCACTTTTACTTTTAAACATCTAATTTAAGAATATTGTTTATTTATTTAATTTTTTAGGTTACCTTTGAATATAAAAAAAATTATGTTTTAATCTTCAGATCTAAGGTGACCAAGATAGAAGATAGAAGTCTTAATTTCGAAATCACCAATTTAAGAATTAATTTGTTGAATTAATTTTTGCTGGTCTTTAGTAACTTCTAACTTCTAAAATCTAGTAACTTTTATCGATTGAACTGAAATTTTAGCTATTTTGTTTAAGCTGATGTAAATCACACATGTTGTTCCAAATATTTAAGCGGAACTAAAAGAAATTTTAATTATCTTAAGTTGTCACTCACTAACTTTTTAACTACAGAAGTTGGCTTTTGCTAAAGAAGTGATCAAAAGCTTCATTCAATATCCACAAATTACTACATTTGAAAATCTAGTTCCGCTTAAACCAAACAACCATTCATTTTTCAAAAATACAAATGTCATTTACATTACATTTTTTGATTTTTTGAAAAATACTTGGAACAAATGTCACATTTCTTAAATTTTTATGCCCTACAAAAATTTTAATATGTATTATATAGCTTATTCCAAACGTTTAAGCGGAACTAAATGGGAGTTTCGTTTTCTTAAGTTGTTACGAGAATTGAGCTGCCTAGTTTATTTCATAATACATGTTGGCAGAAAAAATTCATGTAAAATTTAAAAATGACAAGTAACATTTTTTATAAAAAATAGAATAATTTAGCCTGTTTCTTTGGTTTAAGCGGAACTATATTTTGAATTCTAGTAACTTTTACCGTTTAATTGAGGCTTTTGCTCATCTTGTGTAGAAAAGCCCACTTCAAACCTTAAAAGTAGTGCTCATGACAACTTACAAAAATGAAAATTCCAATTAGTTCCGCTTAAACGTTTGGAATAACTTACACATTTTTCCATTTTTGGAAGACGATTAATTTAAAAAAAATGGTATTATTAAGAATGACACAAAAAATCAAAATGTAATGCAAATGACTTTTCAACTTAACCTAGAATATAAAATGTATGATTTACAAAGATTAAACAAAACAGCCAAAAGCCCGATTCAATAGATAAAATTTACTAGATTTTAAAATCTAGTTCCGCTTAAATGTTTGGAATAGACTATAGTGTTTTCACTTTTGTAAAAAAAAACTTAATTTTAATTTCAATTGTTTGCACCTTTAAAACTGTATGTAATGTTGGTATTACAAATGTAAAACCATTTTAAAAATCTGAAATATGTTTTACAGTGTAAGGGGTTTTTTAATATGACATTTACATTCAGTAATAAAATATAAAATTATAGGCTATTCCAAACGTTTAAGCAGAACTAAATAAAATTTTAATTTTTTTAAGTTGTCACAATCTAGCTTTTAAACTATTGAAATGGGCTTTTGCTAAACAAAATGATCAAAAGCCGTTTTCAAAATCTTGTTCCGCTTAAATCAAATAAACAGACTATAACGGAAATAACCAGATCAAGTTTTTCTTTACAAAACAATATATAAAAAAATCGTCAGAGCAGGCTGAGAAAAAATCACATATAGGCTATTCCAAATTACTTTCATCGGTTGAATCGTGCTTTTTGGGTGTTTTTCTTAAGCTTTGTAAATCATACTTACAATAAACATTTTTTGGTTAAGGTTAATATCATTTTAAAATGTCATTTTCTTTATATTTTGATTTTTTGTGTCATTCGTTTCCATGGTTTCACTGTTGGAATTTTAAATTTTGACATTCCAACGTGAAAAATGAAATAACCCAAGTAAGGTCCCTACTCGTGACAACCTAAAAAAACGAAATTCTCATTTAGTTCCGCCTAAACGTTTGGAATAGCCGGTACTATAAACGATTTTTGTTGTAGTATATATTTTTCTGTCAAGTCAATAATAAGGCAGATATTTAATAAACAATTTTAACCCCAAAACACCCCTCTAGAATAAATATTTTGAAATGTTTTATAGATAGGCTCAGGGCCGGCGCTAGGATTTGCGAGGCCATGTGCGAGAAGAGCCGCGGGACCTGCTGTTCAGATCCAAGTGAGGAGCAAAAAAAAAAAAAAAGGTCCTCATCTCCATGCGCGGGGCCTGTTGTTGAACCGCGGGGCCTGCTGTTGACCGCGGGGCCATGTGCGACTGCACATGCTGCACATGTCTCGCGCCGGCCCTGGATAGGCTATCCTGGTTTTACTCTATCACCATACCAAATTTAGTAAAAATATGTCCAACTGTTTTTGAGTGTATCTCGGACAGACAAACAGACAGGCAGACAAACAGACAGACATACAGACAGACAGACAGGTAGACAGACAGACAGACAGACAGACAGTCAAATTTTATTAATATAGATTTTTTGAGCCTTTATTTTACATCAAAATGACATTTGCATGGCATGGTTGTACGCCTTAATTATGTTCCATTTAAAATTTTCATAGATAATCCTTTTACTTTCCTTTTATTTTTTCTTTTTCTTTCACTTTTTCTCTTTCTCTTTCACTGTTTCTATATGCCTCTGTTAAAAAAATATTTTAATGGCGCATCATAGTTCAAATAACCATCTAAAATTAAAAAAATCCCAACCTAACCATTGCTCAAAAAACCATAGTACTCAAATTACACACCCACATATCTGCTACCACTGTCTTCCCCCACTATAAATTTTATGTGGGGACAAAATGTAGGAGAATCACATAATAAGTGGGGGGCGTCCCGACGGTCGCGTCCGCACGGCCGCCGTGGCGCTTTATTGCCGTGAGGACCGTCGCAGCCTCCGTTAGCGATCACAGGCCCAGGTACGTTTAAAAATGTTTGTGGAACCTGATTGGAACCTAACAACCTGTTGAAGATAACCAACCCTAATACTAACTGTCAAAAATTTTGAACTAATATGTGTTGTTTTAATAAATAACTTTAGAATAAAATAAGTACAAGTGTATTAACCTATTATAGACAAGATCAGGTCTAAGGTTATGACGTAATCATACAATTGTCATTATGACGTCATTTGACCGGTTGCTATAGAACGAGTTAAGGATTTTAACTCGAGTTATACCTAATTCAAGTCAAAACAACATAAAAAAACATTCTTTTAACTTGAGTTGGATTTAATTCGTTCTTTAGTGTCAGGACATTGGTATTGTTAATTTATATGAATTATGCTAATTGAAAATTATTATTTAATTAAATATGTATTAAATTTATAAACGACCTTAAGTCTGTCTTAGGAATATAACGGGAAAATCTTTTTTTTTGTGTCTAATGACCGGTTGCTAAAGAAAGAGTTAAGTGATTTAACTCGACTTATACCTAAATCGAATCAAAACGTCATGCAGATGCATATAATTTTAATTTGAGTTAAGAATAACTCAAGTTAAAACGTTTAATTCGTTCTGTAGTAATAGGTCATTAGTATTGTTAATTAAGACTCCCTCCGTTCCAAAATAAGTGTCCGATTTTAGTTTTTTTAATGGATTATTGAAGTAATGATCAGTAGTTTCATTATTTAAATTGGTCCTCGATTTGGGTTTCTTTAACGCCATTCAATCATTACAACACAAAGAGTTCCCGTCCAGTATAGATGAAGCATTTCGGCCGTGCATAAAACATGGGATGAAATAACCGCGGAAAAACTAGACAATTGTTTCATTACACTGACAGAAGTGTATGGAATTGACCATTCTTCGTAGAGAAGGCATTACAACCTTCCTCAAATTTAGTTTAGTTGTGAAAATATACGTTATATATCCCTTTGCATATATTTTTTATGGGTAATTATACTTTAGAAAATTTAAGTTATAAAAAATACAAACATAAGCGTATAAAGCATATACTTTTGTAAATAGATGCAATTAAAAGTGTTTAGGGTTTTTGCTTTTTTTCCTTTAAATAAATTTGTTTGTCATTTTAATGATGTACATATATGCCTGTATAGAGAAAACTATATATTTAATTCTAAGAATACATAGGAAATTTATTGATATATGTATGCATTCTAATTTGTCAAAAAAAAATGTTTTATTGTACTACTTTGCAAAGCAATAAATATTATATATATATATTTTTTATGAAATTGGACACTTATTTTGGAACAAATAAAATTCCTAAATCGGACACTTATTTTGGAACGGAGGGAGTATGAATTAGACCATTTGAAAATTGTTATTTAATTAAATATGTCTTAAAATAATACGTGACCTCAAGTCTGTCTTAAGCCTAGTTTATAATAACCCATAACATAACGCATAAGTTTGGAACAAAAGGTTTGACCCTTCAAAACATCTGTTTGCAATAAACAGAACAAAGAGAATAGTATAATTTTTATGTTTTTGTATCCAATAAACCAGGATTTAAGCCTCGTTATTAATAGATATGTTATGTATCCATAGCATAAAAAATACACTATTCTCTTTGTTCTGTTTATTAGAAACATGTTCTGAAGGGTCTAAATCTTTATTCAATCCTTTATGTATCATATTATGGTTTTATTTTAAACGATTTTAGGCACATTAAGAAAAAAATAATTTTTGTCTAAAAGTTACTGTTTTTAAAAATATTTTTGAACTTAGCTACTGAGGCCATTATAAAGTAGATTAATTTTTTATTTTTGAAAATTTTGTACATTTTTGGAAAAAACAAATATCCATGCCATAACCGAGTTTCGAACCCGAAGAAAAGTAACTTAACGTCCAACCTTAAAACATAGGCTACTTTTTGTCTAAATACTGTTCCCGGGAATAGTGTGGGACTTTAACGAAAACGGTAATTCTTATTTCATGAATAACCAAAGCGGATTTAGATCATCTTTAGTCCAAAATTAGTAGTTCCATGTTTTATTCTTGATATTTTTGATTAGATTATTGAAGTTTTGGTGAAATAATAAAATTAGCAATACCGTCATGGTGTAAGATTGTTAATTATAGAACTTGAACATTACAGAACCCCGTTCGCGGATATTTGAATCTTGTTTTAAGACTTTAACTTCGATTGAAACGGTAAGATGTCTCTAGTGATTTAAAATTTCGTTCTATTAGTTAATGTTTTAATTCCTCTTTTAGAGGATTGGTCTACCTATTGTGTGAAGAATATTCTAGCAATTAAAATTAAAACTTGAAACATACTTTAATTTATTCTACAAAGTTATTGCAAATATCTACAAAGAGAAACATTTTCTTGGGTTGTTTGTTTTTTCCTTTTTCGAAATTAATATTTCCTTTCATCTTATGGATCGTTTTTCAACTATTTTCAATTGATGATGTACCGAACAGTTTGATAAAATTGTCAAAGCACATCAATATTCGTAATGATAAATAAAATTATAAAAAGTATTTCAAGATTGGACTTGTTTAAAAATACAAGAAATTACATTCCTATAATTTTGTTATTTTCAACAGTGTTGATGATGATTTTTAGAACATTTATTTTTCATCTGTATGTTATTTTTGATTGGTGGTACACCAATGGTTCTTTGAAGATACCTTATATCACCCCGTTGCAAATATATTAAAATTTAAAAAGTTTAATCGAATTTAAATTTCACTTTACTTTCTGTGACTTAGTTTATGGAAATGGCTAGAATTAAAACTGATCTAGGTCGTGTTTATGATACCAATGTAGAAAATTAGCTGTAGCCACCACAGAATCGACCATCATCTCAAAGTATATAAACAAAATAGTTTCTAATACACACATTATTATTGAAAAAGATGAAGTTGTTATATTACGTTGACAATTGCATGATATTTGTAATTTACAGTAATCATGGAAAGGTCATATTTGTCAAAATAGATGTCTAAATTGTTCCTATTTAAAATTTAATTATTTGCATTGACTTGATTTATACATCGCGACCTAAAATAAAAGGGTTCTATCTACAATTTTGAGAAAAATTTGACTTTTAAATAAAAAGGTTCCATGTACATAATTCTACCTTCTTAATAATGTTATAGACCGGGAGCTCATGACAATTTTTGGTCTCCGATTTCTTACAGCATGCCTTTTGGAGGAGAGCATATTTACCCTGTGACAACAAAAAAGGGATGGTACTAAACCCCTGCACGCTTTCCGGTCATAGGGAAAATTGCATTTCCACTTAAACACAAAATTTTTGTGCTTTTCTCTGATTTAATATTGTTGCCCTTTTGTCAAAAGAAAGTTATAACAAATTTAAAGTCTTTTAAATATATGCATGCGATTCGGAGGGTCCCAAAGGGCTCAAACGGTCATGTGATCTTGTAATAAAAAAATATGATTTTCTACGTTTTCATACAGCATGCCTATAATTAAAAGACTTTAAATTTGTTATAACTTTCTTTTGACAAAAGGGCAAGCAATATTAAATCAGAGAAAAACACAAAAATTTTGTGCAAGTGGAAATGCAATTTACCCTATGACCGGAAAGCGTGCAGGGGTTTAGTACCATCCCTTTTTTGTTGTCACAGGGTAAATATTCTCTCCTCCAAAAGGCATGCTGTATGAAATCGGAGACCAAAAATGTCATGAGCTCCCGGTCTACTATATTACCATATATTACGGTAAAAGTAAAGTTTTAAAATTTGAAAGGTTGTATCTGCATGCATTACTGCTTGTAGTTCTCGTAAATAGTCCTATCTTCAAGCATTGAAATACACTTAAAACTTTGCCAATAAGTATATTGTTGAGAAAGAACTTTTTATTATAACTTAGACCCGTTTTTCTTCACTGATTGAGCTTAATTTTGATAACAAACTTCTATCTATATGCTTACGTAACTGAAATGTAGCAGATTGAACCTTTTAATATATTTGAAGAGAAAATAGTCCACTGCAATGCCTTTATGAATTGCTATATTGTTTAAATATATGTGCATCATAACATTCAGGTACAAGATTGTTGTTTGAACTTGATTTTCTTAATGAGCAAATTGTCAAATAAAACCCTTTTATTTTAAGGTCGCGCAATCCCAGAATCGTAGAATTTGGACTGGTCAGTTTTGCAGTAAGTCCACGATATACAAATGTCAAAATAGATAATTTTTCAAAAAATATCGCAATTTGAAATATATAAAAATTTATTAAGTCGTAGCATAAACCGTTTCAAAAAAAGTTGTTAGGTATTACTTGTATAGCAAGTTTTAGGAAATAATTTCACTCAGCTTTTTGGACACAAACGTTTATTTAAGCAACACAACGTTTCGCCAACAAAATTGTTGGCTTCCTCAGGTGCTATAACAACAAAGTAATATATATACAATAAAGTAACAATATTTATATTATATAAAATTAATTTACCTATACTAGTTAAACGTCACTCTGACATCATGTACATCAGTCATCACCAAGGATGGTGAAATTGCAGAAATAACATTGACAAAATTCTGTACTTGAAAAATCCAGAAAGATTGGAAAGCAGGAAAACTTTTTTATAATTTGTAAAACAAAATAAGTGACTATGAGTTAAATTTAGACAAATTGACTAGTAATTTAAAGTATAAAATATTAAAAATTAACAATATTCAAAACATTAAGAATGATACTCAAACTATTCATATTGATGCAGTTAATCTGTTTGAGAATCTTTGTGTTGTGTTGTTGGCGAAACTTTGTGTTGCTTAAATAAACGTTTCTGTCCAAAAATCTGAGTGAAATTATTTCCTAATTCTACTATTATACCTATTGGACGTTAAATTTATTCTACTATTATAGCAAGTTTTGTACAATATTTTTTTTTCGAAATATTTGTGAAAAACATAAAAGTGACATAAACTCATTTTGGTAAAATTCATTCGGGTGGACGGATTTGTACCAAAAATTGATCAATTTGAGATATTCATATTCGGAGCTTAAATATAAATAGACTTTATTGATGTAGCTTTTGCCTCTTAATGGAACTCACTGAAAAATTAAAGAAATTTTAAATAAAATTTATATATTTGGTGTACTTAATATATTTTAATATATTGATAAATGTATTTCGGCAGCTAAGCCATTTTCTTTGAAAAATAACGTGTTATATTACGTTGACAATTTCTTTATACGTATTTATAATTTACAGTAATCCTAGAAACGTACCTACATTTTTGTTAGAATATCGTAAAAATGAAAATTTTAAAAAAATTATTAAGTCGTATCAAAAAATGATTCCAATAAAAGTTATTAGTTATTACTTGTATAGCAACTTTTGTTAAATAATTTTTTGGGCTACCATATCAAAAGCAGTTCTTTTTTATCATCTAGTACCGGCCAAAAAGTAAATCTTTTTCGCCTTCTTATTTTTTTGGCCGCTGGATGCTAGAACCATCTATATGTCATTTCTTAAGTTACAAGATCTCCATGGTCACATTGAAACAACTGACAGTCAAACATTTATAATTGTAATAATTGTTCAGTAACCATAAATTATCCAATGTAAATAACTAAATTTAATTTTTCTAATAAAAATTACTTTTGGTTTACTAAAAAGATCTACTTTTTGGCCATGGTACACAAATAACTATTTTTCAAAATATTTCTTTACCGCCCGGAGTTGTGTAGTGGTAACACATGTGCTCTGCGTTGCTAGGGTCTCGGGATGGAATCCCGTTCAGGTTTGGAATTTTCAAAAATAAGAATTGTTCTGATTAATTGTCGAAGCAGCAAAGACCAAACGAAATATTTGTAAAACACATAAAAGTGGCATCAGTAAACTATCCATTCTGGTGGACGAATCTGTACCAAAAGAGGATCAAATTGAGATATTCCCGTTCAAAGTTTAAATTTTTTAAAAATCCGTCTAACCGAATTTGCTCTACACGTCTCCACAGACCGACATAACTTAGAAATCAGTTGATTCGTGTTACAAAAAGCCTAATATGTGCTTGTCAAAATCTCGAAAAGTTGAAATTTATATGATAACAAAATTATTTAAGATTTTACATAAGATGTACAGAAGAAACATGTTATAAACTTGTAAAAAGAATCTTTTCAGTAATGGGTTATTTTTATATCTGTAACATTTTCGGGTGTGTCATACCTATATTTGAAAAACCAGTATGGCGCCATTATCCAAAGATCATACGGTATGAGAACTATTCATAATTTAAACAGTAGGCATTCTCATTTAATGCGTACTTGTCATAATAATAACGATATAGCCTAGGATATATGAATAAAATTATTTAATCTATATTTTGGATTTTTTTTTTTTTTTGAACTTTAAGCAAGTTCTCAGTGTAACCTTTTATTTACTGGCCTTGCTAGCACAGAGGTACGACCCTGCTTCGCGTGCCAATGTTCCCGATTCGAATCCCAGTTAGAGCATAGATTTTTGTATTTGTACTTCACCACATCTTCATTAAATGAAAAAAAAAATTAAATAATCCAAATTAATCATTAAGTATGAAGGTCTGAAAAAAAAAACATTTCAGGGTTACATTTTTTGTTCAAAATTTCATTAATAAACAAGAATATTTTGACCTATTAATTAAGCATTAAAAGCTTTCTTTTAACTACAGGGGAAAAAAATGGCAGACATGCCACTTAACAAAGTTGGAGGTGTGAGTGCCTAAAAAATTATTATTATTAAGCCGCATTCAGAGCTCTTTGAAATTAACACGTGGGGTTGCTATGGATTGTTTTAACGAGGGCAATTGGTATGATCGGACAAGCTCGTACTATATCGCTCAACAGTAGTATAGCAACGACAAAGCACGAGCATGTCCGATCATACCAATTGACCTCGTTAAAACAATCCATAGCAACACAACGTGTTAATTTCAAAGAGCTCTGAATGCGGCTTTAGGCCACAGTAAATTTAAAATGCCGGTTCTCGAGTTCGAATCCTGTTTAGGGATGGAATTTTCATTATGAAAAATTGGAAATGTTCTGGCTAATTGCCTTAGTAGTAGTAGCAAAGGCCATAAAGGAGAAATAAAAAAAAATCATTAATATTTATTACTTTGTACATTTTTTTCATATTTGTAAACTAACCTCTTGGGGAAAAAAGTTTTTTTAACAATTTTTTTTAAAAATCACGCAAAATTAAAACAATTCTAAAAAATAATAGTCTTTCAGAATATTCATTTGATGTCACACATTAAATTTAATTTGTTTGAACAACACAAGAAATTAGATAAACTAATTTGATATCAGGCGTACTATTCCTCTCCACATCAGTGTGCATTACTAATGGCCGGTTGCTAAAGTAATAATTATCCCTAACTCAAGTTAAAATCATTTGTTTTTGTATGTTGTGACATATAAAAACAAATGATTTTAACTGTAGTTAGAGATAACTCTTACGTTACCAACCCGACATAAGTGGCATAACTTCATTTATGCCCCCCCCCGGATTTTTTTTTGTCAACTTAGTCCGAAAGACAAAGCGACAAAGTCATTTAAGAATGTGATAGGTCCTTAAATGACACAGGCACCTCGCGGTTGCGAGTGTAGAAGCCAATTCGAAACACAGGATGGGAGAAAAAAGTTTATGACTTGTTTAGGGCAAAAATCGCTTCAAAATAAAAAGATAAAAGGAAGACTGATGGAGGTCAAACCTTCAGAGCAAAGCAAGAACCGAAAATAATAAATATGAATATTTTTGTAAAGTGTTAAAGCAACGAAACGATCTAAAGCGATGTATGATTGTAAATTACATTTTATTAATGCCATAAAACTCTATTTCTTCTATTTTGCATTCATAAGAGTCATTATGAAACTGAATTGTGTGCTATAATGAGCTTCATTATTGCACACAATGTCCGGTTGCATAATAGTATATTATTAAACAAGTTTTATAAAACGATGTATTGTCACACGAGTTGTTTGGAGTACGACGAGCTAAGTGAGGAGTGCTCCAAAGTAACAAGTGTGACAATACATCGTATGAAATGAGCATAATATACTATTTTTTATACTTTGCATCACTTATGTTCTAGAAATTTTAAAATTTCATTTATAATAAATATCAGAATACAATCTAGGGATTATTGTGAAATGCTGTCACCATAGCAACAATGTATAATAAAACAATTTCTGTGATAACACAACACAACAGTAATTTGACAAACTTTCTTTTTGAATTTTTTTAATAATAATATTATAAAATAATTATCTAACATGGAAATAATTACAAATTGAATTAAATAACCATTTTAAAATATTTGAGGTTATCAATGACGCGCCGTAGACGAGTAGTACTACTGCCAATCGCTCAAAGTAAAAGTCACAAAAAAAAGTTTAACAATGGCTTCTATTATTAATCTGTTTTCAGTGTAACAATGATATTATTGTGAACGCAAAGTATAAAAAAATCTTAAAACTAGATATAAACTAAAACTCGATGTCAAACACAATATGCCAACCGGCGTAGCGTAGTGGTAACACATGTGCTCTACGTTGCTAAGGTCTCGAGTTCCAATCCCGTTCAGGTATGGAATTTTTCAAAAATAATAATTTTCCTGGCTAATTGCCGCAGCAAATGCCATTAAAAAAATAAATAAAAAAAAAAAAACACAATATTGCATTGCCTAGCAACGTAGTACGTTGTTAGGTGTTTTTGTGTTTCATATCGACTTTTAGCTTACATCTAGTTTTAAAACTCTTATGCAACTGGGTATAAATATTTTATTTCATAAAACTAGTAAAATTGATATAACTTAGAAATTTTACAAAACATAAGTGATAGCTACCTTGAAAAATATAAAATTGTCAAATCAGTCCGGCCAACCGTTACATTCACATACCAAATTCCCTAATCAAGGATATTGTTTGATTAATACAAATTTATTATTTTAAAAGGCATAAAAAAGAAAAATAGAAAAAATAGTACAAAAAATATATATCGGTATATAAGGCTTTTTGCTTTATGAAACTTGTATTCTAATATACTGTGCGATTAAAAAAAAAACGTCAAATAAACCGTGGAAGAGGAAGACGGCAATATTAGGCATGTTAGAGATAGTCTATCAGAAACAAAAACTGACTATTACTGTCATCTTTGACAGTTCAGCAAGTTTAAAGAATTTGTGTTTTATGATTTAGATAAATTAACAGAAGAATCAGAATCAGTATTGATGAAGGCTGTCACATAACCCATCTTGTTTAATTTATAAATTTATCATTTTATTTATTGGGGTTATTTAATTGAGTGATTGTGTCCATTTTACCTGCCTTTTTATATATAAATAAATAAACAACATTTATTTTTAAAAAAAAGCTGTTTAAAGCAAAAATTAAATTGGTTCAATAGCTCTGTAGTGTCAAAGGTTATGTGAATATAGGCTATCCAAAACGTTTAAGCGGAACTATATGTAGGTCATTTGTTTGGTTTAAGCGGAACTAAGCTGAAGTTTTGTTTTTTAAGTTGCCGCGGAAACAGAGCTTGTCTAGGTTATTTCATATTTCATGTTGACATTTATTATTGAGTGACTTATTATAAAAAATAAAGTATATAATACAATTTAAAATTATTGGACATAAAAAAGACATAAAAATTTAAGTATTTGCGTGACAAATGACAAAAAAAAAATTTAAATGTAATGAAAATGATATTTTATAATGTTGAAAATTGCCAAAAACCGATTCAATCGATAAAAGATACTAGATTTCAAAATCTATTTCCGCTTATACGTTTGTTTATTTTTTTGTCATTAAAATAAGTAAAAAAATCATTTTATTTTTGACATATGTCATTCGTTTTAATTGTTTCACTGTTGTAATCTTAAATTTTGACATTTCAACGTGAAAAATTAAATAACCCATGTAATTTTCTTCATATTTTGATTTTTTGTGTCATTTTTAGTACAAATTTCTCATTTATTATTTTTTTTGTCATTAAAATAAGTAAAAAAAAACATTTTATTTTTGACATATGTCATTCGTTTCCATGGTTTCACTGTTGAAATCTTAAATTTTGACATTCCAACGTGAAAAATTAAATAACCCAAGCAAGTTCCCCTCTCGTGACAACCTAAAACAACGAAATTCCCATTTCGTTCCGTCTATACGTTTGGAATAGCCTGTATTTTGATTTTAATTTATTTAGCGCTCAACATCTTAAGCTATTAGCGCCTATATGTCATATAGGAATGATAAATAAGAGATAATTCATACATAAGTTGGTTGCAATTTCGTTGTTAACCAATGTCAAAATATTAGGAATTTTCTTTAAATGTCATTTGTGTAAGAATTTGTAAATTTGCGTAAAGAATTTTGTAAATTATTTATAATACAACATATAATAGAAATTATCATTGACCCTTTCTGGTAGAGTTCCAAAGCACATAATAATTTGCCCCTGATCTCTTAAAATAGACCAGTTGACAGCGGTACCAAAACAAACTACAAATATATTGCATTGAACACACATTGCCAAATTAGCAAAATAATTGTAACATTTATTTATAGATTACGAAATGATTAACAAATATATAGTAAATATTTATAAATTGTAGTTTACATTAAGTTAATTTTACTTTATGATTATTTTTACAAAATTTTGTAGTATATTTTATATTTTGCACCTGTCGATTTTATATTTATAGAGATTATTTTTGATATAAAAAATTGTCATGATTCAATTTTAGAACAGCGTTTTAAAAATGTAATTGAGCGTAGTGCTAACCACTTAAATTAAGGTTAAGGTTATATTTAGATAGTCTAAACATTGATTTAGCAGTTGCACCAAAGTTTAATAAGTTTATTCTACAAATAAATTTTAAAAGCTCATTCGAAGAGAAAATATTTTGGAAAATTATTTTTATATATTATTTGTAGAATTATATAACTAAATATAGAGCCATCTGTGGTAAGATGAAGCACAGTTACGCGAGTTTAACTTTGGAACCACTTCAAGAACGTGTTTCTTCTGCATTTTTTATGCCCTTTTCTAGGGTCTTTCTCTGAGAGATAAGTTTTTACAACTCATACTTTCTACGTCGGGATCAAATCTTGTAATCAATTCTTGATCCACTTCTACCAAAACGATTTTCTTTAATTTTTGCACACATGTGCAAATATAATATTTCTGGTGGCAATACAATATTTCGTCCTAATACTATTAATCTGAGATGTGCGCCCCCCTCCCTGATTCCCACAAAATCAAATTAATGAACAGATTTGAAAAGTTCTTTCAGTGGTGAATATTTTCCTGGGTGGTATAGGGTTATATCAATGTTTTCCAACCAAAGAGGCGTGACCCTCTGGTGTGCTATGAAAGCAAATTAATGAACCAATTTAAAACATTGTTTTCAATAGTGAATATCTTAGACCTTCCTGAGAGATATAGGGCTTCATCAATGTTTCCTAACCAAAGACGCGCGAACCCCTGTTGTGATGTGAAAGCAAATTAACCAACCGATTTAAAAAAATATTTCAGTGGTATATAGCTTAGACCTTTCCAGTAGACTAAAAAACATAAAATAAATATATAAAAATAACTTTTTCACGGTTTTATTAAAATGCATTAAAAAGTAAAAAGCATATGTTTATATAAAGATAATAGAGTCGGTTGAAACTTTACTACAAATAATATGCCATTCATATAGTGTTGGAAACCAAAAACATTTTACTGACATTTTCCAAAACATACGTATAAGGATAATAGCGAGTCGAAGTACCTATATAAAATATAAACATATATTTTTGTTATTTAAATATGAATTCCATCTTTTCAGTTGCAACTGTGGGGTATTTAGTTTTCAAAATTAGGAAAATTTTACAAAAATTAAAAGAATTACAGAAATTAAAAAATCATTTGTGGCCACCACAGAATCGTTCGCATTAATATGCTTTAAATTTTGAAACTAAATATTAATAATTAGAATTGACTTTTCCACACGCCGAGCGCTTATCTATATAGTAAATTTAGTAAATAACATATTTCACTAAATTAAGTAAATAATAAATAAATAAATAAATAAATAAATAAATAAATAAAGGTACTGTATCTTATGTTGTACAGTCTATTTCTTCAAATACTGTTTTTCAAAATTTTGACTGTTAAGAAATATTCGCAAAAATCTTTAAAATGACACGAATAAACTTCCACTACCGGTGACATTGATGTCACAAGCTTAAATATGGAAGAGAATAGTTTTATTCGACCTTGATGATATTATTATTTTATTTTAATTTTATTTTTTTATTTTATTTTATTTAAGGAGAACCAACAGCATAAAAGCCAGTATAGGTTCCCACTGTTTACATCTAATATACACAGAACATAGTGATATATAGTTATTTACATAGATTATTAAATAACTTATCGGGAAATAGGTCACAATTAAATATGAAGTTTCATAAAAATTCATTTACCCAAATTCGCTCTACACGTGTCCACGGGCCGACAGATAGACAGACAGACAGACCTACCGGCATCATGTTAAATATAGTCGAAACGTTATGTAGAGACATCCATTGAAATGTAAAAATCGATATAATCAAAATACCTCCTTTATACATGAGGCGGTCGGTAAATAGGAATGCATTTCTGAAAATAAGCTTTTGAAGCATTAAGCCCTTTGGGTTCCCATCAATGGCTTAAGACTTCTACTTTGAAAATCTATAAAATTACCAGTCTCAAAGGTTCCTCGATAAACACGGTTTCCTAGTATTTGCTTCGCTTGCCTTGGCGTAAATCTGGCTCTGATCTGTTGATTTTTGGCGTCATCCTTCTCCTAAAAATATCAGTTGTCTTGTTACTACCTGCAGGTATGTTGTATACCAACACTCACTTGGTGTTCTGTCAGTTAATCTTTGAAAAAAAAATAAATTACTAGCTTTTTTTTTTTTTTAACCAGAACTGGGTATTCAATTCTAGTAACATTTATCAATTAAGTGAGGCATTTGATAATATTTTTTAGCAAAAGCTCACATCAATTTTTAAAAAGAGAGCTCATGACAACTTAGAAAAATGAAAATTCCAATTAGTTCCGCTTAATAGTTTGAAATAGCCTGTGTCTAGTTTCGCACGAAGTTAAGAAATGAATAATATTGTTTAAACTTAAAAAGGGTATTCTATTTGCTTTACATTGCATTCATTTTTGTAATAACAAACCAAATCTGTTTATTTTAGTTACTTTTATAGTGCATTACTGACTTCAAATGTCATTGAAAAAAATTGCTTACACTGTAAAACCGACTTCAGATTTGTTGGCTATAAACATTATAATTACAGTCTGTTCCAAACGCTTAAGCGGAACTAGATTTTGCAATCTAGTTACTTTCATCGTTTAAATCGTGCCTTTCGGCCGTTTTGTTTAAGCTTTGTAAATCATACTTACAATAAACATTTTTTGGTTAAGGTTAATATCATTTTAAAATGTCATTTTCTTTATATTTTGATTTTTTGTGTCATTCTTAATACAAATTTCCCATTTATTTATTTTTTTGTCATTAAAATATCTAAAAAAATATTTAATTTTGACATATGCCATTCGTTTCCATGGTTTCATTGTTGGAATTTTAAATTTTGACATCCGAACGTGAAGAATGAAATATCCCAAGCAAGGTCCCTTCTCGTGACAACCAAAAAGAACTAAATTCCCATTTAGTTCCACTTAACCGGTTGGAACAGACTGTCAGATATAATTTTTCATTATGGCATATGTCAAATAGTTTGACATATTAATAAAGTGACATTTTTAAATACCAACATACAATTTCATGAATTATTGAAATCAATATTTTCTCTTAGTTTGATTTTACTAAAAGTGAACACAGTATAGCATATATTTTATTTTAAAAAGTACGCTCATTGATCCTGAATGATTAGATTTTTAATAGTTCATTGCATATATTTGTCCGGTCTCTAGTTATCATAGATCAGTTTAATTCAAATTCAAAGTGTTAAACTGCTTTTAAAGCTTACATTTCATTAATCTTGGGTAATCGTACCAAAAATTCTATAATTACTTAAACGCCAATTTCAAAAAGAGTGCATTGATAAATCAGATCAATTTAATTCAGATCCTAGCAACCGGACATTAACGTATTAAATTAGCTATAAACCTTAAATTCTATTAATTCTTGTAGGTTATTTTAAACGTTTAAGCGGAACTAAATGGAATTTTTATATTTGTAAGTATGATCTCACTTTTTGGAGCGGGCTTTTGCTAAACAAAATGATCAAAAACCTCATTTAATCGATAAAAATTACTTGTTTTCTAGAATCTTTGTGCGGAATCTTTGTGCTTTGTGCGGAACTTGATTCTGAAACCTAGTTACTTTTAATGGTTGAATGGGACTTTGAGACCGATTGTTTCAACTAAGTAAGTTTCAACAACTAGATTTCAAAATATAGTTTCTTGCGCTATAGCCTGTTTCTTTATTTTAAGTGAAACTAGATTTTTAATCCTAGTAACTTTTATCGATTAAGTGAGGCTGTTGATCATTTTGTTTAGTAAAATCTCACTTCAATCCTTAAAATGAGAGCTCATGTAACTTAGAAAAATTTAAATTCCAGTTAGTTCCGCTTATACATTTGGAATAGCATATAGGTTTTCCATTCTAATAACTTTTACCAATTAAGTGAGACTTTTGATCATTTTATTCAGCAAAAGCCCACTTCAAACCTTGACTAAAGAGCTCATGACAGCTTAGAAAAATGAAAATTCCAGTTAGATCCGCATAAATGTTTGAAACAGACTATAAGAAATAAATAATAATCAAATTTGATTAACAGGCGGGGCAAGCAAATATAAACCATTCCAAACCTTCAAAAGAAACCAAACGGAATTTGAATTTTTTAAGATTGTGACGATATTTTTTTTATTTTTTGAAGTTGTTTTTACTAAACAAAAATATCAGTTACAACAATTACTAGCATTCAAAATCTAATTCCACTTGGGCCCTTTCACCTTCAGGTAAACCTCTAGGTAACTATCTGACAGATAAGTTTATGTGAT
The DNA here is from genome assembly GCA_963971575.1 of Liopterus haemorrhoidalis. Classification (NCBI taxonomy): domain Eukaryota; kingdom Metazoa; phylum Arthropoda; class Insecta; order Coleoptera; family Dytiscidae; genus Liopterus; species Liopterus haemorrhoidalis. The sequence continues at coordinate 18,247,603 of OZ020622.1, read as the reverse complement.
ACTTTCTGTGCTTTTTAAATGTCATCCCGTCTTTCAATACAAATGTATCTATCGGATAGTTATCTAACGGATAATGAGACTGACGTATTGAATTTACTGATTGGTTTCAACAGATGAAGTTCCAGATAAACTTATCTGTCAGGTAGTTACCTAGATGTTTACCTGAAGGTGAAAATACCGGGCCTTTATCCAGAGAAATAGGCTAAACTTTATTACAATAGAAGGTGCTTTCCTTTTACAAGTAAAAAATGCTTAGCGAAGGTCACAAGTTCGACAAATGTCTTAGACATACCCTTTTCACACTAGATCTTTAAGACGAGTGAACTTAAAGTTCACTGATGTTTAAGATCGGTATGCTTTCACACTTGATGTTTAAATCTCTGGTGCTGTCATCAGCTACAGTAATTTTGTCCTTAAGTTACCGTCATGAAATTACCAGTTTTGAACTGTCTGCGCAGACGCACATTTTGAATTATTATAAACAATTAAGGATATTTCATTTCATTCTACAATAAAGGCACTACAATAAAGAATATATTACACCTGTATTAACATGTAAGTCGATACATTTTATCTCAATTATTGTAGCTCTGTATTTTATTAAACACATTATTAAAATAAATAATTTTATTATAACAATAAGTATAAACTTCTTATAACGTCGATATAATACAGTATTCTTGTTTATGATAATATAAAATGTTGATAGCACAAATTCAAGGAGTATTTTTTTATAATAGAAATTAAGTTGGCAATGCGTACGAAGTTTAAGACGCAGATCTCTGTCTTAAACATCGGTCGTGTTTAGACGAGGCCGTACGGTTTCACATTAGCGTTTAAAGATACATTCACTTAAACATCCGATCTTAAAGATCTAGTGTGAAAAGGGTATAAGGGAAGGGGGGACGAAAAATCTTTTGTAGTCTTATAAAGGGAACGCTCTTACAACTTAGATTAACTTAGCTAAACTAAGTATTCTAGTAAACAGAAAGCACCCAGTCTTTACCATAAATTCCAATCTTTTTTAAAATTGTTTCATGTAACAAAATCTTAAAAATCTTTATAGAACTGCTAAGTATTGTCAATGTTTTAAAATACAAATTTTTAAGCTACATCTTTTTATTTGTTTAGTGTCAAATTTCTTCTACCAAAAACCACCATTCAACTAAAAATTCCTGCCAAATTTTCATTCAATAATATAATCTCTATCATATAATATGGGTCGTATATTAATACCGCACGCATGCGTAGTTATTCGTTTGTTTCACAAGCAACTCTGGTCCAGGCTATACTAGGAGTGGGTTATTTTTGAATCCCAGGATCTTTAAACTATCCGTCCTTTTCCACGACACTGTACGTCTAAATGTTCTATCTCTCTTTCTTATAGTGTATTCCCCCCCGTTTCCCCTGTTGAATAGCAATGTTTAGATGTCCAATTTTATTTTTACAGTCGAGACTTTAAACGGCAGGAGTGTATGTAACAGATATAGCGCCTACATATGTAATATTGTTGTTATGAGATTTTTTTTAAGATGGATTTTTTCAGGGAATATAGATTCAGGGTTTTGCTTAAAATAGCATTGTTTTTCGTGGCCTGCGGTGTACCTATATACCTTTATGATCTCTAAAATATATTCTAAAATTGTATTTTGTATTTCTTTTATTAAAAATTTTGTTTTGAGATGGAAAATATTGAAAGTTTACAAGGATTGATAAAAAATATCCAAACTAGCGTATATATGTTTTATTCTTTTTAAATTAAAATTTAATAGGCTATTTCAAACATGTAAGCGGAACTAAATGGGATTTTTATATTTGTAAGTTATCAGTAGCTCACTTTTTAATGGTTGAAGAGGGCCTTTGCTAAACAAAATGATGAGAAGTCTCATTCAGCCGATAAAAATTAAGATTTTAAAACCTATAGGCTATTCCAAAACCTAAGGCGGAACTAGATTTTGCAGTCTAGTAACTTTTATAGTTTGATTCGAACTTTTGACCATTTTGGTTAAGCTTTGTAAATCATATATGCTGTTCACTTTTGTAAGGACAAACCAGATTGAGTTATTTTGGTTACTTTTATAGTGTATTACTGACTTTAAATGTCATTTAACAAATTTCCTTGCGCTGTAAATCTAACTTCAGATTTGTTGGTTATTATCATTATAATTAAGATATTATCTGTCTCATTTTGTAATACGGAAATAACAGTGAAAGTTCATTTTTTATGTTGTATATTGACAATACATTTATAATATTGTCATAGTATTGGTTCACACGGATACGCCAAAGACTGTTTACACTACAACAGTCACCAAAGTAACCAGATCTAGTTTCGTATTACAAATTAATAATAATAATAATAATAATATATTTATTTAGCTAAATGCTAGTAATTGAGACAGATTATACCATTTTTTATATGACATATGTCAAATTGACATTTTTTAATACCAACATGACATACAATTTCAAAATGCAAACTATTGAAATCAAAATTTCCTCTTAGTTTCTTTTTACAAAAAGGAACAGCATATAATTATAGGTTATTCTAAACGTTCAGGCGGAACTAGATTTTGAAATCTAGTAATTTTTATCTAGTAATTCGGACTTTTGGTCATTTTGTTTAAGCTTTGTAAATCATACTCACATTGCAAATCCTAGTTTAAATTGATTGTCATTATAAAATGTCCTTTTATTGCATTTTAATTTTTAGTTTCCTGTTTATTTATTTTATTTGTCTTTAAAATACATAAAAATGTGTCATATTTTTAATAGACGTCATTCGTTTCCATGGTTGTTTCACTATTTCACTGGAATTTAAAAATTTCCCATACCAAAAGTGATATAACCCAAGCAAGGTTTCTTCTCGTGACAACCTAAAAGAACGAAATTCCCATTTAGTTCCGCCTAATCGTTTGGAATAGCTTGTACAATAAACATTTTTATTACATTTTTATGTTTTGTGTCAATTTGAATACATCTGTCTCATTTCTTAAATTCTTACATTATCCAAAAATTTAAAAATGTATGATTATTTTCATTTTTCTAATAAATGTCACTTGATAAAAAATGCCCACATGAAAAATTAAATCAAGCTCTGCTTTCGTGACAACTTAAAAATACGAAACCACCATTTAGTTCCGCCTAAACCAAAGAAATTACCTATAGCGTATATATACCTATATTTTTCTTTCTAAATTAGAATTGTACCTTTGAATACAGTAATTTATAGTCTATTCTAACGTTTATGCGGAACTAGATTTTGAAATCTAGAGCCTGTTTATTTGGTTTAAACGGAACTAGATTTTTGAATTCTAGTAGCTTTTAGCGTTAAAGTGAGGCTTTTGATCATTTTGTTTAGCAAAATCCCACTTCAAACCTCAAAAATAGAGCTCATGACAACTTAGGAAAATGAAAATTCCAGTTAGTTCCGCTTAAACGTTTGGAATAGCTTATAGTAACTTTTAACTATTGAATCGAGTTTTTGTCCATTTTGTTGAAGCTTTTAAGCTAAGCAATTTTTAGGTTAAGTTGATTGTCATTGAAAAATGTAATTTTCATTACAGTTTGGTTTTTTTGAGTCATTCTTAACACAAATATCCTATTTCTTATTTTTTTTTTGTCTTATATAGGCCAGTGTTTCTCAACTGAAAACGTATCACGGACTAGTAAAATATTTAATTTTTTACCGCGGACCCCTAATAATAAATGTATTATTAAACAAATTATATATATGTAAACTTTACATATATCTTAGTAATAAAAAATCAATGAAAAATATACAAGATACACAGAAAATGAACCAAAGATCATAAAAAAATTAACAAAAAATCTCAAAAATAATAATTTATAAGCCTTTCGTAGACCACTAAAATTTTGCTAAGGACCACCAGTGGTCCGCGGACCACCGGTTGAGAAACACTGATATAGGCTTTTCCTGATTAGTACCTGATTTTGACTGTATAACTGTAACTGATGGACTAAGCTTTATTCAAGTTTTTCCACTAACCAGTAACAGAGTTTTTCTGTACTAAATAACTTTTACTAAAGTCGATATTTAATCAATGATATTAATATATATATTTGTTTCAGTAGCCGTTGTTTTTTCCTTAAGGCAGTCTCAAAAACCACACAGCCACCATGGACGCGATCAAGAAGAAGATGCAGGCGATGAAGTTGGAGAAGGACAACGCGCAGGATAAGGCCGATACCATGGAGGGACAGGCCAAGGAGGCAAACATGCGTGCCGATAAGGTTATGGAGGAGGTCGGTGAACTCCAAAAGAAACTTGCTCAAGTTGAAGCTGACCTTATTTCCAACAAGAACGCCCTTGAACAAGCCAACAAGGACCTCGAAGAGAAGGATAAGGCCCTTACCAACGTAAGTAAAACTCCAGTACAAAATTAAGGAAATACCTTCACGACTAGTATCATGTTCGAACAGGCGCGCCATTAGGATTTTCTCTTGGGGGGGAGGGCAAATTTTATATTTGCAGGGATAGACTGGGATCTACATTTTGTTATCAGGCAAAAAACAAAAACCCTTTCATATTCAAGTGATGGCCTAAAAAAAGGTCCTCGCTTCCAAATACAAGTGATGACCAAAAAGGTCATAAGCTCTAAAATTGAAGCGGAGTAAAAACCTCAATTATGTTTCTTAAAAACACCAAAAAAGTGTTTTCTTGAGTGCTGGGGGGGGGGGGGCTCTAGCTCCTAAGCTTCTCATGGGTGCGCACCTGTGCTCGATCTCCCTGACACTGGCGATAAATTCGGCAAGAGCTGATCTGTTTTTAGTCAATCTAAAAGGCGTATCACACTAGAACGCTATCCAAGTCTTATTTTTGTAGTTTTTTTTTTCAGGATCCAAGTCTTCAGGTCTTGACATATCACACGGTATTTGAATATTAGTTAAGACTTGGAAATTGTTTGTTTACCCATACGCACATCGTGAAATTATGACAGTTGATAGTTATATTTTGAAAGGTTATTTTAAAATTGATTTTTAAAGTTTTTTTTTATAATGAATGAGGAAGAAATACATAGGATCTTGTGGATCCCACAACGGCGGGTTTTCTTTAACAAAATTTATCAACTCTTCTTCTAATATCATTTTTTTTAAATAAATAACTTCTCAAAAATACAAATTTAACAACATTAGACGTAAACAAAAGACAAAGACGCGTCAGCTGAGAGCGAGATAAAACCAGTTGGCGCACGCGCATTTTGTAATACCTGGGTAAAGAGACCGAGAAATTGTATCATGTTTCATTTGCCTGGTCTTCAAAACCTAGGTCTTTTTTTCATACTAGCACACGCACAAGACTTAGATTCGAATGCAAAGACTTTAATTTTCCATTTTTGACTTGAATAATAACTCTAGTGTGATAAGGCCTTTAAAAGTTGTTCAGCATTTCGGATTTCAGACATTGAACCAATTTTTTTAAATGTATCTTGCTCGGTGTTTCACCAACCCCAGCTAGTGTTTGTCGATTATCCACTTTTGAATCCAGACATTTTCTCCGGGAAGGGGGGGGGGTAGGTCACATTTAGGTTACCGAGGACACTACATGAGACCTGGATTATATTTTAAAAAATTTGTCACGCGGTGGGGGATTTGCCACCAGGAGGAAAATCCAATCGAAAACAAAATCGTAGATAAATAAATACTCAAAATAATTAACACAATTATCCGTTAATCATCCGCTACCCATTAATTACCTGCTATCCGCTAATTACCCTCTACCCGTTAGTTTTTCGATACTCCTTAATTTTCTGCTACTCGCTAATTGCCCGATAATCAACGGGTAATGGGTAGGTAACGGGTAGCGGGTATTCAAAGTTGGAACCGGGTACAATCTTAACGGGTCGGGTAGCGATGACAACGGGTACCCGCTCGTCGTCATTCCTAGTCTCTCATAGATTACTTCAAATAATATTTTTCCACTCGCCAAATGCGAACGTGTGAGTCGGTTTTTCGAGGGTTGTAAGAAATTATAGAATATAAGATAAAAGGATCTGAAGCCGCCGGTCCCCAATCCTTACCTTAGATATATAACTTTTCTAAAAAACTATAAATTCTCTATGTATCTGTCTTTTGGGAATATTACTAATTAGACCATGTATTTTTAGGCTGAATCCGAAGTAGCTGCACAGAACAGAAAGCTCCAACAGGTTGAAGAGGACTGTGAAAAGTCTGAGGAACGTCTTGGCATTGCAACCACCAAGTTGACTGAGGCATCCCAGGCCGCTGACGAATCTTTCCGGTAAGAACTATAAAACAGGCATGATTACACTCATTCAAAACTGTTCTCGTGGATATTAATAATTCTAACTGGTTTTGTTTTTTTAGTATGTGCAAGGTATTGGAGAACAGATCCCAACAGGATGAGGAACGTATGGACCAACTTACCAACCAACTTAAGGAGGCCCGTCTCCTCGCTGAAGACGCTGACGGCAAATCTGATGAAGTGTCCCGTAAGCTGGCCTTCGTTGAAGACGAGCTTGAAGTAGCTGAGGACCGTGTTAAGGTACAATTCCCAAAAAAATCTCTTCTTAATCTAACGTCGCGATGGCTAGTGATCACAGAATTACGTATCAATTTTGTTCTTATACTCTTCGAACTACCCGTCGCCACGTGACTCGGCATCTTTAACAACTGTCAGGTGACTCGCTCCTGTGATACTGAATATAAGGTCCGTCCATCGAGTTGGTAATCTACTGCGGTGATGCATTCCGTCTGGTTTCCCTGCACGACAAGTTTCTCCAAGTTTTGTGGCGGGTTACATGCCAAATCAATTTCAATATTCGTGATGACGTTAGATTTAAAAGACGCAGAGTTGGTTTAATTTCTCCAATAACTGATATATTATTACGCTTATCTGTCATTGGTATTAATAACATACGGCACCAGCATCACATTTTGAATGAGTCTTCCTCGGTCACATTTGTTTGTCCACAGTTTTCACTCGAGAATATGTCTTGGACCATCTGTCCTCTGTTCTGGTTCTAACTAGATGTTCTGCCCATATCCATTTCATGGAACTACTTTTATAAGTAGTCGATTAGTTTCGTCGAATTTCAACTTTTAGTATTTTATTCCTCAGCGTTATACCGATTTTGTCTAGTTTACTTTAATAAAAATATATTGAATATCTTCAGAAAATTTGGTCTGTCATTATCATCTTCATTTGAATTTATAACTAGTGTGTCATTAACGTGTGGTCAGCTGACAGTCTTTGTAAGTACGGGATCGATTCCCAAAAAGGTAAAATAATTTTGGCTGTTGCTATCGTAAGCCCACGCTTCTTCTTCAATCCGAATTCCTCGGAAGAAATAAAGTGATCATCCTAATCACAATATTTTTCCACCGGGATTGATTTCTGACGGAGTGAATGGCCTTCTTTACTGTTTTACCCGTCAGACCGCGAATTTGGCGCAGATCTATGTGGTCTCTTGCCGTTCACTTTCCCTTCCACAACTAGAAGCTAGGGCAATGTGACCAAAATAACGTAGCAATGGCTCTGGAATAATGGTACTCATCCTTTCTCCGATACTTAATTCTTCGAGCACGGAATCATTTGTTCTAAGCGCTGTCCAGGGAATCCTCAATAGCCTTCCATAGCACCACATCTCAAAGTAATTGATTTTTTGCCGCTCCCTTGCCCTAACTTTCCACTGTCCATTCGTAATTGTTTATAGTATGAAAAATAAAACTAGTGCAATTGTTTAAGTGTATTTTAATTTTAATTCAATTGTATTTAAATTATTTTAAATTTCTAAATTAGTTAAAGATCCTCATACATTTTAATACAATTTAAGTGACGACTTTTACTTTTACAGCGCAGTTTTTTTTTACTCTCTATAGGCGCCAAAAGTACTCGTTATGTCTCTGGTTAATAATAGTTAAAAAATCTCAACTTTAAAATTGCAAATTTGTTAATAATTAACAAGTATTTATTGAACGAGTATCGATGGCTTTTTCTAATCAATAATTTGTTAACGCATGCACTATTTACAACCCAAATGACGACTAAAATGTTCATTCCAACGTCGACATTTGCAAAATTGATTTTACAAAGTTGTATTACAAATGTTAATTAATATTTATGCTCAATTGAAAAAATATCTTCTATATTACGTGACTTCTTTTTTCCTGTGGATTTTCCTTCTTTCCACTTATTTAACAAGCCAGAGAGATGCAAGTTCCCCTTCGCGGCGCCCATACCTGTATTCTTCTTCTTCTTCTTCTTTTTCTTCTTCTTATTTTTCAGCTTTTCCCATTTTCATATCGAGTAGCTGTTACTGACGAGTCTCCTCTATTCTCTTCTATCTAAATACTCATCCTAGCAATTATCTAAATCTTTCTTTATGCAATCCCTCCACCTCTTTTTAGATCTGCCACGGCTTCTCTCACCCTTGACAATTTTATTCATAGTGATCCTTCCTACGTAATCATCAGGTCTTCTCATTACGTGCCTATACCATATCAAACGGCTTTCTTGAGCTTTCTTTGATATTACCGTGATTGAAAAATCTCTTAATATCTCGTTCCAGATCTTATCTCGCCTCGATTTGTCGAGCATCCACCTAACCATTCTCATTTCTGTCACTTCCATTTTCCTTTCTTGGGACCGTTTAAACGGCCAGGTTTCAGCCCTATAGAGCCGTGCAGGTCTTACTACGGTCTTATATACTTTTCCCTTGACTCATTCGCTAACTTTTATATCACACAAAACACCTGATACCTCTTTCCAATTTCCCCAGCCTGCCTGTATTCGGTGTTGGATTTCTTTGTCCATGCTGCCATCTGCTGATTGGTACTTAAACTGTTGCGCTCTGTTTAACTTACATCCTTGTAGCTGTACTTCTCTTTTCATACCTTCTCCACCAAACCAAAGGTATTCCGTCATTTATCTACTAACTTTCAGACCATTCTCTAATGCCTCCCTCCACTTTTCCAACTTTTCTTCTACTTCTTCTTTACCCAATACCTGTATTGTCTGTGGTATTATCAGAAGTTACCCAGATTATAACACCTTGATTTAATTTACTCAATATTCATATGTTTGTAGGGTGGTGATGCCAAGATCATGGAGCTTGAGGAAGAATTGAAGGTCGTAGGTAACTCCCTCAAGTCTTTGGAAGTATCTGAGGAGAAGGCCAACCAGAGAGTAGATGAGTTCAAGAGACAACTTAAGACACTCACTGTTAAGCTAAAGGAGGCTGAAGCCCGCGCTGAGTTCGCTGAGAAGACCGTCAAGAAACTCCAGAAGGAAGTTGACAGGCTTGAAGGTACGTGTTGGAGAGGATGTTTCAACCAGGAGAAGAAGAAAACTTATAAATTTAATCATAAAAATTGGAATATAAAAAATATAGTCAATATTTTTGTGCTGATAATTTCAAAATTTAAAAACAAAAAACTATCTGAGAAACTATACATTGCCTGGATGAATAGAGAGATGATACAAACTTTTTTCCCAAGGATACCATAATTTAATATCCAAGGGCCAAACGAGTATTCATTTGATACAATCAGTGGCGGATTAAGCCTTCGCCGGGCCCAACACATTTTTGATTTACGGGCCCTCAACCTAGTGGCGTTCAAAGAGAAAGGGGAAAGGGGAAGGGTTCGTTGGGCCCTTGAAAATTATGGGCCCAAGACAATTGTCTTTTTCGTCTTTGCGAAAGTCCGCCACTGGATACAATTATCAAAAAGTAGACTATTTCAAAAAAAAATCCAAACTTGACAATTGTGAACCCAAACGAATACAATACAATACCAATGAATACAATAACAATGTATTCAATAACAATGAATACAATGCAATACAATAACTTTGTTTAAACAGAAAGTCTGTGCTGGGTTTGTGATTTTTTAAACTGCGTTTAAAATTATAGTTTCAAACTTGTTCATGACCAACGGAGTGGCCGAGCGCATTGAGTCGTACGGTTTAGACTGGTGGAATATACAGTCTGGCCTGGCCGGTCGGTGGTTCGAGCCTCCTTCGTTTGTGATATTATTCGGGCGAGAATAATATGTTTACATAACTCCTATTTTCACCATCATTCACCTCTCATCCAAGTGTAGGAGCTCGTCCCCTGGCATCGGCGATTAGCTTCGTTGCAGAAATAGGCCGATGTAAAATAAATAAATTTAAAAAAAAACTTTTTCATGATTTTCGCTGCTCGAACGTTTGAATTTAATTTGAAAATCAGAATTATCAATTAAAAATTGTCTGATATGTCTGACTTCTGAAAAATAATAATATACTTACAGTTCACCTGCGCGCACCTAGAAATATTTTTATGAGACTCAGAAGACAATTCTTTTTTGAACGGGCTCACGTTGAATAAAAAATGTGTCACTTAAAAACATGTTTTTTTATTGTTGGGAGGGGGGTTGTATTTCAAGTATTAATGCAACATTTTCCTCAACCATCGACCACAACACAATTTCTCGCAGTAGAATACATTCGAATTCCTTGTATTTACAAATACGATTTCTTAATGGTTCTGTAAATAAATTTCCGTATGACCAAACAAATAATACAGACAAAAGTGGGTTTTTGGGACATAAAAAAATGCTCTAAAATAAAGGACTACCTTTTAAAATAAAGGATAATTTATAGCAGTGTTTCTCAAAGAGTGTCCCGCAAAATTTTCTGAGAGTACCGCGAAATAGAAAAAAAAAAAAAAGTGTCTGTTTTATTTTAACAACATTTTCCGAATATACGATTATACTGGGTGAATTATTTAAGGAGCAACATACATGTTTCACATATAATGTTAATGAAGTGAGTTATTTCATTTGCAACATAGCAAATTATGAAAGCAATCTCATATCCATGGCAACAGATATGCAATGGTAATTAGATATAAAAGTTATTTGACATGATAAAGTTCCTAGACGGCTAAAAATAGTAAATTATAAACCATAAATGATTTTTTATTAGTTTGTTTATACAGAGTGATTATTTAATGGCGAGATGACGTCACCGAATTTTACGTGCCTCCGAGCAGAATACTATGACTATAATAACCTTGAAGAAAATTTGATTATGAAGAAAAAAAGATTATGCGAATGCGCGCATAATCGCCTGCTACGATGTGTACGAAACGGTAAATTATTAAAACTTCCAGTGACGTCGTCTCGCCATTAAATAATCACTCCGTATTTACATACAAACAAAAATAATAATGTCCTTAATAGCTAAGTCCAAAAAATATTTAAAAAAATAATATTTTGTCTTTTCTATGGATACGATAAGCATTTGTTTTATGGCTATGTTGCTTTTGAAATAACTCACTTCATTAACATTATATGTATTTTGCTCCTTAAATAATTCACCCGGTATATAATACCATTAATAAGAATAAAGTACACGAAGGATCTTTTTATAAAGAATTGAAATTAAAATATCCTGAATATAGGCGCGTCTGCATTCAGGCACTATTTGAATAAATACCAATTAGACTTCTTCTATGACTACGTAGGTGTGCCGTGAAAATTTTCTTCTTTAAAAAATGTGCCACAACAGTAAAAAAAAAAATGAGAAACACTGCTATATAGTATAGATTCGGCAATATAGACCAAGGCTACAGTCGCACACAAAAAATTTTTTTGGGGGGCGGGGTTTAATACAAAAATAGAGGAGGGCTCAGAAGCTAGTTTTTTTTCTTGAGCTGCTTGAAGGTATTAATTACAAAATGTGTCCCTTAAAAGCGTGATTTTTAATGCTGGGGGGGGGGGGTCACGCCCGTGTTCTCCTGGGTGCGCGCATATCCAGCTTTTTAATCTGAAACACAATAAATTCTGTACATATATGAAACTATCAGCACAAATAATAAATCATTTTAAAAGAACAAATTTAAATTACTTTTTAGCAAATTACGAGCAAAAAAAATAAAAAGAGCACAGCTTTGTTTTCAATATTTTCAAATCAGTATATATTATTATACTTTTTTGAGAAAATTAACTCTGTTATTTAAAAAAAAAAATAGCTGTGCAAAATCTAACCATCAACTTCGCTTGCTTCCAGATAACTTGTTCCACGAGAAAGAGAAATACAAAGTCATCTGTGATGACTTGGACTCCACCTTCGCCGAGCTTACCGGCTATTAGCGCACTCACAATCAAACACTCTATTCACATATCTTTATTTACTAGTCAAAATTTACCATATATTTTTAGTTACATAATTAAATTATTTTAAATCTTTCAAAAATCATTTTTTGTGAGATTTAAAACTTTAACTTAGCACAGCATGAGCTTTTGCAATTGGCAAAACACAAATTTTATTAATTTTAATTATATTTTTATTTATATAAATCAGGAAGGCACAGTAAGATACAAAAACAACCCAAAAAAATATTTTAAAACTGTTATATCAATAACTCGAAAGCAAAACAATTGAACAAAACAAAAGAATATAATTTCAAAAAGCGGATTGACGACTTTTTATTTTATTTACACACTTATGATTATTGTGAACGCAACATTCATTGCAAGTTAGTAAGACTGGTTGTCTCACTCAACTCGTAATGTGCATAACGGATGATCATTTGAAACAAAACTTAGTAGGCTATGGGCAAAATGTGTATGTCTTTTATTGTATACTGCAAGCAATTAAAAAATATCACCAGTTTTCATAATTTTAAAGTAACTTTATTCATTTTTTCAAATGATATTTAAAGTTACTTTATTTATTATAAAACGGTCATAATAACGGTCTTTTTTTTGTATCGTATGGTGTAATAAAACACATGTCCAAAATTTTCATGGCTAACTGGCTTTTTTTAAATTGAACACTCATTACCTCATTACAGTTTTGCAATTATTCGCGGGAAATGCGTTTTAAAACACCGCGAAGTAAATATACATCCGTATGTGTTCAATATTAAAGTTTAAGAAATATTTGCATTCTTATAAATACGATATGGGATGGCTCCGTGGTAAGACGGTGTCCTTAGAACACAGAGATTCGGGTTCAAATCCTGGACACAGCGGAATTTTACTTCTAAAACAATGTAGTCAGCTCAGAAGTCGACTCGAGTACTTAAAATGGGTTTTATAATATACCAGTCTAAATTTCCTTCTGAGCAAATGGTTTTTGTAAAGAGTTGTAGAGAACTTACCTTCTCAGCCCTATGTGCCAGCTAGGAGTTGGGAACCTATACAGACACAGTCAATTCCTGCACAGCAGAGAAAGATTTGTTCGGGGGAAAACGCGAATAATTCAAATCACTATTATTTAAATTTTGTTTTTCAATAAATTGTGTTTAATTTTAAACTAGGATGCCGCGCATTCGACTTAAATTCCATCAAATATTCCTGTTTATAACTAAAATGCAATTTTTGAAAAAATTGTTGAATATTTTTGGGTCTGTTTAGGGGAATTTTCTTGGCTAGTTTATGATATTATTTAATTTTACTGTGCCTAAATATTAATTTATATAAATTTAATATAATTAACACATAGCTAACACAATCTGCCGGTCTATAGTTGCTTAAAATTCTTACATTCTTCGCTTGCTGTTTCTTCGCTTGCTGAAGGTAAAAAACTTTAAAAATATATTTAAATGTACTGTGACGTTTTTAACAGAAGTGTGGAAATTTTATCCCTACTACAAAGTGGACCAGAGGAATGCAGTGACCCTCAAATATTTTAAACCCTAGATTGGAAAAGCGTTGTATAAAATGCTGTTTGCCCCCTGTATCCTATATATGTGTATTCCAATTATACCTGTTGTATTTAGTAATGACCCCGTATATATTTGTCCTTAATCGAATGAATTCATATTAGTTTATATTTAACGCACCCTATTTTATAAGAAATATTTCATATATTATTAACTATGAACCCCTATTGAATCCGTATTTATCAGTGGCGGCTGGTACACAAGAGCTGTAGAGCTGCAGCACTCCCAAAATTAATTAATTTAAACATTACTGACGTTTATGATTTTTTTTTCGATCTCTCTGTCTCTCTAATTTTGTTTAATTTTTAATTAAACACCGTCACTTCTGTTGTGCGTCGTACATAAAACAAATTGTGCATATACAAGTTCTGATAAGAGCGTTGCCTTTTATATTTTGGGATTTGAGATCAAAAACAATTATTTATCAACAAAAGTGCCTTTATTGTTCTTCAAAATATTCTCCATGAAGATCGCGAAACGCATGCACTTTTGAACCAACGCGAACTAATCTTTTTGACGGGCAAATCTTCATGCAATAGTGAATGTATGCTGGTCCCACTAATTAATGCCCAAGAATACCTCAATCTCACGATAAGTCACATGATGATCTTGCAGTATCAGTTCACGCACAACATCAATGTTTTCCGAAACAACAACGGATTTTGGATTACCTTAATGAAATTCGTCCTTAAGCGAACTACTGCCACGATTGAATTTGGAAAACCATCGATAACCAGTAGTCCTTGATGGTGTTTCATCGCCATTGCAAACATCGAATTAAGTTCATAGATGGGTCTTGGATTAATCCACGTCGAAAGTTGTAAAAATAATCACTCGAAAATGTTCACGATTTAATTCCATTTTTAGCTGAGATGAATTTTTTCAAGTTACTGTAAACAACACAAATAGCACTCGTACGTTCTGAGTACTTATACCGTCAAAAATGTCAAACTTTACGATAGAAGCGTCAGTTGCTAGATGGCAGCAATAGTTTAGCGCAATTCCGAAATATATGAGGCAACCCTCTTATACAGTGACTTGATGTGCTGCGTGCTTTGGCAGCACCAACTGCTAATTGTATAGCGGAGATTGACATTGAATGAGCGTAAAAGTGGAATTTAGGAGGAATATCTTCTATCGGAGCTGCAGAGTTTGCAGTTAAAAGCTTGCGAAGTGTACGTTTGACTGCAGATATTTTTGTATTTTTATAAAATACAAAAAATACTAATATAATATTTTATAAAATACTAATTTACTTATTTTTCAATTAAAAACCTTCACTACTGTCGTGCGTAACACAAATATTTTGTCCAGAAGTTACGATATGACTCAATGTGCTGCATATATTTGTAGTACCAATTGCTTATAATATTGCGACGATTGGCATTGTGGTAACAGTGGAATATCTTCTATCGGAGCTGCATACGTTTGCAGTTAAAATCTTGCTAAGTGGACGTTTAAGTACATATGTACATATTTGTATATTATTATTTCATATTTAATTGCCGACCGACGTAGCGTAGTGGATACAAACGTGCCCTGACTTTAAAAACTCAGGGACCGAAACCTTAAAAGGTCTCGGGTTCGAATTCAGTTCAGGCATAGAATTTTCATTATATAGAAATATCTGCTAATTGCCTCAGTAGCAAAGGCATAAGGTTATTTTTTATGGTCCTACGCGCATGCAAAATATAGTGTATTTCAAATTCATTTAAAATTAAATTAATTTGTAAAGAATTTCATAAACAGAAGATGGATATAAAAAATAACACAGAATATAGTTAAAAAAATATATATCCATCTTAATAATGATTTTTTTTCGAATGAAAATATAAGTTATACTTCTGTTTGCAGCACCTCCATTAGAGGTTTTCACGAGCCGCCACTGCTATCTATTAAAATTGATAATATTTAAACGTAACTCCCGATTCAAAGTTTTTTTTTTTCAACTTTTATCAAGCTTATTTATATTAGTTATTTTACCCCCTCCCCATTTAAAAATTCTAAATGATATAAACTATGTCCCTTTATCAGTCAAAACTGATAATATTTGAATGTGTGCCCCGTTTCAAGAGTTTTTTCCACTTATATCAATTTAATTTTAACTCCCCCCCTATTTTATAAAAATTATTCTAAAAAATATTAATTATGTCCCCCTATTAGTTAATATTTAAACGTGTATCGTCTTTAAATGTGTTTTGTCCCCTTTTATCAAATAAATTCTGGTAATTTTTATAATAAATAGAAATATTATTATTCCAAGTAATATTAACCATGACCCCCTAATAATTCAGACTGATAATATCTGATTGTGTATCCCTTTATATCTGTTCCTTTTAAGCCCAGTCTTTCCACCTTTAGGTAAACCTCTAGGTAACTATCTACAAGGTGTCTCAAAAGAAATTTTATATTTAGTGGATCGATTAAAAAAAAAAGTAAGCCGTATATAGAAAAAATGTTTATTAATTATTAAAATACACTTTTTGGGGATTTATTTCTTAAAAATAATATCGTCTAAATGTAGACCCTCGCGTTCTCGGCACTCATTTAATCGAACAGTAAAATTACTTATGACGTGTCGGCAGGTGGACTCAGGGATGGCTGCCATTTCGTGACGGATATTTTATTTCAAATGCGCCAGTGAAGTCGGTTTATTGGCGTAAACTTTAGATTTAAGATAACCCCATAGGAAAAAGTTCATAGAGGTTAAATCTGGACTGCGTGGAGGCCAATTTATGTCACCTCTCCGGGAGATCAATTTGCCTGAGAAAATTTCACGAACACGTGGCAGAGACATACTGGACGTGTGTGAAGTTGCTCCGTCCTGTTGGAACCATGTTCTTTGGTTATAGCCAGGAAAGTTTTGCAGTTCAGGTACCAAGAAGTTGTCTAACATCTCCACATAACGCTCTGAATTCACTGTAACTGCAGGCCCCCTTTCGTTTTCAAAAAAGTAAGGGCCGATAATTCCTCGCGCCGACATCGCAGCCCATACGGTCACTTTAGGCGAATGTAGGGGTTTTTGATGTTTGCGTTTCGGATTCGTTGCACTCCAGTAGCGGCAGTTCTGCTTATTTACGTGGCCATTAAGATGAAAATGAGCTTCATCCGAAAACAAAATGTTGGTAAACGTTGAAAATCGCTCAATCGCCTGATTTACGAAATTAAGCCTCTGACTGGCATCTTGGGGCTTTAATTCTTGCACCAATTGAATTTTGTAGGGGTGCAGCTTTAGGTCTTTGTGCATAATGCGATGTAATGATGATCTATGCACATTTAAAGTACTTGCGCGCTTCCGAATTGAAAGGTTCGGGTCGTCACGAACAGACTGATTAACATTCTCCACGTTTTCTACCGTTCTTGATGACCTAGGTCGCCCGGATTTTTATTTATCCAGCGTTGTACCAGTCTCTTCAAACTTATTAACCCAATGTCGAATGAGAGGAATGCTTGGCGCATCATTTAAGTGGCGAAAACCTCGAATACTGCAGAATTTTCTACGCGCTACAGTCGCCGAATCACCGTTTTTGTAAAACTCTCGCACGCATAACGCGCGGTCTGCTCCCGAGAAACGCTCCATAGCGACTGAATTCCCAAGAGCCAGGCTACCGATTGACATAACCCCCGCGCCCCTCGGATACGTTACGTTCACGCAGTAAGCTAAATAAATATAAAATTTCTTTTTAGACACCTTGTATTTAAGGTTATGTGATACTTTCTGTGCTGATGTCATCTCGTTTTTCAATACAAATTTATCTATCGAATAGTTGTCTAACGGATAATGAGACTGACGTATTGAATTCACTGATTGGTATTGACATTTATTCAGCAGATGAAGTTCCAGATAACCTTATCTGTTAGGTAGTTACCTAGAGCTTTAACTGAAGGTGGAAAGACCGGGCCTTAATCAAATGAATTCATATAGATTTTATAAAAAAATATTCCAAGGAATGTTGACTGTGTCCCTCCCCCATCAATTAAGACTGATGTAGTGTGTGTGTCCCCTTTTAAGAACTTTTTTTATTTTATATATATATTTTTTTACTCGGGTTAAGTTTGACTCGAGTGAAAACAACATACAAAAACATTGTAGTTGTCATTACCTTGAGTTAGGGATAACTCGTTAACTCGAGTTAAAACTCGTTCTTCAGCAACGTGTTATAGAAAACCATTTTATTGTATATATGTATATATTGTCCTTTTTTTAAACCTAGTCTTGATTTAAATCTGAACTTAAACCAAGACTAAATTAAAACCTTTCTATGAACAGATTTTTAGGTTGCAAATTTAAAAATCCAAAGAAATGGACTGTTTAAGATGGAAAATAACTTTTCCATGAATTTCTTTAAGTGCTAATATTCTATGAACTTTTTCAGATGAACTTGGAATCAACAAGGATAGATACAAGTCTCTTGCCGACGAGATGGACTCGACATTCGCCGAATTGGCTGGATATTAAGACCAAACTCTTCAATCACCCAAAATCCCACTGTCATCGGGTTAAGCAAGTTATTTCCATCATACTACGATCAATTAGAAGGATGTACATTCAACATAAGCTGTCCTTTTCTCATAAGATCGATCTTTAGGGATCGGTTTTTAATAAATTTATATATAATAATTAACGTGCCTTATTTTACTGTTATCATTTTGGAGTGTACACTGTATGTTGCATCAGAATATTTATTTAAAATAAAAAATTACTATTATTTATAAGGGTAGATTTTTGCTTTTATTTTTTATGCATAATAAAGATAAATAAATCATTATCAAATTCATAATTTGTAAAATAAAATACAGACAGATTAAATAAAATACAAACAATTCTATAATTAATTAAAGGTAACTCTATTAGTTAACTAATACAGGGGGTTCTCTATGTACTTTATATTTATTTTTCGAAAAGCACGGTCTACACCAGTGAAGGAGAAAGTATGACTTGCTGGTTACACAGTGACCTGTTCGACGATTTCAAATGACCCGTACGATAGAAGATCTTTGTAGTTCTGAAGATTCTAAAGAGAGATTCTAAGATAACTAAGGTTAGGTCTTAGCGAGCTCATTCCCGAAACAGGGTAGGACAAATATGTTAATAATAGCGAAATAGAATTCAGTTATTACCAGTTATATACCTGTATTATACATTTAACCCAAGCTTGACCAAATGGGGTGTGTCACACCCCAGTATATTAATAGTAGAAATGATGTATCTATTGACAATATTTATGAATTAGTTAATATTTAACAATAATTTAATTTTTAATCGACAAAAAAATCAAAAACACCATTTACAAAAAAATATGTCTAAATTATATTTGGAAACAGCGCATTTCGAACGAATTATAAATAAATAACGAAGTATCTAATAGCAACTAATTCAAAATTCAAGCTTTGCTTGAGAAATGAGAAAGAAATTGTCTCCCCCACCAAAATACATAGACCAATCAGAGAGCTAGCTAAATTAGTATGAGTGAGAGTTGGTGTGAACGAGAGATGCAATGTTGTCAGTCAACACGAGACGCAACTTGAAGTATGATGCAATTTAGGAAAGAAATTGGCGTGATTTTGACTTTTATTGAAAAAATTATTAAAAAAGCATTAAATAATTACTTTGAATTTTTTTTTTTTTGTAATATTGTTTTATAGGCTTGACAGCATCTAACTGTATAAATTTTACCTTATTTTAATTGATATTAAATGAGAAAAGCCTAGGGCATACTACGCCCTATTTGGTTGGATGTGTATATTTTGGTCAACTACGGGTTAAATACACGGTTGCTAGCTCAGGTAGAGTTAAAGAGATTAGCAGGGGATTCCACATAGATATTTACACCCTAAAGAGGCAGACTTTTATTTACGCATTATATATTTGACCCGCACTTTTTTACACACTACGAATTGTCGTACGTTTTACTTAATCACTTCGGAACAGGCAAGTGTTGGCAATTGGCCATTGTTGTCTACCTCTGCGTATCGTGTGCGCTGACAATGCGTCACAGTTAAAGTACGTTGGTGCTGGCCGACGTTCGCTTCCGAGGCGGTATTCTTATCACACGTCAAAGAGGTTTGACCAACGTTGGTGTGGACATGCATATCAGTACTATACATACGACGTGCACTTACCTTTTTTACAAATGACCCACGTTCGCTCTTTTTGCACTTGGCCAGCCTTGGCGCTTAATCGACATATCGTCTGTATGCTACGTTCGAGGTGTGTAAATTAAGTAACCGGACTGGTAGCATTTGATCTGGCAACATTTGGGACGCAGGACGTGGCGCCTTCATTACGAGTTTCAACTCGATAGAGTAATTTTATCCGTAGCAATTTTTTTCGTAAAACAGTTTTTTCTAGTGCGTTCTAAAAATGAGTGACATTCATTTCGAGCAACGTTGTGCTATCAGGTTTTGCTTCAGACTTGAGCATAGTGCAACGGAAACTTTTGCAAAACTTCAGCAGGCCTACGGAGACAGTGTTTTGTGAAGGACCCAGGTTTTTTGGTGGTTTAAGGCATTTTCAGAAGGAATAGAGTTGATTGAAGATGAATCACGCAGCGGAAGGCCTTCATCTTCAAGAACCGATGAAAATGTCGACAGAATCCGGGATCATATCGTCGGTTGACAGTCAGAATGATCGGGGAAGAGTTGAATTTGACTCACACTACCGTTTATCAGATTTTCAGCAATTTCAATATACGAGTTTTTGGCCAGTAAAAACATTTCTACGACCCCTCAGCCTCCTTATTCGCCTGACTGGAGTCCTTGTGACTTTTTCCTCTTCCCAAATTAATGGACGTCATATGGGACACTCGAAAACATTCAAACGTCTATAGCCGACCAATAATTATTATATAGACGTTGGGAACCTATTATTTATTTATTTATTTACTTATATATAATTAAGTTAATAAAATGTTTTGGTCAATCGGTAACCATATATTACAAAATCACAGTTCAATACATCAACCATGAGTTATTTATGTCTGGTAGAAAATTGCTCAATTTTATCCTTAAATCTCCTATTTCCAGTTTGCTTTTTCTTAACAAATTAATCATGTCTCTAAATCCAACTTCAACAAAATAAGGACTAGAGAATCTTATTAACAATGTTAATAATATTATAATATAATTCTACAATTGTTTAAAATTTGGATATTTAGTTCGTCTGAAACGATTGAAATGATATGGCAACATGTAACGTATGAATGACATATGTATGCCCAAAAAAGTATGGAAATATTACCACAAAAGGTGAACAAAAAGCCTCTTTAAGAATACATCAAGAGCAAGTATGCAGTTATGCCCCTGAAGATATCGATGTATGCAACACCCACGACATTTAAGTGAGACTGGTTGTAGACCATCACTTTTTTCGGGAAATAAATTTAAGATCCCAGCGCCACGATGGCCAATCTTTAACATCGATAGAAGCTTTTTTTATTACAGGCTATTCCAAACGTTTAGGCGGAACTAAATGGGAATTTAGTTCTTATAGGTTATCACGAGAAGGGACCTTGCTTGGGTTATTTCATTTTTGACGTTGGCATGTGAAAATTTAAAATTCCAACAGTGAAACCATGGAAACGACATATATCAAAAAAAAAATACTTTTTCATAAATAGGGGTGAAACTCTAATGGCAAAACGAAAACCATATTACGTTCCATAACCTAACACGAATAGCGCCCCAGTCGCTGCCAGTCGCTATAGCTACGTGCATGACAGGATGTTGCCTGTTACGGCTTCTGTCATTAGCGTCAAAATCTGTAATTAGTGTCAAAATCGTCTTCTGTAATTTTGTAATTTCATTGTTTAATTCGGAAAATGGGTGTTAAATGCTTTGTTTTGGGGTATGATAGTAGTGAACCTACAAGATATCGCTTGCAAAACCCGAAAACACGTGTGGGTCCAGAATTGTATAAACCGTGGATGAGGAACATTGGAAATCCAAAATTGGATGGCTTGTCCATGGAAGTGTCCATAAATATTAAGTATTAGTAAATATTATGTTATATGTTAGTCTACTTAATAAATAATTATTTCTGCTAGTTATTGTTTTTCTGCTTCTGTATAATTCCGAAGTGCTTGTACTTAATTGTAAACATAATTAAATGTTATTATTAAATGATACAATTGTTATGATTTATTTTTTTTATTTTTAATATTGTTGTCGTTAATAATATTAAAAATAGACAAAATAAATCATAACAATTGTTTCATTTAATAATAACATTTAATTATGCTTACAACTATATCCACTGAAGCATTTGAAATACCCGCGAGAACCCAACCCTTTCCTCCCCTTCCAATTTTAGTTCCATAACCCAACAACTACAGCGCTAATTTGGTTTCAAAAAATATAACGGCAGTTTCGCATCTATTTCCTTCTTTATCTATGTTCATAAATTTTAATGACAAAAAATAAATAAATGGGAAATTTGTATAATATTACGAATGACAAAACCTTAACTAAAAAATGTTTATTGTATTATTTGTCTCACGAAACTAAGAGGGAAATTTAATTTTTTATGTTGTATATTTAAAATATCATCTTAGGGTGGTAATTCTGAAGTGGCACCTTTCAAAATATTTGACATGTCTATCACAATTTTGACATGTCAATCGCAATTTTGATATGTCAATTTGTTATCTGACATATATAGTTTTTGAGTGAATATAACCTCGATATAATAAAACTTAACCAAATATTTAAAAGCCAGGTTTACAAGTTCACATGTTTCCATAAAAGTCTATTTACACCACAACAGTCACCAAAGTAACCAGATCTAGTTTCGTATTACAAAATGAGACAGATTATAAGTATTATCTGTCTCATTTTGTAATACGTAACTAACACGGAAAGTTAATTTTTATGTTGTGTATTGACAATTCATTTATAATATTATCATAGTATTGGTTCCCACGGATACGCCAAAGTCTGTTTACACCACAACAGTCACCAAAGTAACCAGATCTAGTTTCGTATTACAAATTGAGACGAATTATATGACAAAACTTAAACTAAACGGCCAAAAATCACGATTTAAACGATGAAAAAAACTAGATTGTAAAATCTAGTTCGGCCTAATCGAATGGAATAGCCTATATGTGCTGTTCACTTTTATGAAAACAAACTAAGAGCAAATTTTGATTTCAATAGTTTGCACCTTTGAAATTGTATGTCATGTTGGCGTTAAAAAAATATTAAAAATGTCACTTTCTTAAAATGTGGATCCATTTGACAGATGTCATAATGAAAAATGATACCTGACAGTCTGTTCCAAACGGTTAAGCGGAACTAGATTTTGCAATCTAGTTACTTTCATCGTTTAAATCGTGCCTTTCGGCCGTTTTGTTTAAGCTTTGTAAATCATACTTACAATAAACATTTTTTGGTTAAGGTTAATATCATTTTAAAATGTCATTTTCTTTATATTTTGATTTTTTGTGTCATTCTTAATACAAATTTAACATTTATTTATTTTTTTGTCATTAAAATATCTAAAAACAATATTTAATTTTGATATATGTCATTCGTTTCCATGGTTTCATTGTTGGAATTTTAAATTTTGACATCCCAACGTGAAAAATGAAATAACCCAAGCAAGGTCCCTTCTCGTGACAACCTAAAAGAACTAAATTCCCATTTAGTTCCGCTTAACCGTTTGGAACAGACTGTAATTATAATGATCATAATCAACAAATCTAAAGTCAGATTTACAACGTAAGGAATATTTTTAATTGACATTTAAAGTCAGTAATACATTATAAAAGTAACCAAAATAACTAAATCTGGTTTGTCCTTACAAAAGTGAACAGCATATATATATATATGTTTTATTTTGTAATACGGAATAGGAAAAGTTCATTTTTCATGTTGAATATTTACAATACATTTACAGTCTGTTCCTAACGGTTAGGCGGAACTAGATTTTGCAATCTAGTTACTTTCATCGTTTAAATCGTGCTTTTCGACCGTTTTGTTTAAGCTTTGTAAATCATACTTACAATAAACATTTTTTGGTTAAGGTTAATAACATTTTAAAATGTCATTTTCTTTATATTTTGATTTGTTGTGTCATTCTTAATACAAATTTCCCATTTATTTATTTTTTTGTCAATAAAATAAGTATAAAAAAAAAAATAAAATTTTGACGTATGTTATTCGTTTCCATGGTTTCATTGTTGGAATTTAAAATTTTGACATTCCAACGTGAAAAATGAAATAACCCAAGCAAGGTCCCTTCTCGTGACAACCTAAAAGAACGAAATTCCCATTTAGTTCCGCCTAACCGTTTGAAACAGACTGTATAATATTATCATAGTATTAGTTCACATGGATATGTCAAAGCCTGTTTACACCAAAGTCACCAAAATCATCAGATCTAGTTACGTATTACCAAATGAAACATCTTATATTATTTTATACGTTATTTAAACAATTTTTCCAAATGTTTAAGCGAAAGTAAACGTAATTTTCATTTTCCTAAGTTGTCATGTGCTTTCTTTTTAGGATTTGTCTTATTTAACCGGTAAAATTTACTAGAATTCAAAATCCTTAGGCCATTCCAAACGTTTAAGCGGAACTATAGCCTGTTTTTTTGGTTTAAGCAGAACTAGATTTTGAATTCTAGTAACTGTTATCGTTTGACTGAAGCTTTTAATAATATTGTTTAGCAAAAGCGTGGAATAGCCTATATATGGTCTATTCCACGACTACAATGAAGAGAAAAGTAGTCCCATCAGATAAAAAGATTATGGCACTGAATTTGTTTCTTGATTCTCTGTCAGGATCTATCAGTATCAGGATTCTCCTGAATTATACCATGAGTTCAAAAAGAAATTATGTAAGGTTTAGCTATGGAAAAATAAAATAATGTCTACTGTAAGCTATGTATAACAATATAAACTAATGACAACAACAACAGTGATGACAGTTAATTAATTCTAAAACTTGCTGTTGACATTACTTTTATTTTCCATAGTAGAAGGATATATGATGAGTTGCACACTTCTTCTGTACACTAACATGCACGTTTTGAAATATTTTATATACAATCCCAATTAAATAATTGCGAAATAAAAGTGAATCGTTACTAGTCAGTGGGCAACTGTAGGTTTTGGTCTTTAATATATAACCCAATTTCTGTAGTAGATCACTGCAGGTAACTGCTGGTGGAAGGATCCCCTGTTGTTCTACGAGGGTATGTAACTCGAGTAAAGAGCGGTACACTTAATGTGCCGTAATGTACCGAGCAGGATATTTGTCCTTGCTCTCTGCCATAGTCCTTGCTACCAGTGGCGTAGCGAATATGGTCAACATTTACGAGCACCACCAAATTTAACCTTGTTGAACCTGCAAAAACATAAAGAGGACTTCTATTCTCCAGCAATTCAGTTTAAAACTATGATAAATAGATATTCGTGTATGAAACACAGCCGGTTACAACTTTGGACTTGATAGCTGATTTGAACACAACCAGGTCGTAAGTTATAAGTTTAATATTAAATAACCGGACTGATTAAAAAAAATTATTCGAATAGAATTACAATTCAATATTGTTTCCCTCAAAATAACTTCCTTGGGAAGCCACACAGCGCTGGAGACGGTTCTTCTAACCTCATAGTAGTGCTGGAACTAGCATACTAGAATAACTTTCAGCTGGTCGGTTACGGACGTTTGAATGTTTTCGAGTGTCCCAAAATGACGTCCCTTAAGGTGATTTTTCAATCTTGAGACGAGGGAAAAGTCACAAGGACTCAAGTCATGCGAATAAGGAGGCTGAGGAGCCACAGGAATGTTTTTACTGGCCAAAAACTCGTTTATTGAAATTGCTGTGTGACAAAGTGCAGATTTTGTCATCCCCAGTTCATTGGTCTATTGTTAAGTAGAGTCTGTTTTTAGTGTTTTTCTCCATACTTCTTTCCATCGTGATCTGTCCTTTGTATATTTTCTTATCTCCTTCTTTTGTTTCTTGGTGCCAGGTTACTCTCGGTCTTCCTGGTCAAACTTTCTTCACTTTTCTTGCTTCAAAAACTCTTTTTACTATTATGTCTTTACTCATTCAGTGTATATGTCCCAGCGATCTTAGCTGTCCTTCTTCTATTATAGTCTCTACTGGTTTTGTGACTAGTTTTTAGGGTTTTGTAGGTATGACCAAAAAACCCTTATACCGTCATTTTGTCGTCTGTCTGTTCGGTAAAAATTGTAGGCGAACGGCTGAACCTAGAGAGTTGAAATTTGGCATGCTTATACAACTCTTTGACCCGCACATAGGAAAAATACTAAAACATCTAAAAAACATATCCCCCTAAAAATATAAACAAATATGTGCTCATCGAAAAAAAAAATATTTTTTTATAATTCTAAGTAGGGTATTAAATGAAAGCCCTTGATACGTGGATTAACGATAAAATTTTAATTTTTGCAAAATTAATTATTTTGAAGCGATTTTTGCCAAAATTGTGCAAAAAATTTTTTGTCCCACACCCTGTAGCCCAGATGGTTTAAACTAAAAAAAGAGATTCTGAAAAAATTCTAAGTAATGTACATTGGTGTGAACCGGAATAGTACAACAGGAATTTTTGATCAGATTACGTTTTTGGAAAAAAACGCATTTTTTGTGATTTTTGGCTAATAATGTACACAAGTTATAGCTTTGTAACACGCTACACTGGAAGGTGTATCCTGGTGTAGTGGTTATGACGCTGGCATATCACACAACTAACTCAATTCGATCCCAGCGAGAAAAAACAATATTATTTTTTGTTTGTTTTTTTTGCATTTTTATTTTGTTTACATTATTTTTTCAAAATTCTAGTTATATTTTGGCAAATGTGGCATTTTATTTTTAAAAGCGTAAATTTAATAATCAGTGGAAATTGTTGAAATTATAATTTAATTCTGTTTCAATGTACACGAAATCAGAGGGTCGGAGCTTATAACAACCAATGGAAGCCATAGGCGTAATTTTCAAAATCTTAATGAACCTTGCTATATAAAAAAAAAAATACTGCACATATTTAGAAACCTAAATAATGGTATTAGGCGTTCGAAGTAAAATTAACAAAAAATATTTTAATATAAAATTTGTTTTGGCATCCCAAATAATCATCATTCACTTACTAAATACCTGCAAAACCCTGAAATGTATGAAAATTCACACTTCACATCAATTTTTCTGTAAATACTTCACTTCTTATTCCGTCCATTTTGTTTTACCTGTGATTTTCCTTAAAAATCTCATTTCGGAACTTCTTATTTTGGATCTATGCATCTCTGTAGTAGTCCAGGATTCTGAGGTGTATGTCAAAATTGGTACTGTCACTTTTTTGAAGATCTTGATGCTGTTGAACATTCTTCCTGCTGCACCTACTCTTTCCATAATTTCTTCATCCATTTTTCCATCTTCCGCGAAAACTATGCCTAGGTATTTTAATTTTCCTACCTGTTCTATTACTCTGTTATCTATTTTTATTTTGTGTTGCATTTTTGTCCTGCTTATTACCATAATGTACTCTTATTTTTCCCTTACTAAAACCTAATTTTTCATACCTGTGTCTACGTCACTGGCTTATTGCACGTTTCCAGCGCAGGAATTAGGACATTTCGGCTAATTTTATAGACAGCAAGGATTAGTACGAGACCCCGCTTTGTTTATTACAAGAACGTGAGTTTTTTAAGCGCGTAGAATACAGATGTTCTTTTTAAAACTTGGCAAAAATAATGTCACAAGAAATTACCTTCTTACATTAACTTAGCAGTAATTAAGATAAAAAATATGGAGGTACACTTAATTTTTTCTTAACACCAGTTACTTTATCATACAATATTTTAAAGGGAAAATATGGGTCAACTAGTTTTATGCATTATTTCCAACGTTAAGAAAATATTAAAGTACCTATATTTTGTTTCAGCATTAAACACACAATTGTGTATGGATAGAAACAGAACAGAAAACATTGACATGAATTGTGATTATACATACATTTAAAGGTTTCGCAGGTACGGTGATCCATTTTGGTGTGCCACAAGGTTCAATATTAGGTCCTTTGTTGTTTCTGATTTATATTAATGATTTGCTGTTTTTCATGAAAAAGGATAACACAAAAACAATTCTATATGCAGACGACGCCACGCTACTTAATCAGTCCGTAGACTTTCAGGACATGAAAATAACCAAAAACATCTTAATAAAAGCTGCGCAAGATTGGATTTTGGCCAACCGACTAAGTCTAAATGAATCTAAAACCCAACAGCTCTTATTTTCTCTAAGACCAACACCAGAAAACAATAGCCAAGATCCTGCGACCTTTTTAGGAGTCACCATTGGTGTTAATCTAAACTGGGAAACACATGCGGAGGCTACTGCTGTAAAATTATGTAAAGCCATCTTTTGCATAAGAAACTTAAGATCTAATGTACCCAGGCATGTTCTAGTAACTGCTTATCATGCCCTGTTTGAGTCACATATCACATATGCTCTGCTGGTTTGGGGACACTCCACACATATCCAGCGAATTTTTCGCATACAACGGCGAATTATTAGAGTGATTTGTGGTCTGAAGTACAGACAAGATTGCCGAAAACATTTTAGAATTTTGAGAGGCAAGGGAAAGACAAGCTCGCAGAACCAACATGTCAGTACTGAGTATGCTAAATTGTTCGAGAATATTGAATCGAGACCTTATTTGCTTTACTTTTAGAAGCTTCCACATTTCTAAGCTTAAACTTTGTACGTAATATTTTAATTTTACATTTACATTCGTACTATAAATTATACGACTAAGAATATTTTATTTAAAATAAATGAATTAATTAATCTTCTTCTTCTTCTTCTTTGGGCACTATCAGAAGGGTTGATTTTTGGCCTCACTCACAGAATGTCTCAGGTCTTTCCATGTTCCCTGAATACCAACACTTGTTACATCTTCGGTTAGCTGATTTCTCCATATTTTGCGAGGCTGTCTCACTGATCGACGAGTATTAAATCTTCCGTTATCCTTGAGGGCTCAGGAGTTTGAGCCCTCCCCCAAAGCACACAAAAAACACATGTTTTTAAGGAACACACATGAGTTTTCACTCATTGCATTTTTTAGTCATCACTTGCATTTTTTTAGTCATCACTTGTATTTTGTTAGCGAGGACCTTTTGTTGTTTGGTCATCATTTATATTTTAGAAGCAAGGACCTTTTCTTGTCATCAATTGAATTTGGAAGATAATGTATTTTCTAGTTTTTGGTCAGCACTTTTTGTTTTTGAATCCCTCTACAAGAAAAAATCTGAGTGGATGCCTCATGAAGTTACGCCACTGACAGACAGACATACAAGCAGGCAGGAAGACAGACAGATAGACTTTCTTGGTCACACCAACGAAACCCTAAAAATGCATCACCTTTAATAGAAACACCCAGTTAAAAGTGAGAACGGTATGTTCTTAAATTGCTCATTTTCTTATAGTCATAAAAATAAACTCCCTCCCTAAATCCCTTATGAATATATATTATTTACAACCATAACGTTAAAACAAATAACAAAAAACTACCCTAATCATTGATAAACAAAACCTATCCACCAATTAAACCCCTAATAGTGGGCGTCAGAATGCCTCCGTCGTGACGTCATCGACTTCTAAAGCGTCTGCGCGCACCCTATTGATTGTGCGACGTCCTTATCCACCATATCATTGAAGAATTCTTCGCGAGGACGTTACAACGTACATAGGACAAACAGGGTGTTTGAAACCCTTTAATTTATAATAAAAAATTTGAAAATAATATAGTGAGGTGTATAGTGTGATTTTAAAGAGGGAAGATGGTGGAAGAGGGCCCTGAAATTAGGGCTATTGAGAGGGGTAAGTCAAATTTTATACCATTAATATATTTAAGTTAATAATTTTCTACAAATTTATTTTAAATATCTATTAAAACCTTAATA
This sequence comes from Liopterus haemorrhoidalis, assembly GCA_963971575.1. Classification (NCBI taxonomy): domain Eukaryota; kingdom Metazoa; phylum Arthropoda; class Insecta; order Coleoptera; family Dytiscidae; genus Liopterus; species Liopterus haemorrhoidalis. Next base: position 18,217,973 of record OZ020622.1, on the reverse strand, counting down.
TTTATTCGTATTGTGACATTTAGATTTTGTGGTTTACCAAATGACGAGCAAATGTAAAAAATATGGACGTCTCATGTTTATACGATACATCGGAATTTTCTGTAGGTTTCCATAAAAATTTTACTAAACCATATTTAAACAATTTGATTATATATTTTTACAATTTCACAATTATATTTGTTAAAATTAAGCCGGTTTGTTGATTTGGTAACCCTATATTTTACAAAGGTTTTGTCTTTAAACCATTTTGCAGAATTTCGGTTAACCTTTTTGAAAAATCAGTTAACCGATTTAGCGGTTGTTTTTTGCCTACCTTATACTACCTCAAGTTTTCAATTTAAATTAAGTTTAAAATGGTACAAAGGGCCATATTGCAACATAATTATCAATGCAATGTGATGTCAAACGAGTGTCGCAGAATCGTCCAATATCACATTTTTATGATACAAATCTGTGTTCGTGTAAGGATTATGAAGTTAATTGTGCGTTAACTTTTTTTGGATTAATTTAAAGACAAATTATGGTTTTAGTTTTTAGTTCTCGGCGAGTTCATAGAGTGCAGAAATATACTGTCGTTACTTTTAACATGGTTGTCACTTCTTTAGTAAATGTTCTGTGGACAGAGACTTGAGGACGTTGCAAGCAGGGTAAAACCACTGACGTGCATTAGTTACTGCAGTTTAATTTATTTTTATTTTTTCAATACGATTTTTTATTTAGGATGTATGTAAATTATAAAAAAAATTACGGTTAACTGAATTTTAAGAACAATCGGTTAAAGGTTACCAATATATTTTCTGCAAAAAGGTTTCGGTTTGGTTGCGGTTAATGAAAAAGTTAAAAAAATAATGCTTAAACGGTTTTCAAAACCGGCTTTTTAACTGGTTTCCTGCCCTTTTTAATTCTAAACCTGCATTAAATAACAAGTTATGGTAAAGCAAAATGTAAAATTTTATTTGAAATCGCTTAATTAGAAAGGAAACTTTACTTTATATTCAAGGACTTTCAAGGTGTAATTGTTATACGCGAAACGTATAAGATTCTTCAAAACCTAGATGGGTGATGGTTAATAAAATGTTATGCCTTTACTACTCTCATGTACGGCGCCGAAGACTACCACGTCAGAAGTCCCAAATTCGACTGCAGATCTACATTTAGACCTGCTGTCGAAAGTCCTTAGTCGATTGAGTCAATAACGATGAAGTCATCTGAATGAGTTACCAACATAAGATCGTTTTCTTCTTCTTGTGTTCTCTCGTGTCCAGTCGTGTTTCGGCTTCCTCAAGAACTTGCCTTCAAGCATTTTTATCTTTTGATAGTGCTTGCCAGTTCTGGATCTTCAATTGTTTCCTACTCTACATTATCCTTCCACTTTGTTCTTGGTCTAACTCTTAGTCGTCTTATCTCAGTCTTCCTCTCAAACATCTGCTTTGCTGGTCCCATGTTGACCATTTGGCCACATCCTATCCATCTTAAGCTGCTGACCCTAACAGAGTTCGATATACTTGACTTCTTATACAAGTCATAAAGTTCATTCTGATCCGCCGTATGTTATCTGAACATATATGGTTTCCTGTAGCTTCTAGATGGAGCAAAGGATTTCTATGAAGCATCGTCATCTGGTTCTATTCATTAAAGGCCTTAATTTCTGGCCAATATTTACCCATTCGTCTAATTTCTTGAGAAATGGACCTGCGGTAGGTAATTGTAAGCCTGCTTCCTCTAAGTGCTCCATGAGGATTCCGTTTAAGTGCCTGTTTGGAGATGGTATTGTCAGGTTTCTTCAATATGTGTTCCATCCACTTCCATTTCTGGGTCATTATTTCTGTTTCAATTGGTTTTTGGCTCGCTAGACTGCATAGGTTTGTATTTGCGATTGTATTTTACAAAAAGATGTTGAAGATTATAGGCAAATACTTGTTTGTCAATACCTATACCCGGGAAGTCATCTGTTTGTGCTCCTTTCATGTCCATCTGAATATACTGGCCAACAATTTTTCGTAGAATTTTTTGTTCGTATCTTTCTAAAAGCATTTTTTCATTTTTCAACATGGTTCATGACGCATGTTTTGATCTTTAATTTAGTATTCCTACTAAGATATTTACTTCTCAAAAGATGTGGCATTACATAATAACTTTTATTTCTCAAATTAATTCATCTACAAACTTCCCGAATGCTTTCATTGTTGCTATTTATATTTGTACCCAAGTATACGAAATCCGTTACAGCTTCGCAAACAATATTACCAATATCAGCTCTAGAACCATGTTGATAATTCGTTTTTGATAAAATAATTAGTTTAGTTTTGTCTTCGTTAATTTCTAGAGTTTTTTCACATATTTTAAAAGGTTCAAAAATAAGTTTTAGTTTTTCTGAACGCCAACATACGAAGATTGTGTCGGCTGTATATGCTAGAATCTGATAATTATTTACAAAGACGTTTGTAGATCTGTTGATATACTTGGGGAGAATTTATTGGGCCGATGCTCGTTAGAAAAAGGCTATGTTTCAATCTAGAAGGTCATACTATTCGTTCGAATAATGAGAAAGAAATATGGCTCTTTTTCAGTCGCGCTAACCACAGCTGCAATATAAGCGCTCTAGATACAAAACACACATAGGTTTATCTGGTCAACGAATTGATAAACGTGTGAATACGGTTGTATTCAAATACAATAAACGAAGATGAAAACATCGGACGTGCATTGGGTACGAGTAGCTCAAATACGTTAACGAAATTTACATAGAATTGTCTAAATAGAGTCATACTTGTTTATCGGTTCTCTGTCGATCAATCTCCATGTAAAGTGAACTATAGCAGCATTTCTTATGGCTTTTTTGAATATGATATTAAGTAGAAAGGGTACTAATGCGTCTCCCTGGTATACACCGGCGTTTGAGGCGAAATATGGAGTTGTCCTCTCAATATAACTGTATTATCGGGGACTGTATAAACTAGTCGCTTGATATTAGTTAGTTTCTAATTTATTACAGTAGAAATTTATAGAAAAAAATGAAACTTATTGCATTTTTTGTATTGTTCAAAACATTATTTAGATTATTATTATTTTAAGGCCCGGTCTTTCCACCTTCAGATAAAGTCCCAGGTAACTATCTGACAGATAAGGTTATTTGTAACTTCATCTGCTGAGTAAATGTCATCCCTTCTTTCTATACAAATGTATCTATCGGATAGTTATCTAACGGATAATGAGACTGACGTATTGGATTCACTGACTGGTATTGACATTTACTCAGCAGATGAAGTTACAAATAACCTTATCTGTCAGATAGTTACCTGGGACTTTATCTGAAGGTGGAAAGACCGGGCCTAAATGTATTGTGACTTACAATTTCTGAAAGCTAAATTAACGCAAAATGATTCTTTGGGGTTTGTCAGATCTTGACAAGCGTCCACTAATCGCAAACTTCAGTAACCTTTTTATCCTCGTCATACTAGAGACTAGTGGAGCTTAATACTGCATCCCAAACCCTGACGATAGACAGACGCAAAAAATACGCCACATCCAGTGCCTGTACAATGCGGAGTGACCCAAACAACACTGATTTCTGCATCTGGCAGATCACAGATATGGCAGAAGCTGTGCAGGCGGGAATAGACTCAATTTACCTTCGGTGGGAGGCTTTCATACCACCCAAAACACCAACTATCAAGACGGTTAGCTTAACTTCATACCCTGGATACAGCTTTCTAAGTTCTGATAAGGGATCCATATACTTGGACCTCTTTTACTGATCCTTGAGAGAGATATTCTTCTCAGCTGGACTTGAGAATTCGATCACAAACATCTGTTTGGTCTCGATATCCAGGAGGGTTATGTCCGGCTTAGTGGCTGTCAGTAACATCGAGGTGGGGAAGGAGTCCAATAAATTCGGCACTTGGAATTTTCCACCACTGATGGTATAACCGGTATTTGGTCAATACAATAGGCATGTCTAAGATGGTAGCAGCATTATGTCGAGACACGTAGCTCGACGCTGCAAGAGATGGACAAGCAGACAGAATGTGCATAATCGTTTCAGGATGGTGGTGTATACTCTGGATACAGCTTTCTAAGCTCGGACAAGAGATTCATATACTTAGACCGCAAAAATTATTATTATTACTTGCCCGACCTTAATATATAAGGGGCAAGTATTGTAATCGCGAAAATTTTCGATGTCGAGATTTTGACTGATGACCACGTTTCATGGTCCAGGGAATCCAAAAAACCTATTTTCGAAGTGCCGTCCATATGTCTGTGTGTCTGTGTGTCTGTGTGTCTGTGTGTCTGTGTGTCTGTGTGTCTGTGTGTCTGTGTGTCTGTGTGTCTGTGTGTCTGTGTGTCTGTGTGTCTGTGTGTCTGTGTGTCTGTGTGTCTGTGTGTCTGTGTGTCTGTGTGTCTGTGTGTCTGTGTGTCTGTGTGTCTGTGTGTCTGTGTGTCTGTGTGTCTGTGTGTCTGTGTGTCTGTGTGTCTGTGTGTCTGTGTGTCTGTGTGTCTGTGTGTCTGTGTGTCTGTGTGTCTGTGTGTCTGTGTGTCTGTGTGTCTGTGTGTCTGTGTGTCTGTGTGTCTGTGTGTCTGTGTGTCTGTGTGTCTGTGTGTCTGTGTGTATACACGATAACTCAAAAACGGTTTAACTTAAAGAGTTCGTTCTGGTACTAAAAAATTCTCCTATTAATTGGGAAGAGCTCTATTGTTTTTTATCAAAATCCGAAACCGGAAACGGAAGTTATTAAACTTTTAAATTTAAAAAAATTCGTAACTAGTAAACCAAACCTTGGACAAAAATTTGTATAGGACATAATTTGATGTATTTTTGAAGATTTACCTAAATCCTCTTTTAAATTTTTTTAAAAAAATTTAATTTTTTTTTATGTATTTTTTTTTTATTATTATTTTTTTTATGGGAGGGCAAGTCTAGCGGAGGTGTCCCTTCGCCACTGGTTTATTAACATATTTAAACCATTTGTCAACTTGTCTATTATTCAAAGAGGTTGGTTTAAAAACTGAAAAAAAGTAATTGCACAATCAGAAGTTTTTAACCTGTGATGCATGAGCTTATTTTTTTACTGTCGTGATATGTAAAAAATAGGATTTCTTGCGGATCACAAGTTGTCCACGGTTTTAAAAAGGTGGAAAATTACTGACTTAGATTAATAGAAAATTTGCTTTTAAAGCGATATTCATAATTAATTTAAATACTTTAGATAGATTTTTATTTACTTGCTCAATTTTTAACAATTTAATTAGTTTTAATTTAAATGTGTACTTAATTTCCATCTTAAATAAATTTGAAATTCAGCCATGCAGGTAAATTAAACTTGTAAAAACTCGCATTAAAAATTTACTGTGTAATTTTGTCGGGGTGGCTGGTGACTGGATGCTCTGCACTATGCGGTGACATACCTGCAGAGAGAGAGATAAAAATATGGCGGCCAATTACTTCACACCCACACATTTACTTTCCTGGAATACTTTATTATAATACATTTTAATGGACTTCTATATATATAGAGATGTTTTTGTGAACTGTTTAAGCATTGCTAACTTCTTTGTTATAAGAAACTAGCTGGCGTGTTCTTACTGCGTACGTTTTTGTTATGTAGATTTTTGGTTAAGGTTGCCAACCGTCCCGGATTAGAGACCCATGTCACGCTTTACTATTGATACCTAAATTCGTCCCGGAAAATTATTAATTATCCCGCATGTCCCGCTTTCGGAAATATAGCACATATTCTAAAATAATAATATTGCTTTTTAAAAATTTGAACGATTTTTTTATTAATTTATTTATTTTTTTTTTACCAAAATTAAACATATAATTTTTGTACATCATAATATCTTCACGCTGTTAGCAGTTAGCAAATGGACCCATACAAGCTTACAAATTTGCCACAGAATTGCACCATAAGCTAAATGAAAAAATCTATATAAATAAAGTATTTGCTTTCTTATTATAAATAATTTTTATTATATACATGTTTCGGTTAAGTAAATACTAAGGGAGTATTTTAAGTTTCCTAATAAACAGTTTTAACCCCGAAACATGAAATGCCATACAGCCCATGTTTTTACTCTACCATCATACCAAATTACGTGAAAATATGTCCAGCCGTTCTTGCGTGAATCTCGGACAGACAGACCAGCATTGATTTTTTTTTGCATATATTGTCTTATAATCATCGGAATCATGTAGAATCTAAATATGAGGACAAAGAAATTAAAAACAGATATAGCCACCAATTTTATTAATATAGATTAAAAGCTGCTTTAAAGAGAGAAGAACCGTTTCTTCATTCTTACCAACTTATCTTATATACAGTTTTGCTGTTAAATAAATATATCAAATAAGATATTTCAACTTTATAAGTAACACTCCATTTGGCCTCTAAATAACCTTCTTATCAAAAACTGTATTAAACAGAAAAGAAATGTTTCCTTATACTAAATACCTTGATGTAATAATTTGAAATACTTTGATGTAAAGTAAATAATAAGTCAGATATTTCAAGATTTTAGTTTTACGGAGTCACCTCGTAACCTTCCAAATATTCATCCAATCGAAAAAGTAATAATAATGATAATAATAAATTTATTTCGTGACTTTCGGCTATGAAAGAATTGGTTTACATCAGCGTTTCTCAACCGGGGGGCCGCGGCCCCCTGGGGGGTCGTGAAAGCTTCGTAAGGGGGCCGCGAGGTCATATAAGATCGAAACATGAAAATATAATAGAAATGAGATCAATTTTGCTCAAAATGTGTTAAATTCATAAATATACCTATTCCATTTATATTCATATAAATATATCTTCTATAACATAAATAAAATAAATTATACTTATTTTGACAATTCATTTTTAACTATATCAAAGTCAAATTAAGTGTATGTGTCGGCTGATGCGTTTCTGTGATAATAGTTCGCGTGGAGGTACTTCAAGTACTTTCAAGTAGGTACGACTTGAAAGTGCTATATTTATTATTATTATTTACTTTATTATTATTATGTATCGAGCTACAGATAACTGAAGAGTAAAGATGCGAAAGTGTTTAAATCAAAATAGAAGCCACTTTGAATACTTGTAAATAAAACTACTTTGCTTTCAAGTCATTATAGGGAATACAGTTTTTCGTTAACCATAAAAACTACTAAAAGAATGTTTAAGTAAAATCTGTCTCTTTTCAAAAGCTCTATCAAAAGTAGATATATGTTCCCATTAAAAAAAAAATAAAAACAAAGTTGTACTTGATATCCTGTAATTCAGGTTTATTTTGGAGAGTTTCAGTTATGTTTTTTGGATTTTTACATAATAGTTTGCAAGCTTTGAGAATGGTTCAGAATGTAACCAAAACTAGTTAGCAAACAGGAATAAAATAATTTTAAATATTTGGCAAACTGTGCTTTTTTATGTCGACCGAACCCCAATAAAACACAAATTAAACACCAATTCTATTTATCATTTTATAAAACTTACTAATGCAAACTAACTTGTGCCGTCTGTTGATGAAAATTAGAGCTTCTGAACTTTTAAAAGCCATATTTTTTCATTGCTTTGTTTATAAGTGTTTTTGTGTCGAGCTTGCTTTTATTTCTAAGTTTTTTGAGTATTTTTATAAAAAAATATAATCCTGTTTTAAGCGTTTAAAATACGACACAGGCACAATATAAACGCTGACGTCACGGCTCACCCCTCCCTGTACTCACTCCTGTATATTATATATACATGGGGGCCGCAGACAAATTTTACATTACTTCGGGGGGTTCCATGACCGAAAAAGTTGAGAAACACTGGTTTACATTCTATAATAATCATATATGCTATTCTATGATACATAGTAATTCATTTTATTCTTTTTCCAAGACTGCTTTCATCCAGGCCTCTTCCCGAGGCGTCTAGTACAGTGTTTCTCAACAGGTAGTCCGCGAACCACCAGTGGTCCCCAGAAAAATTTTGGTGGTCCGCGAAAGTTTTTATATGTGTTTTTTGCAGTTTTTTTATTTTTTATGCACATTTATTATGTAAATAATTTATATTTTGTTTATTTTCTGTAAACTTTCTGTGATTTTCTACAAATAAAATAAATGTATTTTTTTATTTATTTTTTTTTATTTAACAAACAAAAACAGAGGCACATCCACTGCTATGGTGATTAGTGCCCGTACATTATTAATTTACATTATATTTTGTGTTTATATTATTACATGAAATATTATTATAATACAGAGTATAAATTTGTGTGAAGTAAAAATTTGTAAAGATTTGCCAGGGTTTCCGCCTTGTCACTGAGGGCTTCTTGTAAGTTGTCAGGTATATGGTATCGTTGTCGTATCGTCTCGTATTTTGTGCAGTATAGTATAATATGTTCGATTTGTCTTGTATTACACTCGTCACAGTTTGGTGCGTCTTTTCTTTCAAGTCTGTATTGGTCTGTATGTCAGTCTGGAATGTCCAATTCTTAGTCTGATCGTTGCTATTTGCTGTCTTCTTGTCCCTTCGAATTTCCATTTTTTGGTTTCTTCTTTTATTCGCTAGTCGAGTTGTTGTCTCTTAGGTCTTGCCATTTTCTTTCTTCTTTTTATATTAGCCTTTTAGTAATTTCATTTTTAAGGTCAGTTGCTTGGATGTTTATGACGGGATCCAAATAAAGTGTACTTCTATTCCCCGAGTTTTAAGATAGTGAAGCTTTTCTTGGAGTGATTGTACTAATGCATTTTTTGAGTAAATCTGTTCAATGCTTGTCAGTACGCTCAAAGAATCCGTGAATATTACGAATTTTGGTTTTGTTCTTTTCTTCTATTATCTCCAAGCTTTTTAATATTCCTATTGCTTCTGCTGTATATATACTAGAGGGACTTGGTAGGCGATACTGGTGTATTTGATCGTTCTCTACTACAGCTGTTCCACAGCTGTTGTCAATAATTGAGGAATCGGTGTAAATTGGCGTATATAAATGTATTTAGTAGCACATTAAATATATTTGTTTACTAAAAAAATTAGTGGTCCGCGTTAGAAAATTATATATTTTACTGGTCCGCGGTGCGTTTTTGGTTGATAAACACTGGTTTAGTAGGGCTTCTGTTTTTCGTGGTTCTGGCTGCATTCCTTCACAGTTTTTTTAGGTGGTCTATTGTTTCTAGTTCTACTCTGCAGATTCTACATATCTTATCCGTTTTTTCCATCTGAAAAAGTATAAATAGAACAAAAAAGATTTGCTTTCTTATTATAAACAAATAAAATCATAAAACCCGTGAGTATGAAAAATATAAAGCGAACCTGTAGCTACAAACGTTAAATCGTCTGTACCTGCAATTTGACGCTAGGCAAGGGCACGGACGTGAGTTCAATTCCTGCTTATGTCAAATAATTTGTGTAAAAATATTTATATACAAATTACAGGTTCTGCTTAGTCGTTCGCAACAGGCTTTAAACTGTAGGTGCCTTTCTTTGTACGTTAAAAAAATGGACGTAATACTGACCATATTACTCCTGAATGTACATAGATTGAAAACATAATTATGAAATCTGGAAACAGGAGGCCTTGACTCACTTCGGGATGTCGCGCCAATGATAATGATGAAAAGTAAAATGGAAATACAATTATATGGAAAAGAAAATTGAATATTCATAGTCCTATCGAATCAGTAAAAAGACAAATTGACAGATGACATGGAAAGACTTGTCCTTACAATTTCTAGCGTACAGACAGGCGGGCAGACACTTAAATGAAGGCGTAAGAGTCTTCTTTTTATATGTATTTACGAAACCCTAAAAATTGTAGACTCATGCATATTATCCATATTGACAGGAGCTCAACCTAAAAATTCTACAAAGAACAAAGAAATAAATTCACATCAACTGGGAAAATAATAAACCAAAGTGAAATTCTTTCAGTCCCTGCTGTCAGTTTCAATATATACATTTTCATCTTTGCATATTTGTAAAATTTTAAACCCATTATTTTTCGAATAAATTTCATCTTTAAACGAAATAACCAAATAAATGTCTAAATATTTTTAACGATTATCCGTATATGTACATTTGCGATTTAGCAAATGTTGCAAAGCAGACTTTGTATGCAAACAATTTGTTAATCTTGTAACATATTACCGTAATCTAGTTACGCGTTGACATATATTACGCACCTACGCATGTATATACATACATACAAACAAACACACATACATATACACGAATACCAACACAGAGACAGGGACAAATACATATAAACTGGGGGCAGATGTCAAAAACAATGTATATAATTTAAATTCCGACCTAGCTAGAGGCTAAACGTGTCTTGAATCACAAATGGGACATTTGTTGCGAATTTTTTTAGGACATTTTTTATTTTGATGAAACTATTTGAGGAAAACTAGTGTAGTCTAAATGCAAATATGATTTTCCGAAGAAAAATTGAACAAATAAATTGAAGAAACAAATGACTCGAGAGATAATGTTGAATTTCCCCAAAGAAGTAAAAAGTGATGAGTAAAAAAGACAGAAATAAAACCTGAGTAGCGTATATTGGAAAAGTGTGATCTAGCGGATGGTTTTGTTAAGAAAATACGGCAAGAATGAACAAAAGGAATACCAAATACAAGATGGATGTAATATATAGGATCTAAAACGAGTGAGGCTCCTTATCTGGAAAAATTGTCAGAAGATAGAAGTGCTTGGAAATAGTATTTTATTTAAGCATATAGTGTAGGCTATATTAAACGAGGATGAAGTTTATCATCCAAGCCGTAGGTGAGAGTTGTAGTCATCCGAGTGTAATATAGCCATTTTATGCCAGTCAAATATAATATTTTATCTAGAACTATATGGTTTTATTATTACAGTAATTTTAATTAAACAGTTATTCAGTGCCAGTTGTAAAACTTCAGAACTAACGTCATTAAGATGGCTTTTAAGAATCTGAAGGGGTACAGTCTGTTCCAAACGGTTAAGCGGAACTAAATGGGAATTTAGTTCTTTTAGGTTGTCACGAGAAGGGACCTTGCTTGGGTTATTTCATTTTTCATGTTGGGATGTCAAAATTTAAAATTCCAACAATAAAACCATGGTAACGAATGACACATGTCAAAATTAAATATTTTTTTTAGATATTTTAATGACAAAAAAATAAATAAATGGGAAATTCGTATTAAGAATGACACAAAAAATCAAAATGTAAAGAAAATGACATTTTAAAATGATATTAATCTTAACCAAAAAATGTTTATTGTAAGTATGATTTACAAAGCTTAAACAAAACGGCCGAAAGGCACGATTTAAACGATGAAAGTAACTAGATTGCAAAATCTAGTTCCGCTTAACCGTTTGGAACAGACTGTATGTGAAAATTTAAAATCACAACAGTGAAACAATGGAAAGGAATAACCTTTGTAAAAAATTTTAATACATTTTTAGATATTTTGAAGACAAAAAAATAAATAAATAAATGGGAATATTTATTAAAAATGACAAAAAATTAAAATGCAATGAAAAGGACATTTTATAATGACAATCAATTTATTCTAGAATTTGCAATGTGAGTATGATTTACAAAGCTTAAACAAAATGACCAAAACTCCGAATTAATAGATAAAAATTACTAGATTTCAAAATCTAGTTCTGCCTAAAGGTTTGGAATAGCCTATACATTGTATAATATGTAAAGTCTGTTTCTTTGGTTTAGGCGGAATTAGATTTTCAATTCTAGTTACTTTTACAGATTAGTTGATGCTTTTGATAATTTTATTTAGCAAAAGCCTACTTCAAACCATAAAAGAAGTGCTCATGACAGCTTACAAAAATAAAAATTCCAGTTGGTTCCGCCTAAACGTTTGGAATAGTCTGTATCATTTTGTAATGCGTAACTAAGAGGGAAACTTCATTTTTTATGTTGCATATTTAAAATATCATCTTAGGGTGGTAAATCTGAAATGGCACCTTTCAAAATATTTGACATATCAATCACAATTTTGACATGTCAATCGCAATTTAAACATGTCAGTTTGGTATCTGACATATTTAGTTTTTGAGTGAATATAACCTCAATATAATTAAACTTAACCAAAAATTTAAAAACCAAAGTAACAAAGTTGTCCATGATTCCATAAAAATCTGTTTTTACACCACAACAGTCACGAAAGTAACCAGATCTAGATACGTATTACAAAATGAGACAAATAATACTAATATATCCATACTTGTACTAATACAGCGGTTCCCAAACTTTTTTGACCGCGACCCGGAACGAGGTTTTAAATTTTTTCGCGACCCACCTTATGAAAAAAAAAACAAATATTTACAGTCTGTTTCAAACGGTTAGGCGGAACAAAATGGGACTTTCGTTCTTTTAGGTTGTCACGAGAAGGGATCTTGCTTGGGTTATTTCATTTTTCAAGTTGGAATGTCAAAATTTAAAATTCCAACAATGAAACCACGGAAACGAATGACATATGTCAAAATTAAATTATTTTTTTTTACATATTTTAATGACAAAAAAATAAAAAAATGGGAAATTTGTATTAAGAATGACACAAAAAATCTAAATATAAAGAAAATGATATTAACCTTAACCAAAAAATGTTTATTGTAAGTATGATTTACAAAGCTTAAACAACACGGTCGAAAAGCACGATTTAAACGATGAAAGTAACTAGATTGCAAAATCTAGTTCCGCCTAACCGTTTCGAACAGACTTTACAAAACAAATTTTATTTTAAAGCAGTAGCTTTATAGTAATAAAGAGTAATAAATAGTAATAAAGAGTATAGTATAGTAATAAAAAATATAGTATAGTAATAAAGAGCACAAATACACACTATTCTAGTGATTAACTGACGTAAAAAAAATAATACGTACAAAAAAATCTTTTTTGTGTTTTTACAATTTTTTTCGCGACCCGGCAAAATTTTTCTGCGACCCGGTACCTGGTCGCGACCCACACTTTGGGAAACGCTGTACTAAGTAGTCAGTTAAAGGACTATACTGGATGAGGTATTAGCAGTGGCGCAGCCAAGGTGGGGGCCGACGGGCCTGGGCCCCTCCCAGGACCAGCAGGTTACACGGCGCTGCTCGGGGAGTTGAAGATAAAATTTGTTAACCACAACCAGCGGCACAGCCAGTGCGGGGGGCTACTCTTGATAGAGGCCGTTATTGAGAAGTGACATTACCGTTGGCGGCGCTGTTTTTCAAGGCAATATGGCTGAATTGTCTAGTATTCAGCTGTCAATATGCTAACAGCGAACATGTTAATTTAAGCACAGTACATTTTTATTCTATGAAAATGTATCTATCGACATTCTAACAAAAAATCAACACTAGAAAATATGTAATAATTTCAAAAAGTACTACAGTCGCGTAGTACAATATTTGACCACCAGACTGCGTATCCGAGCGTGTCAGTTCTCAATTGTTCAAGTGAAAATACATCACTTTCCAAATATGCTCCAACGAATTATATGAAGGGGAGCGTTGATCCTTTTTCCCCCTGACACATCGACTAAAACATTCGCCCAGTGAAATGATAAAATGATAAAACTGTTTTAAACAACTAATTACTCGATTCAAGTAAGATAAAGTGGAAATCTGACTTCGGTATAACCTTCACACGAGTCTCTTCATTCGGTACAAATTGTGGCCAAGTAGCTGGTTTAGAGAACTGAACATAAGTAGGAAAAATATTGAGACTTCAAAAATATATCCCGCGAAATAATAAATAAATATGTATTTATCGAAGAAAAAATCAAGTGAAAGTTTTTGATACATGGATTAACAATTACATTTTTTTATCAACAAATAATGGAATTATTATTTGATATAAACATCAATATCCAACAACAGGGGTGTCGAACTGATTTGGGTCGCAGTCTATTTTACATACAAAATGATAAGCAGTGACTTTATATATCCCGAAGGGTTTCTTGACATTTTTTTTATAAACAGAAAAGGGGAAGAGAGTATATTTTACATTTTTAAATATATTTTCCCCCTAAATAAGCTCAAGTGATTTTGATTACCGCTTCATGGGCAAAAAATAAGGTTGAGGGCCGTATGTGGCCCGCGTGCCTTCGAAATTTGATTCGGCCCTCCCAAGACAAAATCCTGGCTGCGCCACTGGGTATTAGACTAAATCTCTTACGATGAAGTCTTCAGACAAAATTACGATATTTTACTTCTACTTCTTAGGCTGTTAACCTCTCATATGTTTAATTTGTACACTGATATACATCGTTTGTATTATTATTCCCAGGACAAACCTTAAACAATATTTAACATCCTTACCGTTAACATTAATAACATGATGCTCTGAAATTTACTCAATAAAAATATTTTGTTATGGTACTTATTCGTTATATATTATATCATTCAGCCATTATTTGACGTTAAAAGGATCTTTATTGTTAATTAAATGGAAGGATACTATAAAGTTACATTTAATTCTTAGTAGCATGTTATAAATTTTCCACAACGTCGTGAGTGTGACTCATTCGCGATAACTTATTCTTCTTATCTTTCCTTGGAAAAGCTCAAGGATATAGTCCTTGGAAATTATTTTAGAGGATAAATATTTTTGGGAAGGAACGTGTAGAATATAAATTTATTAACAAATTTCAAGAACAGTGAATATAATGGAAGAAATTATCAAACATAATAATCTTATACAAATTGGAGAATAAATATAAAGATTTGAATCGTTTAGTTACTAGCATAAAATCTGTTCTACATTATACTTTTCTCTGTAGTAGTACGGTTTTTTGCGAATTACTGACGTAAAGAATATAATATGAAACACAATACTTCCTTCAAATATTCAATGCTATCCGACATAGAACCCAACTTTTCAAACTAGATTCAGTCAGACTTTTGCTTGACGTACCAATACTTTGTAAGGCATACCAACTTTACGTTTATTTCTATGCTTTACTGTTTCACTTTTTCTGACATTTTTAATAATCCTGATTGAGATTTGGTCTTGTAAACAAAAACTATTGTAAGGGAGGTATTTTTGGTATTATTTCAGATATAAAATTTCATAAATTATTTCAGTAAAATCATCCAATTAGAATAAAATGTTGAATGATAAAAATTAATCTATTTCTTAGAAAGGGCATTTAAGATAAGGGTAGACTTGCTTATCATTGTAATTTGAGACTTTTGTAAACGTAACATGAAAAGAAAATAGTAAACTGTAATATTGAATGACATCTCTGGCAATAAATTAGATTACAAGTATTAGAACCATATGGGAAAATCTATTAATCTCTGTCTTAAAATAAATATAGTTGGTTACTTCTCTGGAGAGATTATACAATTTAATTTATGGATAATAAATGTTGTCTCGATTGACTGGGGTGTGAATTGATATTTTACAGTTGGGCAATGTAAACCGTTCAGGGTGGTTCTCTTTTTAGGAGAGTTGAGCTTAAACCGTCGTAAGGTTAAGTCATATTTAAGGAGTGCAGTTTAGACAGTCGTAAGGTGAAGACAATGTTTAAGAGTTGGTTTTTGATACGTATTTGAGGGAGTGAGATTTTATTTATCATGGGTTAGAGACAATTAGTGTGTTCGGGCGAGTCGAATTAAAGTAGAGAGACAATATTTAAAGACATGTGAGATATAAATGGTTTTAAAGGATGTCAGTCAGGACTGGGGTATCCAGTGGATGAATTAGTATCTATTGAAAAGAGTCTCTGTAGTGTTCAGTGTTGTGAATATGTCTCATTTGGATTTAGGTATCGTCGCTAATTTGTAAGTCAGTGTAAATAATGTAAATATCAAAACGTAACGTAATTAAAGTTGGTTAACTAAAATGTTGAGTTTACCTTAACTCCTTCCAAGAATCATAGCGACCAGCTAGCGAACATAAAAAGGGGGGTCCAGACTTGATCCGGTCGCAAGTCTGGATACTCATAATGTGAGGGAGACCTAGAGTCTTTTTTGGATTTTGTTGGTATGACCAAAACACCCTTATAACGTCACTCAAGTGTCTGTCTGTCTATCTTTTTGGCAGAAATTGTAGCCAAACAGCTAATCGTAGAAAGTTAAAGTTTGAGTTCAAAAAATACATATCGGCAAAAATGAATTCAACGAAAAATAATTTTTTTTTAAAAATTTTGAGTGGGATATCAAATGAAGCTCCTTAATGCATAAATATTTTTTATTTATTGCTCTCCTTTACAAAATTTTATTTTTGAAAAATCAAATCTATTTATGGAATTTTCGTCAAAAAATTGTCAAAATCTTTTATCCCTTACTATTTCCGAGAGGGGTTAGTCTAAACATCGGCAAAAATTGTGAATAATGTACATTGACAAAAACCGGAAAAGATCCACAGGAATTTTTGAAATGTATTATAAAAACTTATTATTAATATTAAGGTTATTATTACGAAAAATATTATTTTTTTCAACGGCGAAAAAAATAATATTTTTTTAAAATTTATTGTGTGGCATTATAAGAAAACTCTTAAAAACGAAAAACACGATTTCAGCTGTAGGCTTTTGCTAAAAATACTTCTGTCCCACATGTTATAACCCTTAATTAAAATCTAAGAATCTGAAAAAAATCTAAGTAATGTCCGTTAATGTGAACCAAAATAATACAACAGGAATTTTTGAATCGATAATTAGGTCGAAAGTTATCTATTTGTTTGCAACACCATGCTTTCAATTATTATCTGAAAGAGTGGAAAACTGGATAGCTACAGTAGGTGGCCAAATTATTAAGGACAGCACACCCTCCCTGTAATTTTCAAGTTTAAATGCTTTTTGTGAGAAAATAAATTGTTTTTAAATCATTTTTCTTCTATATTCTTGTTGCTAGTATCATTATTATTTTAAAAAGCTGGAGATCGCCAAAGAAATCATCACCACCAAGCGGCTATTTATAGAAACCCTTATCAGAGAGTGGCATCACAACCCCAATCTCCGACACAACGCAAAAGTCTGCATAGAAAGCATGCCCAAACGCCTGGAAGCCGCAATCGCAGCAAAGGGTGGCATTACAAAATATTAAGATTTTACTTAATTTGTTAAATTAACACTTTTTATACAAAAATAAATGATTATGAATAAGCAATTATGTCGTTTTATATTCTAAATAAAGCACTCTAATGAATAAAAATAAATACGAGACCCAAAGCCACTTATTTCCTCATTAAATTCATATGAAAATTACAGAAAATCTGCACTGTCCCCAATAATTTGGCCACTCACTGTATAGTTGGGTCTTGATGCGAGTGCATCTATAATACGGTTGTAAGTCTCTAGATTAGGGAGTAACCTAGAGCCCGTGGGACGTATGTGGCCCGCCAAACAATTTTGTTACTGAATACGGCACGCGACGTACATATATTGCTCTTCCCTGCCGTAAATGAAAGCACGACATTTTTTTTTTTAATTTTATGATTTTTTTATTCACAATTTGTTATCACATACTAAATATTTACAAAACCCTTATTCACACTTCGCAACAACTTTCTTTTAAACAATTTGAGTCTGTTAATTTATTAATTATTTAATTATGACAATGTTGAAGAAAAACTGTTTAGGGACCTGTGTAGTATTTTTCCTGAGTCACTATTGTGCATGTCATGTCGGTAGGTGCTCGTGGCTCGCGACTCGTGCTCCTAGCGACACTGTGTGACTCACTGGCGCCGCACGAGATCGATGCAGACCATTTGACCTCCGATATGCCTCACATTCAACCCTCAGCATATCCACTAAACGAATTGTTGACTCTTTGTTAACTTTTCACTCCACTATGATTGATAGGCGGATTAAGATTGTGTGCTTTCACAATTTCAACACTTCATTTAAGAATTTTTATTAAAATCTCCAGTTCAGATTTAAGAAATGGTTATTTAGGTAAATCAATACTCAGAAAGGAAAAATTGATATTATATCTCTTTGTTCTCTGTTCTTGGGCACCGGTAATCGGGTTGATTTTTAGCCACGCAGAAAAGCTTTCATCACAGTATGTTAAGTGCCAATGATACCAATGCTCCAGAACAGTGGTTCAACAGTGGCTTAATGCCAGGATTAAAGCTGTCAGTAGGTTTATGAGATAATGAGTTGTTTGTTAACGAATTAGTGACTTGAGGATAAGGAAGGTTATTTTTGATGACATGTAGTCAGAGTTGAGTAGACACTACACTGATGACAGGGCAGCTGAGAGCTGTTTTTGAAAGTTAATAACTGTCAACACAGTTGAGCCGCAATTGGATCGGTGCATAATTGAAAGTTGGTGTAAGGAAAACTGTTTAACCCTTTCCACTCCAATGTCGAGTGTCACTCGACATTGATTTTGTTCCACCAGCTCCAATGTCGAGTGACACTCGACATGGTGTAATACTTCTTTTTGCGGACAATTTTAAAATAGGAGGGATTTTTTTACTAAAATTTTTGAATCACGATTGAAGGAAACATATTCTAGAATCGCAAGATACTTTTGTACCGGCTATGGTTGAGAGATGGATTTATTTTGGCGCAGGTATCGATATAACAAAAGTACACTAGTTGTTATCGCACCGTGCTGTCGTCAACACCTTATTTTCAACTGTGCATTATCGAATATAAAAAAAAATACTAAAAGTTAAAAATACGCAGTTTTGGCGTGGAGCTGGTGGAATAAAAACAAAAAAAGGCTTGGAGTGGAAAGGGTTAAGACTAGATACCTCCAAGTGCAAGACTATTATCTTCCCAATAAAATGAATGAAGACCTCTGTTACCTACTATCTTAGTAGCGCTAATCTTGATCATGTATCATAAATTCGTGATCTAGATGTAATAATCACTGACCGTTTGTCGTTCGAGCAGCACATTGACATCATCTCTAACAAGTCGCTAAAGATGCTTGGCTTTATTATCCTTTTTTTCTAAATATATTGTTTAATTGGCCATTAGTCTATACAACCATATTAGCCAGCTAAATATAAATTGATACAATAAAATTATAAAATTCCTCTTCACGACAAAAATTTGGGTTTCGTCAGGTGCCTTTGCCATAAACCATATCACCCAGCTTAAAAAATTTTAATTTTCATTGGTAAATAAATTTCATTACATATTTATAGTTAGCAGTGTTTTTAAGAATTTATTTAAACTGATTTACATTAGAGATATTATATAATAAAATTTTGTCTAGGTGTGCAATGTAAAGGACAATGTAAAAAAAATTGATGTGAAGTGAGAATTTTCACACATTTCTGGGTTTTGCAGGTATTTAGTAACTGAACGATGGGATGCCAAAACAAATTTTATGTAAAAATATTTTTTTATGAATTTTAATTCGAATGCCTAATACCATTATTTAAGTTTCTAAATATATGCAGTATTTTTTTTATACAGCAAAGTTCATTAAGATTTTGAAAATTGCACCTATGGCTTCCATTGGTTGCTTACATCATAAGTCCCGCCCTTTGATTTCGTCAAACATAGAATTAAATTATAATTTCAACACTTTCCACTGGTTTTTAAATTTACGCTTTTAAAAATTAAATGCAACATTTACCAAATATAACTAGAATTTTAACAAAATAATTTAAACAAAATAAAAATGCAAAAAAAAACAAAAAATAAAATCAACAGGATTCGAACCCTAGTTTGCAAGTTTCTTATATTATTAAGCGTACGACAAATCCAACCACGCCACGAGAGCTACTGATCTGGTATGTTACACAACGTATTAAATAGTTAACATATTTTATTTAAAAACACAAAAAATGCGTTATTTTCCGAAAACATAATCTGATCAAAAATTCCTGTTGTACTATTCCGGTTCACACCAATGTACATTACTTAGAATTTTTTCAGATTTTTAGTTTAAACCATCTGGGCTACAGGGTGTGGGACAAAATTTTTTTTGCACAATTTTGGCAAAAATCGCATCAAAATAATTTATTTTGCAAGAATAAAATGTTGATCGTTAATCCACGTACTAAGGGCTTTCATTTGATACCCTACTCAGAATTTAAAAAAAATATTTTTTTTTTTCGATGAGCACATATTTGTTTATATTTTTAGAGGGATATGTTTTTTAGATGTTTTAGTATTTTTCCTATGTGCGGGTCAAAGAGTATAAGCATGCCAAATTTCAATTCTCTAGGTTTAGCCGTTTGGCTACAATTTTTACCGAACAGACAGACAGACATTCCTACAAAACCCTAAAAATATGGTCCAAGGAAGCAGAAGTGGTATTATCGCATTTACAAATGGGGGAATCAATAATATTAAATCTATGTAGTAGTTCTGCATAGTATGCATGCCCTGATCTCAAACGGCATAACGTTGTGCTTGTATGGCGGTTTTGAAACCATGGTTTCCTTGGTAGGTGCCTGGTTATGCTATAATAATGTCTACCTTTCTTTTGACTGGTGATACACCACTAGTCTTCCCATTCCATTTTGATATTACTCTTTATTTTATTAAACGCGTCTGGAATAGATAGTTTGATTCCAGTATTACAATTCAGGTTGGTTGCATCTTTAACTAGAGAGTCTGCTTTATCATTGTCTAATGAAATGCCCGTATGTGATCTGATCCAGAGAAAGACTATTGTAATATTTTTTAGGTGTGCAATATTAATTAAATTTAGCAATTCTTGGATGGTTTCATCGCTAGGATGTTTTTCGACATTCTTAATGGTGAGTAAGCCGTTGAGGCAGTCGCTAATAATAATAAATTTTAGGCTGACTTTGCTAATGATAATGTAGTAAAGAGCTTGCTAGTTGGCATATAATTCCACAGAGTAGCTGAAGAAAGTTGATGGTAATGCGAATTTTTGTTACTTATTCGTTGTAGGGCAGTAGTAAGCAGCACCTATCGAACTATTATTTAAATATTCTGATTCATCAGTATATATTTGAAAATTATTTCCTTAAAGATGATTTTGTCAACTGCTGAATTTCCAGAATAGTTTGGGACTATTATTCTGGCGTTAAAAAGGATGTATATTTGTTCATTTATTTCAGTGACTTTTTCCATTACATAGATTATATTTTTATTCTTGTGTTTTAAACCATTTATTTTTGACAAATCCTTTTGCAGTAAGATTTTAATAGTAAAAATTGATGTGAAGTGTGAATTTTCACACATTTCTGGGTTTTTCATGATGATTATTTGAGATGCCAAAACAAATTTTATGTCAAAATATTTTTTTATGAATTTTAATCCGAATGCCTAATACCATTATTTAAGTTTCTAAATATGTGCAGTATTTTTTTATATAGCAAGGTTCATTAAGATTTTGAAAATTGCGCCTATGGCTTCCATTGGTTGCTTAAATCATAAGCCCCGCCCTCTGATTTCGTCAAACATAGAATTCAATTATAATTTCAACACTTCCCACTGGTTATTAAATTTACGCTTTTAAAAATTAAATGCAACATTTACCAAAATATAACTAGAATTTTGACAAAATAATTTAAACAAAATAAAAATGCAAAAAAAACATAAAAAATAAAACTAACAGCATTCGAACTCTAGTTTTCAAATTAAGTTACATTATTAAGCGTACGACAAAACCAACTACGCTACTAGAGTTACTGATCTGGTGTGTTACATAGCGAATTAAATATTTAACATATTTTAGTTAAAAACACAAAAAATGCGTTATTTTCCGAAAACATAGTCTGATCAAAAATTCCTGTTGTACTATTCCGGTTCACACCAATGTACATTACTTAGAATTTTTTCAGATTTTTAGTTTAAACAATCTGGGCTACAGGGTGTGGGACAAAAATTTTTTTGCACAATTTTGGCAAAAATCGCAACAAAAAAATTTATTTTGCAAAAATAAAATTTTGATCGTTAATCCACGTACTAAGGGCTTTCATTTGATACCGTACTCAGAGTTAAAAAAAAAAATTTTTTTTTGCGATGAGCACATATTTGTTTATATTTTTAGGGAGATATGTTTTTTAGATGTTTTAGTATTTTTCCTAGACAGACAGACAGACAGACAGACAGACAGACAGACAGACAGACAGACAGACAGACAGACAGACAGACAGACAGACAGACAGACAGACAGACAGACAGACAGACAGACAGACAGACAGACAGACAGACAGACAGACAGACAGACAGACAGACAGACAGACAGACCGACAGACAGACAGACAGACATACAGACAGACAGACAGACAGACAGACAGACAGACAGACAGACAGACAGACAGACAGAGACAGACAGACAGACAGACAGACAGACAGACGACAAAATGACGGTATAAGGGTTTTTTGGTCATACCTACAAAACCCTAAAAATATGGTCCAAGGAAGCAGACGTGGTATTATCCCATTTACAAATGGGGCATGCCAAATTTCAACTCTCTAGGTTTAGCCGTTTGGCTACAATTTTTACCGAACAGACAGACAGACAGACAGACAGACGACAAAATGGCGGTATAAGGGTTTTTTGGTCATACCTACAAAACCCTAATAAGAGAATCCTTATCTGTACATACTTTCTTGAGAATGAACTTATATGTAAGTAGGATTCTTCTGAAATATAGAGGCATCTCACAAGTTTCTGCCAAGAGAGCATTGATAGGCGTGCTTTTCATTACACCGATTGCTTTATTATTCGTCGACCCAGAGACTTTACCAATATCCATGATATCAAGTTGTTATACTTTTCGCTCGTGGGAAGTCCTCTTGATTATGCTAGCACTATATTGACCCCTCAGCAAGATACTTTTTGTGAAAAGCTAGAGGGAGTACAGAGTAAATTTAGTAAATACGCTCTTTTCATACTGAGCATTCCTTTTAGTGGTCGAGTAGAGATATATATTTCTGAATATCGTGCCACTGAAATACCGTCGCAATATATGCGATCGATGTTTGCTCTATAAATGACTCAATAGAGTAACGTAAGCGCCTGACATCCTTGCCAGCTTGCACCTGAGAGCTCCTAGTAGGACTGCGAGGAACCTAAACATATTGCAAGAATAACACTATTCAAACCATTACGGAGGCAATACTTCTACAAATAGGTTATCTAAGTTATTAAATTCAAATAATTGTCATGATGCTAAAACATTCAACACATCTTTTGGTTTTTTCAAAAATTTAGTATCCACCCAGTTAATTTGTAAAATTTAAGTTTCTTAATATTTTATGATACTGAGCTTTATAGGATCATTGCCTGTAAGCTTGAAATAAATAAATAAGTACCTTCAAAGTTTTCGATCAATGCAGGCTTTTTCAAGTTTCTTGTTTTCCTCGTACATTAAGGGTTTAGCATCTCTCTATTGGAAAAGATGTTGATTTTCCCAAGCAGGTTAGGCGTGTTTGGAACTATAGGTTTCACCCTTGTAAACTTGCTTCTTATGCTCATTAACCCTTATAAGCAAAGGACTGCAGGTCTCACTAATGTATTGTTTGTCTTAGTTCTCGTTGTTGTTGACGATCAATGATAGTTCAATGAAGACAAAATAAGATGCAAACCAAAATTAAATTATCTCTCGTTATTCTAATATTATTAGCATCGTCATCTGTTGTATTGTATCATTTTATTGATAATACCGAAATTCTAGTTCTGAATATGTTTAAACTTTTTGCAAGATCCTTTTGCTTATATTAGTTCCTCTAACTCCTAGCTAGAAATAAGGCCTCAATATATTGTCGCCATCTAACTCGATTACAAGCCAGGGTCTTAAGCTCATTCCAAGTTTTTTCGACATCTTAGGCTTCCTTGGTAACCGTACGTCTCTGGGTCATGGATGGTCTGCCAATGTACCTGTTGCCTTGTGGGTCCTATTCTAGTGCGATCCAGAACATATCAGCCTCTTCTTTGCACAGAGTGTGGCCCAGCTATTTGATGCGTCAAATGTGTCTCAGGCATCGATTGAAGAGAACTTGAATTTTAGACCAGGTTTGGTTGGTAATATCCAGATTTCGCAGCCATACAGAAGCAGTGACTTCACATTGATATTGAAAATTCGTAATTTTAATTGATGGACAGCTGTTTATTGTTTCATAAGTTATTAATTTAGTAGAATGCACGACGGGCTTTGCATATTCTGGAGAACGTTGGCTAGCGTCCTACCATTCTTGCTTATAATACTACCCAAGTTCCTTGAGCCAATGCGGATCTCTTTGATAGTAAGTTTTGTCTATATTAAACTTCTAACCTACCAGACGAGCCTGTGACTCCAGTTTATTTCATTTAATTCTCATATTCTTGTAAGGATAGGTGTGTAGACAAGAGCGTCTGCATAATTGTAGCGAGGCCTGATACGTTACTTAATTATCGTACTATTTATTATCAATTAGGTAGCGAGCCTGTGATTTAATAAATAGTCTGATCTCAGTTTGAAATAAGATTCCTGACTAAAGGAGTTCGGGTATAAGGCGTGAGTGTTATCCAGGGTTCATCATTACGATATGTGCATTAAATGATATGTAATGGGTGTTTTTTTTAGAGGTATAGAACTTTAAATTGCAATAAAACAACGATGGATTATTCGATTGACATGAATTTTTTTTTATTCGAAAGATAATCTTGTGGCATTACATTTTAAATATGATTTCTGGCATATGACCGCCACGGCTGGCTCGGATGTAGTCCAATCTGGACGTCCAATTTTCGATGACTTTTTCCAACATTTGTGGCCGTATATTGGCAATAACACGGCGAATGTTGTCTTCCAAATGGTCAAGCGTTTGTGGCTTATCCGCATAGACCAATGACTTTACATAGCCCCACAGAAAGTAGTCCAGCGGTGTTAAATCACAAGATCTTGGAGGCCAATTCACAGGTCCAAAACGTGAAATTAGGCGGTCACCAAACGTGTCTTTCAATAAATCGATTGTGGCACGAGCTGTGTGACATGTTGCGCCGTCTTGTTGGTATGATTTAATGTAATGCCACAAGATTATCTTTCGAATAAAAAAAAATTCATGTCAATCGAATAATCCATCGTTGTTTTATTGCAATTTAAAGTTCTATACCTCTAAAAAAAACACCCGTTACAAGGTGTCTCAAAAGAAATTTTATATTTATTTAGCTTACTGCGTGAACGCAACGTATCCGAGGGGCGCGGGGGTTATGTCAATCGGTAGCCTGGCTCTTGGCAATGCAGTCGCTATGGAGCGTTTCTCGGGAGCAGACCGCGCGTTATGCGTGCGAGAGTTTTACAAAAACGGTGATTCGGCGACTGTAGCGCGTAGAAAATTCTGCAGTATTCGAGGTTTTCGTCACTTAAATGATGCGCCAAGCATTTCTCTCATTCGACATTGGGTTAAAAAGTTTGAAGAGACTGGTACAACGCTGGATAAATCAAAATCCGGGCGACCTAGGTCATCAAGAACGGTAGAAAACGTGGAGAATGTTAATCAGTCTGTTCGTGACGACCCGAACCTTTCAATTCGGAAGCGCGCAAGTGCTTTAAATGTGCATAGATCATCATTACATCGCATTATGCACAAAGACCTAAAGCTTCACCCCTACAAAATTCAATTGGTGCAAGAATTAAAGCCCCAAGATGCCAGTCAGAGGCTTAATTTCGTAAATCAGGTGATTGAGCGATTTTCAACGTTTACCAACATTTTGTTTTCGGATGAAGCTCATTTTCATCTTAATGGCCACGTAAATAAGCAGAACTGCCGCTACTGGAGTGCAACGAATCCGAAACGCAAACATCAGAAACCCCTACATTCGCCTAAAGTGACCGTATGGACTGCGATGTCGGCGCGAGGAATTATCGGCCCTTACTTTTTTGAAGACGAAAGAGGGCGTGCAGTTACAGTGAATTCAGAGCGTTATGTGGAGATGTTAGACAACTTCTTGGTACCTGAACTGCAAAACTTTCCTGACTATAACCAAAGAACATGGTTCCAACAGGACGGAGCAACTTCACACACGTCCAATATGTCTCTGCCACGTGTTCGTGAAATTTTCTCAGGCAAATTGATCTCCCGGAGAGGTGACATAAATTGGCCTCCACGCAGTCCAGATTTAAC
This sequence comes from Liopterus haemorrhoidalis, assembly GCA_963971575.1. Classification (NCBI taxonomy): domain Eukaryota; kingdom Metazoa; phylum Arthropoda; class Insecta; order Coleoptera; family Dytiscidae; genus Liopterus; species Liopterus haemorrhoidalis. The sequence goes on along the minus strand of OZ020622.1, from coordinate 18,192,016 downwards.
CCCTATGGACTTTTTCCTATGGGGTTATCTTAAATCTAAAGTTTACGCCAATAAACCGACTTCACTGGCGCATTTGAAAGAAAATATCCGTCACGAAATAGCAGCCATCCCTGAGTCCACCTGCCGAGACGTCATAAGTAATTTTACTGTTCGATTAAATGAGTGCCGAGAACGCGAGGGTCTACATTTAGACGATATTATTTTTAAGAAATAAATCCCCAAAAAGTGTATTTTAATAATTAATAAACATATTTTCTATATACGGCTTACTTTTTTTTTAATCGATCCACTAAATATAAAATTTCTTTTGAGACACCTTGTATTAGTACTTACCAACCAACTGATCAGTCATCTTGTAATTAGTCTGCATCTTAGCTGCTCACTTAAGTTCATAAAGGTGAAGGTTTACACACGTTAAGTAAGACGGTTTAAAATGAGTGAAAAGATTAAAACAAATAGAATCGGATAGACCATCAGAATGCCGACACATAACCTCTAAGAATTCAACAACTTAGATGTTTACGCTAACCGGACAGAATACTTTCTGCCCTCGTCTTCAGAGAGACGGGTGTTTATATAACAGGGCTAGTAGCGTTTCTAGGAAAAGGGTTTAAGGAGACGCTAGTGTTCAAAGTGATTAAGCAATGACTCTGAACAAATGTCTACTTGAAGAATGAACCATAAAAATATATATTTCTAAGGTTACTTGCTGAAACGTAAGGTTTCTAATTTTATTTTATTATCTGAATTCTCACAAATGTTGACTGCAAAGCAACCTTTAAAATCCCTTAAAAACGATTGCAGGCCCGTTCAAAGAAATTCTCGCAACGGGTGGTTTGTGAAAGTTTGTCAAAGGTAAATAATTTGTCCGGACGGACTAACCGAGTCGTTACATAATCTACGTTTTCGAGACGTCTTCCGAAGGCCCATGTGAGGTTCTACACTGACTTTCTTCATTGCCCAGCCGAGCGTTATGTTGTAGAGTAGAGGAGAGAGCAAGCAACCTTGTTTCATGCCAGTTCTGACGCTTATATGTACGTGCACCGGTAGTTCCTTTGTGGATAATAAAACAACTGGTGTTGCAGTATAGCTGTTTAATTAACCGTATTAATTTTGGAGCGATGCCTCTATGTGCCAGTATGTTCCAGATATCTGTATAGTTAAGGCTGTCGAATGCTCGCTAGAAATTTACGAAAATCAAGTCAAGGATCGGGTAGAAAAACGATGATAGTCACAATTTACTCATTTTCCGTGAATCGAAAAATAAAGTTTTTGTTCTCATAAAATACTATGATACTAACTGTAAAGCTGCATAAAGTATTTGGATTACTGGTAATGTTGCCACCATCAGCTAATGTACTTTTGAATCACCAAAAATTATGTATAAGAGCAGTAAAAAATCAAAGTTTCCAAAGAAATCGTTATATTGAATCTCAGTAAACTTGAAAAAATGTATGAAATGGTATTATTGAAAAAGAAGGACTATTCTAAGATTAATAAAATATTTTTTCTGATGTTTTTGAAAGGTTTTAAGGTTAAACACATTTTTTTTTTTCAAATCTATATATATAGATATTATAAAAAAAATTACAAAAGGTACAAATAATAAAAACATGTCATTGAAAAAGCAGTGGTATCCATTCATCATCCATCTCATAATTCACAATGTCTTCAAAGTTTTCCTCTTGAAGGCTTTCCATTCTCGGGAGTGTGATGTAAAACGTAACAGCTTGTGGGTTGGTGAGGAATCTAGTCAAATGTTTTAAGTCATTGTAGTTAGCGCTATTTACAGGAAGACGAGCGTCGTAGTTGCCGCATGACATTTCCCTTTAGATAGCAACCAAAAGACGTGTTCTGGTAGGAAATTAATGATTGTTCATTGTGCAGAATTTTGAGGCATCGCACAGCCCTAGTGGGGAATGGATATTTAGCCTTATAAAGAGGTTACAATAATTTTGTCCATGTCTTGAAGAAAGTCTGATTGCAATCAACGACACAAAATGGTGAAGGCTTTATTCTGCAATGTCTTATTACTTCCCTCCATTCTTAATCATTCAGGACTTTCACCATTTTTCCTCCGACGAATGGGACTTTTATCGTTCTTCCCCTTTAATTCATATCTTTTAATGGGTTTTTTACTGGACTCACATTGGTTTTCTCCATTAATCGTTGTAGATATAGACAGTTTTAGTCACAAGCTAACAGAGGGCACTAATATTTCACTTTTGTCTAAAAATGGACTTTAAAAATGGAATTTTGTCTAAGAATGTCATCGTTTTTCCCTCTAACCCTTCAAATGTAATGAAGATCTAATTTTTTAAGCATTGTCATCTGTTGTAATGTAATATTTTATTCATATTACCGAAATGCTAGTTCTGAATATGTTATTTGGTCTTTTTACTGAGAAGATCTTCTACTTAGAAAACAAAAATTCAGTTGTGTTAATCGAAGAGCAAAACCTTGTTTAAAAAAATCTTTTGCTAAAAATACCCTCAATCTTAACCTAGAAAGCGTCAATTCCGTCATCCTTTAGCCAAATAGGAACATCTTTGTGATCCCTGAAATCCGCGAACACGCTTTAGGGGTGTAATGTAGTGTGAGCGGGGGCTTGTTGCGGCTCAGAGCTGGGTATTACACGACCATACTGTAGTCGGTCTCTCCTTCGCCGCCGCATAGACATTTCCGCCCGATATCACACCGCTGACAGACAGCCTCTACATTTTCTACACGGTTTAATTAAAGAGGAACTACTCAAGGAAAATTCCATGGAAAACAGATTGAAAAATCTGGAAAAATACTTGTTGACACATGAAAAGATAAAGAGTGGCATACTTGAATACTGAGTAAAGGAGGGAAAGGTTTTTAATTGCAAAAAGGGGAGTTTATGCATGTATTTTTAGCTGTGTTACGAGTTTTTGCTTTATTTTTATATAACACAGAAGTATGAAGAACAATTGAATCGTTTATTTCAGAAACCACCTATTCCCGATTGACTGTGTTATGAGAATAACAAATTTTCACCGACCGCCAAAAAATCAAAAAAAATTCTGGCAATATCAAAATTATTGCTTTTGAAAAGGCGTCTAAAGTAAATATTCACACTTCACATATTTTTTTTTTCTTCGCTGTAAACCTTACCTTTTAGGTATGCATATACAACTTTGCATTCGATGGACTTTAAAAAATGCTTTAGTTAATAGACCCCCTGGGGTCTATTCTGTAAGCATTTCGACAATCGCTTTTACAGTATCGTGTTGAAAGTGCCAGTTTTCAACACGTCGCGTTGGTATTCTGTAACTTATCGATAGTGCACTTATTGTGTGATAGTGCAGTATTGTGTTGATTTTGAGACGACACGTACGAACGTGTCGTTTTTGGAAAGAGATATTGTTTTTAGACTTTTGAAAGTTGTTTACGTTTAGTTTGAATATATTGATTTACTTATTTTGAGGTTAGTATGATTTAAAATGTGTTTTATATATGGAAATATGTATATTTTTGTGGTTTTTTTTTATCTTAAATGTTGTAGTTATGGCCGAAGGACTATATTAGGAATATATTTGATGTATTGGATGAATTGGAAGAGGAAGAGACAAGGGGATATGTCAATGAATATTTTAATTTATAAAATAAAAATAAAATACATGTCATAAAATATATTATAAAATAAAAATCCTAATAAAACCATAAAAACAAAAACAAAATTAATCTAAATATACCGTCGTGCAGTTTTGCACAATTTTTTGTAGGGGGTAGAGAATGTATTCATTGAGTAAATGTTATTTAGGGGATTAGATGGAAATTCCAAATAGACCATATTAGTAACTACGTCACAAAATGAGATTCAGTGCTGCCGTCTCGCGGTTGGATTCCTTTTATTTGAATTTAGCATGTTGTTTTTTTGTTAAATTGTATTTTGGAAATATAAATTAACTTTTCAAAGTAAGAGAGTGCTTCACATCAAAACTACAAGTCAATATTTATTTATTAAAATTCTTATTTTATACATTATAATTTAATATGTCATTATATTTACAGAACAATATTATTTTGTAGGTTAATTTTGAAAAATTTACGTTAATAATCGTTATTATGGCAAGTAACATAGCAATAAGTGTGTGTACCATATCTAAATGGTTTAAAGGAATAATATGTTGTTTTTAATTTTCCATTATTGTTTTTCATTTTCATCTGTCAAAAAACGAAAAAATTTGCAATTAATAATGTAGCTGTAATTGTTACAATTCGGAGCAAAACAATACACCAATATGCATTCTAAAACAAAATATTAATGATTACTTAGTGTTAATTTAATAAATACTAAAGATATTCCGATTTTCATATTATTTAAAAACGTAGCCTATAAATATATCTTCGAATCCTTATTTATATATTTATAAAATCATTATTCTATAATATAAAGTGTCTGGACTGTATATATTAGTATATATTTATCAAAAATACATATTTTTTGCTCCAAAATTGAAAATATTTATAAAATTAAGATAACAAAAGTAATGTCCCATGTATTTTAAACTTCAAAAGGACTCAGCTCTCAGATGGCAGTACATGTATGTGACGACACACTAATATGGTCTATTTCTATGAAGGATTAGCATGACGTCATGAATTAAGAGAAACAAGTCAACCTTTTGAATAATACCTGCTGGAAGGGAAGTTTGCACAAAATCCTGCTACAATAATTATTATTAGAGTTATTTTAAACAAATTATATTAACTGTTACGGGGCAGAAAAAAATCAGGTCATATGTTATGTACATAGGTGTTATGTACATATATGTGCATTGTATATACTGTCTAATAACCTTAAAGTTTATTCTGTCACAGTACGTCAAAATTTCTAAATGGCCACATTTACTTTCGACACTTTCAAACACAAAGTAACACTATACGATGACAGTGTAATGTGCATAGGCAACACGATACTGTGCATGTGACTGTCGAGAAGTTACAGAATAGACCCCCTGGTTCCTCTATTTCCTTTACACTATTACCGACACAAGGAAAGTCTACATTAGATTGTAATGATGATGTTTCTTTATTTGTTTCAATAACCGTATCCGTAACCGTTGGAACAATTCTCGAAGCTAGCCAGAACTAATCAGAATCAGACATTTCGTAAATTAATATTGTTTTATTTTCACCAAATTTCACTATGTATAACAATGTTAATCAATAGAAAATGCACTTAATGTTAAATACAAACACATAAATGTGTTCAGAATCCAGAATTTTAATAAAATGATAACGAACTTAAACGTGCTCACTACGTGCGAAAACATACTTACCTCTTCAAAACTAGTTCTTATTTATGGTAAATCAAGCATTTTTACTTTTATTCCAATAGGAAATAGCTTTCAATTTAAAAATAAGTATTTTATTAAAATGTTCGGTTACTTTTGAAATAATATATTGTTTTCAACAAAAAGATTACTTAGTAAATCTGGCAGTTCCGATGTGATATTGAATTGATTTTACATTGAAATCTGATAACATCAGAATAAAAGCAGTACTATCATATTAAAAGTACAATATTTTAAATCAAAAGATTGTGTATTTAAAAGCAAAAGCCAATTTTTTAATTCAAAATGAATGAACTAAAAGTAGACTTACCATAATATTTTTTTCTCAAACCGGGACAATTTTGAGATTTTGCTAAAAACAGAAAATAACGCCTTCTACTTTAGTACTTATTATTAAAAAGGATAAATAACGGAGTGGTTAACAAAAAACTAAATTTACGTAGTAATAATTTTTAATTACACTTAGGGCCGAGAGTTCCAGTTCCTAATAAACTCCCTAATAGTTATTAGACACATAATATATTTATGAAGCTAATAAATTTATTGGTGATTTCCAAGTTACAAAATCCTTCTAATAGTTTATTAGCAACATAATTTTTTGTTTTTGTATTGGTATTTCTTATGAAGATAGTAACACGGTGCAAAAGGGATAGAGCTATACGTAAATTTGTAGAGCTAAAGTGAGATGAAATTTTGACACTGAATATTTTGACATTAAATATTTTGACAATAAATAGTTTGACTTAACATTCAATGACATTACGTATATTTTTTGTGTTACTGTTAAACTGACAATTAAACGGCGTTCAACAAATTTTATCACATAAAAAGAGGACAATATAGATAGACGAGAAGTTAATAAAAATAGCATTTTATAATACAAAAGTGAATGAAAATAAGAAGACAGCCATATTTTGCTTTATTTTACATTCCTTAAACAATATGAATTAAACTTATCAGCAATTTTCAGCTAAACATCTTTATTATTCTGCCAATAATTGCGTCTGTCTTCTTATTTTCTATCATTTTTATATAAATAGTAATGCTTAAAGTATTGTTTGTAATGTGTTGTAATCGTAATTGAAATAAATACATATATAGAAATAAAAGACAATGTTTATTAAAAGATATATATTTATATATTGTTCTTTATATATCACATTTACAATAAATGCCCAAAATATTCTAAAAACGGTTGTCCAAAATTTATAAATTCATCCAAACAGATCGTCGATTTCGTCAAAATACAACTAAGGGCCGAGAGTTCCAGTTCCTAATAAACTCCCTAATAGTTATTTGACACATAATATATTTATGAAGCTAATAAATTTATTGGTGATTTCCAAGTTACAAAATCCTTCAAATAGTTTATTAGCAACATAATTTTTTGTTTTTGCATTGGTATTTCTTATGAAGATAGTAACACGGTGCAAGAGGGATAGAGCTATACGTAAATTTGTAGAGCTAAAGTGAGATGAAATTTTGACACTGAATATTTTGACATTAAATATTTTGACAATAAATAGTTTGACTTGACATTCAATGACATTACGTATATTTTTTGTGTTACTGTTAAAATGACAATTAAACGGCGTTCAACAAATTTTATCACAGAAAAAGAGGACAATATAGATAGAAGAGAAGTTAATAAAAATAGCATTTTATAATACAAAAGTGACTGAAAATAAGAAGACAGCCATATTTTGCTTTATTTTACATTCCTTAAACAATATGAATTAAACTTATCAGCAATTTTCAGGCACACATCTTTATTATTCTGCCAATAATTGCGTCTTCTTATTCTCTATCATTTTTATATAAATAGTAATGCTTAAAGTATTGTTTGTAGTGTGTTGTAATCGTAATTGAAATAAATACATATGTAAAAATAAAAGACAATGTTTATTTAGAAATATATATTTATATATTGTTCTTTATATATCACATTTACAATAAATGCCCAAAATATTCTAAAAACGGTTGTCCATAATTTATAAATTTACCCAAACAGATCGTCGATTTCGCCAAAATACAACTTAAATGTATATAAAACACTAAAATCACCATTATATAAATGTTTAAAAACTACACATTCGTATATTCTTTTAAAATTATACGGTTTTTAATTAAAATTGAAATATTAACACATTTTGCGAACTTGTTTTTGGTTATATGTCACTTTATTAAGCACTTCATGTTGCCTATAAGTTATTAGACAAATAAGCCTGTTTATTAGCAACCTAATAACTATTTAGGGGTGGAACTCTCGGAAAAAAAATTATGTTGCTAATAAACTTATTGGACAGTTTATTAGCAACTGGAACTCCCGGCCCATAATTGTACAAAAGAAATTATTAATATTTATCACTAGTGTGAAATTTTTTTAAAATTCGTTGTTATTTTTATAGGCTATTCCAAACTTTTAGGCGGAACTAAATGGAAATTTCGCTCTTTTAGGTTGTCACGAGAAGGGACCTTGCTTGGGTTGTTTCACGTTTGGTATGTGAAATTTTAAAATTCCAACAGTGAAACCATAGAAATGACATTGACAAAATTTTTAATACATTTTTTCATATTTTGAAGACAAAAAATAGATAAATGAATTTTTTTTATTAAGAATGACAAAAAATTCAAATGCAATGAAAAGAACTTTTTATAATGACAATCAATTTAAGCTAGAATTTGCAATGTGAGTATGATTTACAAAGCTTAAACAAAATGACTAAAAGTCCGAATTAATAGATAAAAATTACTAGATTTCAAAATCTAGTTCCGCCTAAACGTTTGGAATAGCCTATAGTTGTCATTATCCTACAAAATCGCCATTTTCCCAGGCTGCACTTTTTATATTGCGTGCATATTTTGCACTTTTTAATTTTCACGAAATATCCGGGACAAAATGACAAACTGGCAGGGACGCCGGGACCATACCTTCATACCGAGACAATCCCGGTTAAACCGGGACGTATGGTAAGCCTAACTAAAAGTAATATACATTTACAATGAAAGTATTTGTAATTTATTCATACATACATTTGCTTTTAAATTAATAACAGTCAAACCGAAAATTCTTAATTTTGATTTCGATTTAAAAAGAAAAGGTTTTTAATTTAAACCGTATTGCATTTAAATCAAATTGTTTTCGATTTATGATCAAAAGTAGAAAATTTCGAAATTAAAAGTATTTATTTCTTTGTGTGTAAGGATGTTAATATCGTCCAAAATTTCAATACCAATATTTTGGTATTATTTAATTATTTATAAATTCATACCGGGATCCCGGTATTACTATTTGTAAAATGAAGCTATAACTACAATTTATTAATCAAAACATATTGTTAAAAAGTTTAGTTAATACTGTTTTAAGCATATTTCTTACAACTTCTAAAATCTTTTAAAAAATTTATAAAAAAAAAACTTTTAAAGTAATTTCAACTTAAAACTCATCACCACTTCATCAAATATTTATTGAATAATATTTTAAAACTTCAAAAAAATGCGTTAACTTTTATTAAAACATTATGAATATTTTAAAAGTATTAAATTAAATATTAAAACTTTTGACAGGGCTACAAACACGCAGATTCGGAATAAATTGAATAATTTCGGCAGGAAAAATCTAGAACATTTAAATATATACCATTCTGAACTTAACCTAAATATTTATATCTTTGAAAATATTGTCAAAAATGTGTCACAGTGTGTGATTAATTTGAAGGATTATTCGGCGAAATGATTGAGATTAAATAGCATTTTTGTTAACCTAAAAAATATATGTATAGTGTGAATATTAATACATTTCAGGGTTTTATAGGAATATTTGTTCTACGAGGGCTACCTTTTAAGTTTTTACAAAAACTAAGAAAGAAAATTTTTTTTTGCTTTTCAAAATATTCGACTTTAAGATTTATACACTTTTGTATGAGTTCAAACCAATTCTCGAAACATTTTTTCCACTCTGAAGTTGGTATCTCAAAAACATGGTTTTCGATGGCTTCAACAGCTTCTTGAGGTGATGAAAATCGCTGAGCACGCATTTTTGTTTGACATTGGGAAACAAAAAAAAAATCGTTAAGGGATAAACGCAACTCTCATTATGACTTGTCAATTAATCACCAATTCTCAAGCTAAGAGCAATGCACGCAGAAATATATGGAAAGCTAACTTCCAAGCAATAAACGCTGATCTTGATCGTGTACCTTGGGAAAACATTCTATCACAGCCCGCCTTGGACAATCAATGGAAGGAAATATGTACCATTATAAATACGACAACTGCACGTAACTCACCGATTATTTGTAAGCGTAATAAGAATATCAAGCCTTGGTTTAATTCGTCAATACAGAACCTACATATATTAAAACACCAGCTATGGAAAAGTTATAAGATATCTAGGGAACAATCTGACTATAACAAACATCGTGCCATTTCCAATAGATTAACCAAAGAACTACGTTGTGCCCGAATGAAGTATGAATCACGCTTGTTAGATCTTGGACCAAAAGCCCTGTTTAGTTATGTTTGCTCCAGGACCGACTCCAAAGTAACGTTGCCTATTTTGAAAGACCTTAGCGGTACGATATGCCATGATCCTGCTGTAATAGCTGAATTATTGGCGGACGTGTTCAATAATGCCTATACTGCTGACGACAACGATATGCTACCCACTCTAAATCCAGACACAAGAGTTGCAAATAGCTTGGAAGATATTGATCTGTCTCCGGAAAGAGTCTATAGTGAGTTAGCCAAGCTAAAAGTATCCACAAACCCTGGCCCTGATGGTGTACCGTCTATAGTCTTGAAAAACTGCAATGATTTGCTTGCTGATCCGCTCTATCGTATTATGCGTAAATCGCTCGATGATGGCATACTACCTGAATCCTGGCGTCAAGCAATTGTAACTCCCATCTTTAAGAAGAGTGACAAATTGAATGCGGAAAATTATAGACCAATCAGTATCGGATCTAGCACTCGCAAGGTTTTAGAACGGATCATAGCTAACGATATTATGAGCTTTCTGGCAGTTAATGGTATTATACCAAAACAACAACATGGCTTTCTTCCTGGACGCTCTGTAACATCCAACTTGATGTATTCTACGCATCACTGGTCAAAGGCCCTAGACAATTCATCTTCACTGGACGTAATTTATTTAGATTTTTCGCGGGGTTTTGATAAGGTGCCAATCCGTAGACTAATCGCAAAACTGGGGCATTATGGCATTCGAGGGAAACTGCTACAATGGATTGAAGCTTTCCTTTCCGATCTACCTTTTCGGGTTCGCATTGGTGTGTTCCTGTCGGATTCCCGTCCTGTACTTAGTGGTGTCCCTCAGGGTTCAGTCATTGGTCCTCTCCTATTCCTAATATATGTCCTTGACCTGCATGATTCCATTGAGTCACCGTTCTGCATGTTTGCCGATGACACAAAAATTTTCAACAATGCCAGACTTAACCATATGATATTACAGAATGATATCCAGAAAATTTTTGAATGGACACAAAAATGGCTACTTCCGCTAAATTTGAACAAAACAACGGTCCTTCATATGGGACGGCAGAACCCACAGCATAATTATGTTGTCCATAACATTGCCCTTAAGGAGGTGGAGGAACAGGTTAATCTTGGGGTCACAGTAACGCAGGACTTGAGTTGGTCGCAGCAAGTAAATAAGGTCGTAAAAAGAGCTAATTATGTGTCGTATTTACTTTCTAAGGCCTTTTTTTGTCCCTCCTCAAAGACGGTTCACAAACTCTATACGACGTACGTTAGGCCACATCTGGAATTTGTGGTTTCCGTATGGTCTCCGCATCTCAAGCGCGACATTATAGCTCTGGAACGAGTCCAGCGGCGCTTCACCAGATTAGCACATGGTTGTAAGGGACTGTCATATGACGAAAGACTTATCCAACTTAAACTTTCTACTCTTGAAAAAAGATGTTTACGTGGTGACCTTATAACTGTGTTCAAAATAGTGCGTGGCGATTTCCAGTGCGACTTGTCCAATTTATATACTTTTAACACCGACATACGTCTAAGAGGACACAGCTACAAATTAAAACGGGACAAATTTAAGAAAAATGTGCGGGGTAATTTTTTAACAAACCGTGTTTTCCATATATGGAATAGGTTACCTTCCAGTGCGTTCTCCGGTAGTGTCAATAATTGTAAGAACATTTTGGACACTCATTTATAGACTGCCATATTTATTTATTTGTTTTTCTCTTCATTTCCTTCAATTTCTATTGTTTTTTGATGTATAATGTTTAATGTACGTTTATGTACACTGTGTATTGTATTACTTTTAGGGAGCAAAACAAGCCTTGGCTTCAGCTCCTTGATTTTCTAATAATAATAATAATAATAATAATAATAATAATAATAATAATAATAATAATAATAATAATAATAATAATAATAATAATAATAATAATAATAATAATAATAATAATAAAGGGGAAGTTCTAAATGGCCATAACACCTGGCTATTTGCTAAGCTTTCGGGCCTGATGATCCCGCGAACCCTGAATCACGCAAGGAAAGTTCGCAATGGTCGCAACATCTGACCATATCGAGCTTTTGGGCCTGATGATCCCACGTATCCTGAATAATAATAATAATAATCGGGGTACGGCGGTCTTTTGACCGAAAAGGCTTAGCGCCCTTTCCCCCCGGATCGCTACCACACTGTTACCACGGCAGGAACCAATTGGGGGTAACGTCGACCCTATCATCTGGTCGATGAATCCTGCCACCGTTTCATGGGGCCAACCTTCCCATGAAACGTATAAATGGTTCAAGAAAGTATAAGAAACCATAGAGCTTCCCACAACGGGTCCTTCTCGGATGGGGACCCACAAACAGTTGGGCGAAGCTACAATCCCGCTAGCCGGGCCCGCCACAGGTGGACACCCGAGGAGCAGGAAGACCTGCTTCAGGTTTACGAGGCAGCGTCACCCCATCGCAGGGGCTACATGGTCAGAGTCCACTCACAATGGTGTGAAAATCATCCTGAGCTGGACTTCATGACGCAACAAAATCTGCGCGACCAAGTAGCACGCCTGCAACGCAGGATGAGGCGATCGAGACGAAGAGAGTCGAGAAGGTTGTCCCAAATACCGGTACAGCCATCGACACCTGCAAGCCCACCAACGGGAGGTGGGCAGATAGCCACTGGGTCTTCCCCAGTTTATGCAGGAATAACATCCTCTTCACCGAAAAAAAATCTCCGCGAGGATTTTCTAGCCCTTCTCTCGCCTCATTCTGAACGTACCCGACTCGGACACAATAAGTTCAAAGTTCGTGCTGATGACCTCACGCGACTTCATGAACTTATTGACAAGCAAATTTCCCCTCAGAGTAGTCTCTGGGATATCGACTGTGCTGTATACGCTGCAGCAGCTGTGCTGACGCCAAAGCGGGCTAAGGCTTTTAACGGCAAACTGCGTATACAGCAATTAGAGAAGAAAATGACGCGTTCACGTCAGGAAGCTTCTCATATTCAGTGTGGTATTGATGCTTTACGAAGTATTAAGCCGCTAAGTGCGAATACTAAGCGCATATTATATCAATTGCGCATAAAGCATCACACACTGAATTTGTCCACTCTCTCTCTGCTAAAGCAGAAAGCGGTGGACAAATTGAGAGCACTAGCCCTGGCAAGAAAGAAACTGGTCAACCGGGTTAGGACCATGGAGGAAAATACTATGTTCCTCACGAGCCCGTCACGCCTTTTCATGGCCAAACCTGAGGTTTCTGAACCGTCATTATCAGTCGACAGGACAGAGACTTTCTGGAGGGAACTTTATGAACACGAGGCGATCGTGCAGGACACTCCAGTTTTGGAGAGATTTGAGGAATTCTGTTCACAACACCTGACAGATCCTCAGGCATGCCCCCCTGTTACCACGGAAGAAGTTACACGTGCTATTTCGAAAGCGCGCAATTTCGCTGCACCAGGAGTTGATGGTATTATTGCTTTCTGGTGGAAGTCATTCACAAGCGTGCACGGCCATCTTGCACGAAATTTTACTTCTTTTATCCGTGGAGAAATACCAATACCATCTTGGTTACCAGAGGGGCGTACAGTATTAATCCCCAAAAAAGGTGATTTAACCAACCCGAAGAACTACAGACCTATTACTTGTCTCAATACGCTGTATAAGATCTTCACCAGCGTATTAAACGAGCGGGTACTGAGCTCCATTGCCTCTGTTTGGTCAGACATCTACGAACAGAGGGGATCGAAGAGGGGCCAAGCAGGTTGCAAAGAAAACCTTATTATCGACCGGTCAGTCTGTCATGACGCGTCGTATTTCAAACGCAACCTGTCAATGGCTTGGGTGGACTACGCAAAAGCTTATGACACTACGTCACACGCTCTCATTTTAACATTATTGCGCATGTTACGAGTCCACCCGGAGATAGAGAGATGCATTGGGCAACTTATGCCCCTCTGGAAGACACAATTTGTTGTCCCAAGCGGATCAACTGCAGTGTCGACAGAGTGGATATATTTCAAGCGTGGGGTTTTCCAGGGAGATTCCCTAAGCCCGCTACTATTTTGCATCTCACTTCTTCCTCTATCGATCGAGCTTAGGCGCGGCAGTGGCTACATGGCGGGTCCCCCGTCGAAGCGTAAGCACAAAATTACCCATCTCTTTTACATGGATGATTTGAAGCTCTACGCCTCGAACGAGAGGAATCTGCAGACCGCCTTAGATACTGTTGCTGAGTACACTGCCGCGATAGGTATGCAATTCGGGTTGGAAAAATGCGCTGTTTTTCATATCTACAGAGGAAAAGGTTTAGACAACGGTGAAGACGTTCAATTGGTTGATGGGAGCATTATAAAACATCTTAATGCCGAAGGGTCTTACACATTTTTAGGCATCAGTGAGAGAGGTGTCCAAGATGTCACTCTTATTAAGCAGGCCCTTCGCAGCAAGTATATGGCACGACTTAGGCAGATATGGAGATCATGTCTGTCTGGCAAGAACAAAATCGCTGCCACAAACATGCTTGCTGTCCCATTAATTTCATACACTTTTGGTGTAATGAAATGGAATGTTGATGATCTTAAGGATCTCGACAGAAGAACCAGAAAGATCATGAACATCAACCGAAGTCTTCACCCGAAATCTTCTGTGCAGCGCATTTACCTCCCTCGTCAAAATGGGGGTCGGGGATTACTAAATTTGGAGTGCTTGCACGATCGACTCGTCCTGGTTACAGCTAACAGTATCCTCAGAAGTCAGGACCCACTATTAAAATTCGTTAGTGAGCACGAATTTAGTGGCAAAGGGGCGTTTCTTTACCAGGCAGCGCGAAGAGCAGCAACGAGATTTAACCTGGCAGACTTGAGTCCCGTCAGGGAAAACGCTGGAGTACAACTCTCTCGGGAGGAGTACAACAGAGTTACCGGTTCGGTGAAACGAGGCGAGACAGACATGTTGACAAAAGAACACATGAGTAAAAGTATGCACTCTGTGTTCTTCAAACATATTATAAGTCTAGAGTTGTCCACCGAACTCACGTTCTCGTTTCTTAAGTCTGCTGGTTTGAGATCGGAAACAGAAGGTTTTGTGTTTGCGTGTCAGGATGGTGTTATAAATACTTTGGCATACAGGGCCCGCATATTCCAAATAGCGGAGTCCACACTCTGTAGGTTGTGCCACCACCATTCTGAAACGATAATGCACATTCTGTCTGCTTGTCCATCTCTTGCAGCGTCGAGCTACGTGTCTCGACATAAT